>VWYI01010648.1:32331-157341 GCA_013399455.1 Anthoscopus minutus
CTCTCCCCCGCCCGCCCCTCCGAGAGGGACGCATGTGATCCTTTTTTTTCATTGCTATGGAAACAGAGCAAAGCAAAGGGTAAATATACGGACAATGGGTAAAGACAATTTTAATTTTCATCCCCGCTTAAATGTCACAGGTTTTTAACGCGCCGCCGCTGTAACCGGAGCCGCCATCTGCAGCCCGGCGGGCGAGCTGGTCCCCGAAGCCGGAGGAATACAAGTCCTTCATTATTGCCAAGTGGGATCAGAGCACGTAGGTCTGTTTAGACACTGCGAAGCATTGTAAGAGGGCTCTCTTCAGGGACAGCCATAAAAGCCTCCTTCTTCCTCCCGTTAGAAAAGAGCAGCTGTATTCTTCTTACGTGGACACCGCCGAAGTTTGCCTGTATCTACACTGCAAGAGGTTTCGGGTCAGAGAAATGCAAACTTCATTTCACAGTCTGAACAGAGTTTCGCAGTGCAGGGTTGTGTTTTGGGTGGGAGCTGCTCTCACCCCTGTGCACGTGGCTCGTGGCTCGGGAGAACTGGTGGGGAAGGTTTCTGAGGTTCTGTATTACTTGTCTGGCAAATATTTTGGCAGCTCTAAACTAACTTTACAGTATAATCCTGTGCAGTCTTATAGACTAGGGTATTTCAGGCTATTCCTTACCTGTTAATGCCGCTCCCAGCACCTCTGACATTAAATTAAAACCATAACCACTGCTTGTTAAACAGGATACATAGGCCACTTTACAGTGCCAGCACTCCCCAATTTTGTATTTGGGGTTCAGCCTAGTTTTCCCTCTTAAAAGACAGTGACAAAGTGTTCAATCAGTGATATAAATAAACAGGACTGAATTGGTTATTTTATAGGTATATGAGTGCCTCATTAATTGCTGAGTGTTACAGATGTGAACAGGGTGCTCTAAACTGTTTACCAGCTGGTTCTTGGAAATGAGACTTCCTGGATGACTTTCCTGTTGAGATATGCTGCCCCTCCTTGTAATTCCCATGGTGGTTCCTGCTTCCCGGCAAGACCGAACTCCCCATTCACGCACACAGGATCACTGCTGGCATTGCCGCCGGGGCTGCTAGAAGAGATCTCGTCAGGCGCCTGGAAGATATTGATTGCTCTGTGCAATTTCCCGGCGTGAACCTCCTCATGACACACACAGCATCCAGAAATGTGAGCCACGCTGTCTGTGGCAGGGCAAACCCCAGGAGCACGTGGACTGCTCGGCTGCATCTGGAGCTGGGGTGACCTTTCCTGAAAGGACAGATTGGCTTTGAGTCAGGCTGGGAGTCGGCATTCTGCTGGATTTCTGTTAATTGTATTAATTGCAGCGGTCTCTGCTTGGCACTGCTTTACTTGGAACCTGTGTGTGCTCACAGACAGAAATCTTGGCATGTGAAGGCTGAATCTTCTGGTCGGATTTGAGAAGGGGGAGGAAGAGGACGGGAGGGACTGACCAGCTGGGCTCCTTTCAGTGCAGTCAGGAAATTCAGAGTTGCTTCTGCTGCATTCCAGTACCACAGCGCTGCGTTTCACGGGCTTCTTGCAGCTGATTGAATATTTAACATACATGTGAAGAAAGACAAAAGGAAGGAGGGAAAAGTCAACGACCCACATGTGACAGTATATTGAAAAGCAATCTTGTATTGGCATGGAGAGAAACTAGAATGTTTAAGAGGTCTTTTTGTCATTGAAACCTTCTGGTTCTGCATTCATTTGCGAAGGTGCATTTTAGATACAGAGAGAGCAAATCTGATGCTTTGTGTCAACATCCCTCTTACACCGTATTCATATGAACCTGAGGCACATTCTGACCATCACTTATCATAACACATAACAGTCTGGCCAAGTGCCTTCTTCCTTTATGGTTTCCTGGTATGAAAAGCATACAGTTACTACCAGATGTTCCCAGAAGGAAAAAATCATATGGAAAATTACTGCAAAAATAGTCTCTGGATTAAACAACCTGATCATATCTCCAATGCTGTATTGTGAGATGGCATTTTTTCCTACAAAAACTCACTTATGAATTACAAGAAAAAAATAAAAGGATATTATGCTATCAAGGCATAAAAATTCCTCTCCAGGTTCACAAAGATTTTAGAAGAATATCCAAGAGTTATATTTGCAATTAATATTAATATCAATTTATGTTAATATCTCAATAAAGAACAAGAAATCTTTATCATTGCCTGTTGTATGAGCTTTTGTTTGTGTTGGGTTTGTTTTCCCAGAAAATTGTTTAACAAGCATTTGCAAGGATTTAAAAAAAATAAACAAAAAAGTTTAGCATTGCTTTCCTGGTTCTATACCAGGTTGAATGCCTGGTAAAATACCAGATGAGCCCAGCTGTTTCAAAGCACTTTTATTCATTTTTGACCAAGATACTCACGTCTTCGTTGCATATACTGAATGAATGCAAAAGTTGAATTTAACAGGGTCAGACTGATGTTCTCTTACCCCTCAGGGAATCTTTGCCTAATTGTGTATGGACCATGAGAGCAAGCTCTTTAGATATTTGTTTAAATCTCTCATATGAAATGTCCCTTTCTCTCTCAAATGAATAAATCTCTGATTTTAGGACATAAAAATATATGTCTATAGATTAAACCCTGGTTTCCTGATAAAACAAGCCAAGCATAAACCTCAGAAGGATTTTGGTAAGTAATTGAAATCTTTCAAATAAGGAACTGAATGGAACAAAATCCCTTGGTAATGTAAACTGAGCTCTCTGAAGGTCAGTAGAACAGGGGCTTCCTCTAGGAGAGGGCTTGAGCTGTGCTCCCAAGACCTCTGCAGATTCATTCAGGCAAAGGCAAAAAGGTCTTCCCTTGAAAGTGCTCCTCACTTTTCAGCTCCTTACTTTTATCAGGAGCTGTGGCAACATGGAAAATTATAACTGCTGAAAACAGAACACGTGTGCCTGAATAGAAATCTAAAAAAAAAAATGGAAGAAGAAGGCATATCCCTGGCATATCCCTCCATTTGACTTGGCTTAAGCTTCTGGAAGGCATTTGGCCATCGTGGACACTTTCACTGTACAGTATCTCTCCTAGCTCAGACATTGCTGTACCAGCATCTCATTGTGTTGTTTGCAAAGCTGTGCTGCAGTGCCTAATGGCTTTCATTTATTTCAAGATATTTTTCAACACCCTTAATTCTTCTAGGTTCT
The DNA here is from genome assembly GCA_013399455.1 of Anthoscopus minutus. Taxonomy (NCBI): domain Eukaryota; kingdom Metazoa; phylum Chordata; class Aves; order Passeriformes; family Paridae; genus Anthoscopus; species Anthoscopus minutus. Next base: position 35,499 of record VWYI01010648.1, read on the forward strand.
TCTGAAGCGGCCATTTGAATGATTACTCAAGACAGGCACAGAGAGCTATCAGTTCACCCTAATTCTACTCCATTCCATATTTCTAGGTGGTTTTTTCCCATGGAAATTACTACATCCTAATGAATTACGATGCATTTTCAGTATGGTTCTGCTGTGTCAATCTGGAGTTTCCCCCCTACATCTTTAGGAATGCAGGGCTGCAAGGCATTGTTTCTGGTACCCTTTCCCTTCCCTTTCCCTGGCCCTTTCCAAGCAATTAGGTTTGTAAAGAGCTTTTGATTTTTAATTTATTCATTTTGTTTGCATCGACATTTATTTTGGACTCTGTTGCCATGGCAAGTTAAAATGGATGATTCTTGCAGTAGCCTGTCAGTTTGTTTCCAGAAATTTGTCTCTGTCTCTACAAAGTAATTATTTTTGCTGGCATCCGTCTCCCTTCACCAGTTTTCAGATGGACTTGATGTCTCTTTCTCTCAGCATGAGGGCTTTTGAATGCTTGCCATTGCAAGATTTTTGTTGTTGTTGTTGTTGCTACTTTTGCCTTTCATCTGGTTCAGCATCCTCAGAAACCTTCAAAATCTCACACTCCCCAAATCCCAGCACTCTTGTGTTTCCTGCTTTTGTAAATCATGGTTCTATAAATGGCAGTTTCCAAGATGGGTTTTGTCACTTTTGAAATTTTCTTGTCTACAGGAATATATAAACTACCAAGGAATGTCTATGACAAATCGAAATCAGCATTCTCTCGGAAACTGTTGCAGGTAATGGCCCTTGGCATTGGTCCCTTCGGACTGCCTTCTCCAAAATGCTTTAGTCTATATGTAACATAACAAAGCATCCACCTCTTTTGTGGACCAAACTGGCTTCAGTTGCCATCAGTTCTAGTTTTCAGTTATTGAAAACATGTTACCAAAAAAAATATACCCTCATAGATAAAACATATATAGATAAAAAGGCAATATTTACTCTGTCTTGCAGCACTGACCTGTCTTTTCCCACTTAGCAAAGTTCTCCCATATAATTCACAAACTGTGCTGACTGCAGAAGGTCAGACCCCTCATTTTGGAGTATTTGGAAAGGCTTTTTATGCACAGCCCTTTTAGAGTCATTCTTCTGCTCACTGAAATCTTAAGCCTCTCAATGTCTGTAATTTTGAAGTACCAGCAGGCTCAGCCACGTATGATGACACACAGACTGAATATTAATCAGCATTTTGTTCAGGCCAAAGTGATTTATGGCTCCTTTGCCATGTGCATCTGCCACACTGCCCTGGAGGCAGTTTGCTTTTAAGCCCATTGATAAAATGGCTTGTGACAATGACAATTGCTCTCAAGAGCTACATCTATATAAAAAAAAAAAATACAAGTAATCCCAGTGGAAACTCCCAGGCACAGGAGGCTGACAGCCTCTTCTCTTGGTGAATTAAATTCAACATTTAATTTACCAAGAGGAATACAGTGGCTCTGACAGCCTACCCCTGGTAGTCCTGCCACCTCTGACTTAACCTCTGCTCTTCCTCCCTCGGCCCCTCCGTCAGCCGTGGCTGCTCTTCATCAGCGCGCCCGGCTGTCAGCTCAGCGCCGCTCCCGACATCCTCCCTGCAGCTACCCCAGCTTTGTTAATCAGACGAGCAAAAATTTAACACCCATCCTGCTGAAAGTAGCCCGCTGATTTCAGAGGGAGCAGGATGTTGCCAAAGCAGTTTGATTATTCACTTCAAGTAATTTTTTTATTTTTTAACAAAGGTGTTTATTTTTCAAACAAAGACCATTGGCTAAGCCATGGCAACGAGAGTGTCTGTGTAGCCAGCAAATACTTATTATGTGGGTGGGTGGTTTGGATGGTCTTGAATACATAATTAAATTTGTTTTTCCTTTCAGCTCCCTGTGGTGTGTTATTTTTTTATATTAAAAGTTATCCCATCTTGAAGACAACTGTTTTTTATTATTAAAAGGACAGTTTAAATGCGCTTAGTAAAACCGAGTCTCCTTTTATGTCTCAATCTTTTTCCAACTAAAGAAGTCCTTAGGTGCCTATGATCAGCTTCTGCACTCAAAATGTTTCTCTAAACATTTTCCAAAGGTCTAGAAGCCTTGTACACTTAATGCAATAAGGTCCTCATTTCCTGATCCTTAAAATATTCAGCATCAGCTTCTATGTTTTATACTGGGTCAGCAAAATTGAGACTATAGAGTGTTTCCCCTGCTGTAGAAGAAAGAAGCTCCTGCTTACTCCTTCTGATACAGGTAAAAGGGAACAGCACATAAATAAGTGACCTATACTGCAATAAGCTGAACTTATCTGAAGTCCCAGTGGGATGCACCAGTGACTTTGAACCATGGTTTGTCAGCATGAGTGGACCCCATCAGTTTTGGCAGTGACAGCCCAGTGGGCTTTGTGGGAATACATAGTCTGTCAAATTGGGTAGGAGACTCAAAAAAGATGGGTGAAATTCTCCAAAAACAAGTATGATAGGAACAATTTGAGGTGATGATCAAAGCCACAAATGTAGAGCTGGAGTAACTGACAGTGAAAGCAGTACAGCAGAGTGAATGTGGAGATTATGATAGAGCTAAAATAAAATAAGAATATAAAATGTCATTTGCTTGTGAACCTACACTATTCTTTTCTAACTACTTCTTTCTGCTTGTTGCCTAGTTTTCATTAGAATACAGGATGTTTTGAGTTGGAAGAGACCTTCAAAGATCATCTAGTGCAGCCGCACCCTGCCATGGGCAGGGACATCTTGCACCAGACCAGGTTGCTCAGAGCCCCATGCAGCCTGGTCTCAAACACTTCCAATGACAGGGCATCCACAGCTTCCCTGAACAACTTCTTCCAGTGCCCCACAAACCCTAAGACAAAGAATTTCTTTGTGTCCAAATGAAACCTACCCACTCCCTTTCAGTTTAAAACCCTAACCCTTTGTCACAGCAGGCCTTGGTAAATGCTTATCTCTGCCTTTCATGTAAGCCCCCTTTATACAGTGAAAGTTTGCAGTTAGGTCTCCCCAGAGCCCTCTCTTCTCCAGGCTGAGCAACCCATGTCCCTCAGCATTTCTTCATCAGGGAGGTGTTTCAGGAGTGTTGGGAGTGTTGTAGCAAGGTTCAGATAATGTAGCTAAGCTGGTGAAGGTTGAGCCTGGTGCCTCAGTGATAAGGGGTAAAAAGCACATATATGGAAAGTCTGAAGTAACTGGGTACCTAAAAAAAGAAGATTGAGGAGAACATGGCATGCTTATGGTAAAAAAACAAGGGAGGACAAGAAACTATTGTGTCCCATATTCAGTAGGAGAGAGAATAAGTCTGTTCATAACCAAAGGGTTTATATTGGAAAACAAAAAATCTTTACCTATATAAGGGCTCTGAAACACTGGCTGGAAATTTATGTGTGAAAAACCTTTCACTGAATGTTTTCAAGAACAGGGAGATGACCCTCTGCTGAGGAGGATTTAGTGTGCTTGATCCTGCCTCAGTGCTGGTTATTGGGCTACAGGTTTTGGTGTGTGTTTCTTTTTAGCTACAAAGTTCTGTAATGTACACTCCTTGGACAATCTGGGAGAAATTAAGAGCTGAGTCCAAGCAATCAGGCTGGGGCTGATACTTGTGTCTAGATGAAACAACGCAAATATGAAGGCGGAAACTCAACTAAGTAGCTACTATTAAAAAAGGACTATAAATAAATTACCTAGAGTTTGAGATGGTCACATTACAGTGGGAAACCATGAAAGAAGGGTTATTTTTAACTTTCCTGTTGGCTTTTCTGTGGCAGTTGATCTGATGATTTATTGAAACACATTTGTAATGATTTCACTAATATACATGACATGATGAAAAATGCTGTGTTTAATGAGTTTTATGTGATTCATAACAAACTGCAGAAAGTAAAAGCCTGATGACATTTTTAAATTCTACAAGACAGGAAAAAAATTAATTTTAAAAGCAGGAAACTAAATTCTGAGAAGTGTTCTCTGTTTAATTTGCCATTAAGTCCAGGGAGAATTGAAAATTTTAAAAGGTTCCCTGATTAAATGCTAGCCTATTGAGTCAATATTACAAGGAACTGAAAGTCAGTTGGAATAAAACAAAACCATGCAACTATCTGGAATCTGTTCTTCACTGTTTTTTGGTCTTTGCCAAGCATACTTTTGGTTAAAATTACTTCTCACATAACCAAATAATATTATAACAGAAAGGAATAAAGTCAGCAACTGTAATGTTCTCTTCCTGGAATGTCATATTATGCCATAAGAGACATTTAATTTAAATTCTATGAGCTAGTTACAGTTATTTAAAAAACATAATTAATTTTTCCTTTGCATTCATAGTCTTTCCACATTTTGTTCCAAGCTATAAGTCTCCACAACTAATTCAGCTAATTGCCCAGCCATTTGCTCATCTCCATTAAAATGGCTTAATACTCAGATAAAAATAGATAACAAATGGGCAACCCTTTTAGGGTTTGGAGGTTATTTCTTTACATGCTTAAGAGTGGGCTTTTGAACTTTTCCAAGTAAGAAGAAAAGAAGCTTGAATCTCTAGCGACTAGCTTACTATAGCTTTAATTCAAATCTGAATCTCCCATTAAGGTCATCTCTGTAGTGGTTTGAAGTTTTCCTTTTCTTTAACCTCTGCATTGAACTGAATATTCCTCAGATTCCCTAATTAGTTACAGTTGGAGCTTTGGAGACTTTCAAGACTTTCCTCTTTGAGCAAGGAAGAAAAAGGTTCAAACAATGGTCAGGAAGCCCTAAAACCTCTTATCTCTCAGCAGTTCGATTAGACAAGAAGAGTACTGTCTTGATGGATTGAAAGTGCTCTGTACCAGATAAGAACAGGAAAGATAAGAACATTAGGATTTTTTTTTTTACAGAAAAGAAAGGACTGCTTGCCTTTTGAGCACTATCTTTTCTTCATTCATTTATACATTGCAGGAAAACCAGAATGTGGTTGCATTTAATATTTATATTTACACACTCATTGTGCCTCAATTCTTTAACAGACACAACAGAATAAGATTAAATAATCGTCAAAGCAGTCAAAGCTTACTAATTGCCTTATTATTGTGCAGCCTTAGTGATGCTGGGAAAGAAGGTAGAAAAGGCGATGGTATAGAAGCAAGAAATTACATTTGTTCAATGTATTCACATTAAAATAACAATAAAAAGTAAATATAGGTGTGAGAAAGACACTGGCTGCCCTGGAAGATGGTTGTGTAAATGTTCTACTTATTTTTCCCCATTCAGTAGGTTGGTTGTTGCTTTTCTGCCAGTTGCTTTCCATTAATGACTTTGGTTCTGAAAGGCCTTAGAAGGAAATTATTTACAGATATTTTCCTTTGCTCTGACAGAAATATGAAGCCATTTTCAATCAGCTTCCTCCTGTTCTGCATTTGTGGCCCAGCCATTTCCCCATTTAAGTCAATCAGGACCTAGCCATCCACTTAAACTGGAGCAGATGAAGTTCCTTACCTAGTAGCGGCTAAAGAGCCAGGGAGATGTTTTCTATAAGCAAAAGGATATTTTAATAGCTCAGCTTTTTTTCTAGTTGATTTAACTATGGCTTCCAGTGCCAATACAGAGATACTTTACAGTCCTCCTTTTAAGGACCCTCAGGGCTTCATTTGTTCTCAGGTGGACTTTGGACACTTTGCATTAAACAGTTCCACTCACAATTTTCCTCAGACCTCACAGTCATAATCCAATATATATCATTTAAAAGGCAAAAACATCCTGATACAGCATAGAAAGCTTTTGGATTTATGGGTTGTTTTGGTTTTTTTTTCTGGTCATTGTTTAAGAGCTACTCTCTAGAGAACTTTTGTAGCTTTTATGGGAATCTATTTATCATTACATGATGTTAATTCAAATGTTTTCATTGAACCTACATACTTCTTGCCTCTACATTTATAATTGCACAGATTTATGATGCTGTGAAGTTCAGAACCTTGGGCAATCTGGTGCAGATTATGTTTGGGCCAAAGCAGCAGACTGCAGCCATCCTTTTTTTGTACCTTTCCTATAACTTCGCATGAACTAACTGAAACAGCTGAGGTGGTCTTGGATCCATAATATCAAACTATTTACACATGAACAAAATTAACTTGAGAACTCAGAAAAACTTAGAGGAAATAGACTAGACTGTAAGTTTTATTCTATAATCACATCCTTATTACCTTTCAATTATCAGCTACTGCTGGCTTTTGATGAATCATATGGAGGAGCTGGTTAGCATGCATGCCTTTGTCACTTGCAGAAAAGTAAGAAAATCATAAAAACATTTCAGGAGAAATTTGGCTCTACTGGGAGAGTCAGCAGTCAGTGGCAAGACTCATGCATGCTTCAGCAGAGTGAAGTCTTTGTGCTGTGATGCTGCCCACAAGAAGTTACAACAACAAAACAGAAAAAAAGCTTTGGCTGTTGAGACATGGGGAGGAAGGAGCTGGAGAAGATTTCTGTAGGGTGATGGAAAACAAGCGACAGCAATGAAGATGAGGAGGCAAAAAAGCTAAAGAAAAGGAGGAGGCAGAGCATGGAGCAGACACAACAGAACAGAAGAGAAAAGGCAGGGGTTTGGAACATTGAGAGTGGAACTGAAATAAGTGGAGTTGCTTTTCAGATCAAAGAAGGGAGTATATTTTAAATTGGTTCCTTCAAGGAAATGACTGTGGTGCAATTGGTGAACTGAGAGTTAAAAGCCTTCAGACAAATGGGCATAAAAGACCTTATACTGTATTTAGGTCCAAATCAGCCCTGCCAGAAAGTTCATCCCACTTCTGGCTTGTTCCTACGGACCCTTTTCCTTCATAAGTCTCACAGATGGACTGGGGTTGTACCATGAGGCAATTGAACAGAAAAGTTCAATCCACAGGACAGTGTCTGAGGGCCTCCTTCCTTAGGGCCCCACAGCCTATGACACATGGTCCATCATGCCCTGTACCAAAATGTTGGCTTCTCACACAAAGAGGTGAGAGAAGAGTGCAACTGAGGGCCCAAATGTCTGTCAGAAAAAACACCTGCATGTAGTGTGTGGAATAGATGATCTCTGACCATATGAGAGAAGATGTGGTTCTCTGCCTGCTGCTGTGAAGCTTCCTGCAGCAGCAACAAATACCACAGCACTGCACTGGTCTTTGAAGTCAGACACAGTGACTGTGCCTTTGAGCAACACATACTTGGACTGTTCTTGGGCATAGAGGCCAGCTGGTGTGCAATAACTTGCACATGTACTTTTCTATCTTCCAGACCTACAGATGAACTTACAAAAGACAGAAAAATTCATTCTCCTGACTCCCAAAGCAAAGAAATCTGCACCCAGACTTGGTCAGCAGTGCTCCCAGATATGTGCTAGCTCCTCTGATTATTTCTCATCTTGGAAAAAGCTAATTAGTCAGGTCAAAACCTTGTCAGAGACTAATCTGGCTGAACAGCACAGATGGGTGAATCATTAAGACTGAGAACACTGTTCAGTGTATTTAACTCAGCATTGTAGAAACATACTGCTGTTTTTCTGTGAGTTACTCATTATGTTTACTCTGAGAAGGATCGTTCACAGGTTAAGTATTTGCAACTCCAGCAGCCATAGGAGTCTGGGCATCTTTCTGCACCTCAGGATGTAGTGATAACCACACCACAATGTGAAAAACAAGCATATTTCCAAAAGGCCATGGAGAGAATTTGATGAGTTAAGTTCTCCAAACCTGGACCACTTCACAGGAGTCAAGGCTGTAGAGGTCCTCACAGACAGAATGCCATGCTCTTTATTGAGGCCACCAGGAGGCACATGCTCTTGGATCTGTGTGTGGTAGCCTAGACCTGCATGGTCACCAGGATGTAGCAATCAGCTTAGGGGGTGGCTTCAGGAGCCCAGAGATTCCTCATCATTTCCATAGGGTGTCAGAGAAATCCCTGGTTTAGCATGTCCCCGTTCTCACAGCTGGAGAGTTGGCAACTGCCTTCCTTCCTTGGCTGCTATCCAACACTCAGTCAGATAGGGGACTCAGAAAGAAGAAGAAATACCACTTCACATGCACTCCTGTTGCTGCCTTTCCATTCACAAATGTAAAAACATCCTTGATTTTTTCTGACAAAAATGTAAACAAGGAGACTAGCTGGCCCAAGGGATCTGTAATGGGATATAGAGCCTTTCACCTCTATCTTATGAACAGAACATCATACCCCTCTGATGCACATTTTGTGGCTGGTGAGAAGAGAGCTGGTGGTCTGAGTCTCAGTGTCAATGTGTCTGCTTCAGGAAGCCACACGATTTGGGACTGATTAGCCTCTTTGTCAGCAGCCCCCACAGAGGGGCTGGTGAGGAACTGGTACCTCCTGTGCAGAGGTAAAACACACTGATTGTACAAGGGAAACTGGTCTCAGTGATGTTGATTCTGCTTTTGTCCCCTTAGCTAGTAGCCAATCTTTAAGCGTCTGTAGGAAAGTTAATCATGAACATGAATTTACTTACAAGACTGTAATGAAAGCACTGTAAATCATACATCTGCATTTTTGGTGACTCAGATATGCAATGCTGTATCTGGCAATGTTGTTTTGATGAACAAAGAAGGAGCTTTAATGAAGTGGATGCAAAAATCTGACATTGCATCACCTGGCTCTGAAAAGTCCTTCAGTGCCCCTGACTGCAGCGCCTGCAGACCTGCTGACTGTCTCTGCCCCAGGTGAGGGAATCCAACTTGTCTTCTGCTCATGTCTCTGCAACAGGAGGGATGTGTGTCTAACCTTTGCAAACAGCAGGGCCAGTCCCTTCCTCATGCGCAGAAGGAACACCTCCAGCCTCAGCATGTCTGGTTTAGGGCTCTGAGGCTTAATCCATCAGCTAAGGCTGTATCCATCAGCTGTGAAGGGAAATTCCCAGACTCAGCAATATTAGTAGGTTTCCTGGGAACTCTTTGCTTACAGCTGATGCCTTGGGCTTTTGGGTTTTCTGTTCTGCATTGGTGTGTGGCTTTTGTTCAGGGTTAGTAGGATCCTTTCACAGGGTGATGAAGACAAAACAAGCCTACTCCAATTAGGACTCAAGGACATCTTTTCCAAACTTCAGGCTCAAAGTAAAAACAACGTGGAAGGAAGAGGGTGGGCAAGTGGGACTCCTGTATGCAAATGGACCCAAATATATAAAATGTGTGGTCTCGGGACTGGCCCTGCTCCCTTTGCCTCCATCTTGGAGCCACCCAGACAGAGCCTGATTTGTAGCACTGGTATTGTCCAGGTGTGGCCTTTGAAGGCCTCGATAAATATCCTTTATTCCTCTTAACTCCATCTATGCTCTGTTCCAGCTATTCCAGGCATCACAGCTGTTAAGTACATGAATAATATCTGCAAAGGCTTCTTCTTTGTGTTACTGTGTTAAAATACAATCCTCACATTCCTGTTGATGCACCAGTGCCTGGGAATACTCCTGAGTTCTGCCCTGCCTTCAGAATGCTTCCAGCTTGGGTGCAACTGAGCTGAATGTGGTTGGAATCTGGGATATTGTACAAGTAAATATTGAAATTTAAACTGGATGTGTGACTGGCTGTTTGTAGCTGGGCTTATCCACTCTGGGCTCTTAGTGCTTCTTGACACAGGCAAATGCAATAAATTAGGGCCAGGTATATTTGTGCAAACAGTTTTCACTAATCATAAGTGTCTCCTTTCCTCCAAACAATCAAGCAGAAAAGAATTACAAGAGACAATACTTGGACACAAATTTCCATTAGCTTCCATTGGCTGTGGTGGTGGGTCAGACTATTGCAGCTCTTTTGCTGCTCAGCTCTGCTCTCCTGTCTGGTGCCTTGAGGAGAGTCCTCAGCTACTTCAGCAGAGGATCTGATGGCTTAACTCCAAACCCATTCCTGCAGAAGTTCAAACTGAGCTCTCAGGGTTGAACGAGCTCTGGGGAAGGGTGGAATAATATCTTGAGCTATATCATCTGTTCACTAAATTAATGTATCTAGACCTTGAATTCAGAAGAAACCCAAAGAAAAACATTGTGCTAAGAAGGAAGAAAAAAATAAACTGACTATTCTAAGTTTAGGACTGCAGCTCTTCTGTGGATCCAATTCCAACACTCTCCCATTATTCTCCTCCCTTTTTCCCTGTTCACAGCACTTATTTGCCCTCATTTATCCAGAAGTCAGGTCTTTGTGTTAAATGCAAGAAAACAGAAAAGATGATGGAGTATTTGGCACAGTAATATGCAGAAGTAGGTGAGATTTTTCATCAAGCCTAGAAAGAAGAGCAAAATAAAAAAGTCTGAGATAGGAGTGTTCAGATTGTGGGTCTTCTGACACAGCACACAGCTGTTTTCTGATTTTAGTGGTGGGAGTGAGCATTGGGTGGATGTGATACATGATTACTGGGGGACCAAATGCAGTGACAAAGTAAAAGTCAGTTAACCATCCCCTTATATAATCTGATTGAACCAAACTCCTCTGAAACCTTGAAACAGTGCAGCCAAAGGATTTGTGAAGTCAACAACATCCTCTCTGTAGGATCCACAGGTTCTGCTTTTCCTGGTCAGATGGAAGAAGGCAACCTAAAGCACTGTGAGAAAAGCACCCACTGGGCTGCCAGCTGCCTGACTGGGAACATGGGATGTCAAAACTCCCTAAAAATCCCAGTCCTCTAAAGATTTCTATTTCTTTCTTTCTTTTTAGATAAGTCATTCAAGTCAATTCAATTCCTAACCATCTGCTTCTGTAGATAACCTTGATATTCATTGCCCTCATGTTTATAATGTCTAAGCTCTTTCTTGGTGATATTCTGCCCACACAGTTGATTTCAGGAATTTGATTTAAGCAAGTAAAAAATAAATTTGTCGATAATTTAATTACAATGAGAAAACCCAAGGTAATTTTTAGGAAAGCAAAAATGGCCAGAAGGATTAGATCTGAGAAAGTTCTTAAAGAAGCCAAGTCCAAGAATATATTTTTCAATGGTCACTTAATTCATGGCAGTACTTAAGACTCACCTAGGACTTCCCTGTTAGTTTGAATGCAGAGCATTTAATCCCAAACACTCTGGGAAAGAACTTCCTCTCTTTGTAGGCTTCAAGTTCTCTGTTTTCGTTTGCATCAGGGCACAGATCCCACTGAAAAGCATAGGGGATCTCACCTAGCCAGGTGGTTTGAGTACTTTCTTATAGGCAAAGCCATAAATTTGAGTCCCTAAACTTAAACTGCTTAATGTGTCAGTGGCCCGTTGACACAAGTGTGATACAAAAAGTAGATGTGATGCCAATGAAATTTCCTTGTCACAACACTTCAGACTTGGTGAGAGAATCACCTGAGCTGGTTCAGAGGCCAGCCTTGATTTCCAGAAAGGATTCAATCCTGCTTTTTGCATGGTGTTTCATACTCGGTGCATGTAGATGCTGTTGAACTTCTCTCTGCTGAAGTGTCTCTGCTGAAGGGCACTGAAGATGTGTTCAAGGGAAATGGTCTAAGATGTTATGGTTCTCTGTCACTACTGCTCCTCCTCTAAAGCACTGCTTAATGATCAAAGCAAAGCTGGGAAAACAGTGTCTTCTCAGGCCTCAGCCATTTCAGTGAAATGTGTTTTATTTACCTTTCTGTCACAGGAATGGTTTGTTAATTCCAGGAATGGGGTAGAGTGAAGAACTTGTTCTTAAATTGCAGTAGATGGATTTGTTAACCTGCTCCTTATCTCTTCCATGGTCTCCTCAAGTTTAGTCTCTGACAACCTTATTCCTAAATTAAATGTTGTTTCTACTTTGCTAAGGCTTACAGCAAGATCAAATAATCACAAATGTACTCCTTAATATTTCATTATCAAAATTTCTCACTAACACATAAAACAAGATAAGCACTATTTCCAAATTACTTAAAATGTTAGAAGAGGACATAAAAATATCTCTTCTCCTTCCCAAAAAAGCCCTGCAAATCTGTCTGATCTTAGCTTTGTTTAGCTCCAGTTAGAAAGTTTCCCCGTGTCTCTTTACTTGCCTCTTCAAGTCAATAACTCCAAGTGGATGCTGTCCACTCCAAGTCAAGACTGGAATCCGTTCACTGCAATCAGCAAAGATCAGTGCAAATCAGCATCAAATGCCTGAGTTTGGGGCCCATAGCCATGAAGGCAGAGTATCCTGCAAAACCCAGAGAGACTGGACACGCAAATCTATACCCTGCAAGATTTTCTCCTGTACAGCTTGATGTGTCACTGTAGTCATGATCTCCTTCTGCTCTCAGGGAGATGTGAAAGTTCACTTTATTTAGGCATTCATAAGTTTTGAGGTGCTAATTGATAGCCTGCAGTGCTTTGAGCCCTCTGTGTTTTTGCCACCCATCTGTTTTGCCTCCTGTTTGTTAACACAGCTGGTGAAACTCATATGCAGGAACCCACTTCATCACAGGGTCTTTAAAATCTAATCCCAGCCTCTGAATGTCCAGTTAAACCAATCAAAAACAATTTGGGAATGTGCAGTTAAAGCAATCAAGGCTGCAAAGCAACCTTTGGAAAGGCAATGCTAACTGCTGTGCTTTTGTGCACACACTGATTTATTAGGTTATACAGTGATGATAAGATAAAATTGCAATGAGCCTGGTGGGGAGCCCAGAGGTCATGATCTCTACATTATCACTGGATTTATCTGATCTATATCATGAGGGCTTAATGGTAACTGTTGTTTTCTAAAACAATATGTTTTGTTCTCTGTTAATGTACTTCTTGCTGTCTTTGGACAGCAATCGAAACAGTCACAGCCACCTGATGATTAGTGTTGGCAAGGTGATAATCAGTTTGCTTGCCTTATAATCCTACAGGAACAGATGGATTAAAAAAAAATTTAAAGGGTGTTATAAATTACAGTGGAGTAATAATGACAGTTCAATTGTTTGTGATGAGAGATAAGGTTAGTAAGGAGAAACATTTTTTACCGGGTTAACTGGTACACTTGCAAACAACAGAGAAGTTTTCTGTCTCACACCTTTGTACCATATCTTGTCCCTTTCCCTTCTGCTGGAAGCACAGAATCTTTTCTTTGTTCCCTCTAAAATCTTAAAAAGGGACATGAAATGATCAGGAAAATACTAAATTCCTTGCAGGACCCTGTGTGCATCCCAGAGTTTGGGTGTTTTCTCTGCCCATTGTGTGAGAGGTTTGGTGGAAGGTGGCTGGGGACAGGGACCCCACGAGCCACAGAAGGGCCTAAGGAAAGCAGTCATGGACAATCTGTGGTCAAACACTGGAAACAAAAGGAACTTTTTTCTGTCTATGAGTGCTTTGGGCCTCCTGGCTATCAGCCAATCCCTCCTAGGCTGCAAAATCTGTTGTAGGCATAAGTTTGTTTTTCTCTAGGGGGATTTGTTACACTCACTGTTTCACATGGCCATTTCATATAAATGAAACCTGAGGAAACTCTGTTTATAGGTACAATTCTGTGTATTAACATGAATTTCCTGTGACTACACTTTGAACATCTGTTCCTCACTGGATCACACTCAGCCTCAGCACATCCAGTCAGTATAATCAGGAGATGTAGAGAGTTACTTGACACATCCTAATGTTCATGTTCAGGTGTTTCACTGTGGCTATGAAGGCTGACACCCTAAATCATCTGCTTCACAGCTCAAACTTTTTACTGTACATCACCTTTCCTCACACAGGGTCGTATCACATCCTTAATCATATTTCTTGCCCTCACTTTGTCTTTTTCATTTTTTCCAGATTTCTCTTGGGTTTCAATGACTTTTATTATTATCTTATAATAATAAGACAGAAGACATTTCAGAAGACATTCACATGTCTGCCTACCTCCCCTCTTTTTTTTTTTTAGGTCAATCCATTTTGATGCAGGGAAGGTGTATAATAACTCCTACCAGTTGTATCGGACAGAAGTGTTTGGCATGTAAATTCAGCAACATGAGATGGAGTCTCCTCACATGAAATTTTCTAAAGAGCTCCTAACAACACAGTGGTGTCACTCTTGGTTTAGGATGTTGTTCTGTAAGACCTGCATGTTTTCATAGTCTTGACAGAATATTAGTTGTACAATGAGGTTTGCAGTAACAAAGAACTCCTTCAATAGAAGGAAGAGCATAATTTTGGTGTTTGTAGACAGAAAATTGGCTTTTGTAAGGTAAACTAGACCAAGGCACTGGAATCCTTTAGAAAAAGGAAATTTAGGTGACTCAGGAAGAAAGTAATTCCCTAGGCTGCCTTCCATTAATTCTTATAATTTCTCAGTTCAAATTCAGCCCTGGAGCAGAAGGATGGATTAAATGGCTTCCTGAGATGCCTTTACATTTATTTCCTGTTATGACTTTTCAGAGCTTATGAGAAATGAAGGTAGAATGAAAGGAACGCTCCCCATAGTTGTGGTTCTTCCAGACAGTCCCTGAAATATGTTTTTCCATTAAACTGTTAGTTTCCAGGTGAAGAACTAGTAGAGTTAGTACAGGTGATAATTTAATAATAATAATAAAAAAACCTCTATTCAATATCAAATAATAATTTCAGAGAAAGTCTGAATTGCAGAACCAATTAATTTTTTACCAGAACAATAAAAAATGTCATAGACAGTAATGTAATGTGCTTATCCAGTTATTTTTCTATATAATAATATGCAGTAAATTGCACTGTTAATGGGAAATATGAATAACCATGTTGAGTGATATTCCTGGTACAGACATAATGGCAGTGTACCTACTAAAGAAATTCTTTTTTTCCAGAAACATCTGAGCTGACAGGAAACAATGAAACTAAACATCTAACTAGACAGCAGTGGTTTTCTAGCAGTGAAGATAATGAAGAATTGGGGAAAAAAGGAGAGGATTGCTACCAGAGAGGAGGAATATATGTGAGAAAGTGCATCTTTGAAGTTACATTTGCACAGAAGTGTGGGCTAATGACTTCTTTGAGCCCAGTTGGAAGCATTTCCTGTGATGGCAGCTCAGCCTCCCACTCTTCTTTCCTTATCTCCAAACTGTGATATCTGTGAGGCTTCTTCATCTGGAAAACCTAACTGCAAAAGCTGCAGGAAAATCTGGTTTGATGAAGTCTGCTGTTGGATGTTAGACCATCAGCACAGAGGATGTGGTCTGAGAGTCCCATGGAACCTCCAGTGAGCCTCCAGCAGTTCCTCGTGTGACTGAACATCATCAGCCAAGGGAAGATGAAGTGGGTGCATGTGCAGTCTGTGTGTTTAACCATCCTTGTGATTTATTTTCAAGTGGTATTCAGTGTTTGTGCTGACTGTGGCAGGCACAGGCAGGGACCCAGCCCCTCATGATGGTGTTGTCTGTCTGCAGTGGAGCCTGTTCCTGTCAGTGAGAAGTCATTTCTTCTGGGAGGAGCTTGCTATGACCCCTTATAGAGTTGATTGCATTTGTAGGTGTCTCTGTCACACAGGAATAGATATCCTGAGGCTGTCACTTGCCTCCTCACTTCAGAAGGCTGTGTCACTTTGAAGGCCAAGAGGAGCAGGAAGATAAAACACTAATGGCAGCAGAAATGGCATTACCTCTGTGACATTCCAGGCTGGGAGAGAGGCACTGTTAGAGATACACAGCCCAAGGTGAGGAACAGACTTTTCTATGGAAAGGGAAGCTGTAGACTCAAATTCTAACTTTGGTGTATGAGAGTAAACCAATGCAGACAGCAGATCAGGAACATTGAGGAAAACCCCTAATATTACAAGACAATAGCTAACAACACAAAATATCCTGTTTCCTTTACCTTGCTGAAAGAATCTGTCTAGAAAACTCCTTAAAAAGTTGTGTGAAATAATGTAAATGGCATTTGGCCACCATGTCAAGAGCAGACCCAAGGATCCCATGTAGCTTTACACAGCAGAATTTTCTCCCCACCAACCGAAAGAAAAACACTTCGTTTGTGAGGTAAAAGGGAAGGAAATAAAATATCTACAGGGTTGTGTTTAAAAAAGGCAGTACATCTCAGAGGGAGAAAAACACAGCTGAATGCAGTTGAGCTCTGTAGTGCCAGATACCAGAGACCAGCTGAGTATGAGCTGCTGCTGTCTGGATATATATATATATAATCTATTCCAGTTCTGTGCCTCCACCTGAGTACTGAGGAAATCCATAGGCAATGTCTGTGGTTTAAACCTTGACCTGTATTCTCTGAGATGCTCTCTCTTTAGTAGCAGTAGTAGCTCTTTTGAAGATTAGTCTAGTCAAGCTCTGCAGGACAGCTGCAAAGGGTGACAGTGCAGAAAGGCAGCAGAAATGGAAAACAGGGTAGTTCATATGGGACATCCAGCCTTTACATTCTGCAGATTCTGATCTCAAAAGAGAGCCAGGAACTGCTCTGCAGGAGGGATCATTGGGATGGAGGAGACTCAGAACAGTGATCCATAGTCTTTGGACCACTCCTCAGGAGCACACACAGACCAGTGTCAGGGAAGGTGTAAATGGAGCCTGCTCCTCCTTGCAACCCTGTACCAGAAGCATGGCATTAGGTAAGGGAAATAAGATTATTGTAATTCACAGTGGGAATGAATCTGGGCCCACAACCTGAACAGGTTCACAGGAGTTCAAAGGTGAGGATTTTGGCTTGTTCAGACTCAAAGATTTAACCATGGTGTGCCAGTGGATGAAGGTATGAGGATGAAGGTATGAGGACAGAAAGCACAGTGGCCAACATTTCCTAAGCAATTCTTGTTATGTTCCCTGAGGGTCTGCAAAGCACACGTGCTTCCTGTGGCTGTGACTGAGAGGAGGGACATGTCAGGCTGGGGAAGTCCCCACTGCCCAAGCACCTTCCTGGGCAAGGTGGATCTTATGCTGCTCTGGAGCTGAGCCTGAGGATGGTGTTTGTGTGGAAGCCCTGAGAGGTTCCAGATGTGGCACTGTGAGGTGATGTGGGGCCAGCACAGGCAGCTGTCTCTGGCATTTGGCAAAGCCCAGGAGGGCAAAGCTGCCCTAGCTGCATGTAAATGCTTTCTCATGAGGAAGTAAGCCCTGCTAATGAGCAACCTGTCTTTTATTGGCTTTCACCAGGCTAGTTCTCTGATAAGAATTTTTGGTCATGCTTGATTCTTAATCCAGGTATTCTGAATACCAGTGAGTTGTGCCTCATCTCTGTTAGCTCTGAAGATCCTCACTGCTCTCTGCAGAGGGCCAGCCATCACAGTGGTCACTAGTGTCAGCATTCTGCTGTGTGGCTTGGTCTTAGTCAGGTTTCAGCCATGGCATTGACTTGAGCCCTGGAAATACAACTGCCTTTCTGAAGGTGATCTTGCTTTAGTGACCTCTAAGTGGTCAGTTATGAGAGCAGGTGAGTCAGCAACTCATTTCCAACAGAGGCACTTGCAGTCATGCAAATAATGAAGTGCCTAACTGGTGCCAGAAGTGTTTCCAGTTTTACCTGTGAATATCTGGGCTGCTGCCTAGTACCACATCTCGGTCTCCCACCAGCTGCAGACAAGCTCTTTCAGAAAAGCTGTTCTGGCAGAAATCAGTCCAAGCTCTGCACTGGAACCCATTGCAGAGGCTGCACAGTCCCACACTGGGTAATGTGCTGCCTCAGACAGAGATCAATAGTCACATCTGACCTGCTCCTCCCTTGCAGCAGCCTTTGCCTGATATTTTAGCTGGTCCAAGTGGCTCCAGTGTGTAAAAGAACTTAACAAGTAAGATGTTGTTGGCACTCGTGCCATTTACTGTGTATGCATAATCTGGGCTTCTAAGCTTTCCATGAAATATTTTTCCTGAAACATCAACTGTCTGGAAGATCATTTTAGCTCTGCTAACATCTCCTCAAGCTCGTGTCAGGTATGGCTGTGAGTGGTAGCTGCAGAATTTATAAACAGGGCAAATTCATCACGCTGTGTAATGAGCCAGGCCTTGAAAATGAAGGACACCAGTTTCTTTCTTCAGCATCCTGTCTGGTCCGTGTCTGCCATGCTCAAGCCAAATAGGCACCATCAGGAGCATTCACACTCTGGGCAGCAGTGGGAAAAAGCAACAAAGTGCCATTTCACAGCCTGAACCAGTGCTATTGTTCTACACAAGATCTATAAATTAAATACGGTCTCAAAGCTTCTCAGTAAATAAGGGCTTCTAAATAAATGCCATTAAAAAGACAGTCTTGGAGATGAGCAAATATCTTTTTCTGTGAGAGTCTTACTGTATGCTGACCATGAAAAATATCTTTGTCTCAGTCTTTGCTGGTTTGATCTCTATGTGGAAACAAGTGACAAATTGTATTTGAGATGTTCTATTTTGGGACATCTATAGGGGAGGTTAATTTAGGTAAATTGGAATCCTCTTGAGATTTCAGAGAAAGAAAATATGGAGAGGCTTACAGACTAAGAATAGTGGTCTGTGCTATTTTCCTGAAACACCTTCAGCTGTGGCTAGACTTGAGGAACTTTAAATGAGGTCTGTAGGTGAGATGGGTCCATAAGGATGGTTTCTTTCCTCCAGTTCAGTACAGGAAGAGGTTGATAAGCAGAAATGAGCAGAAATTAAAAGGTTGCCGCCTTTAAAATGGTTGGCATTTAAAAGCTGTGAGACAGATTTTTCCTTGACTCTGCATGATGAAGTCTTAAGGACCAAATTCTCTTGTTGCCCATACCAAACTAAATGGGGAATAACTCTCAGATCACTCCTTGTTTACCCAAGGAGACAATGTGAATCTGGATCTAAGAGGACATACAGACAGGGGTAGTAATGCTGGGTAGTGATGCAACATATCAGAGCTGGAAATCAGGCCACAGGCATTCCAGCAAGGACTAGAGGTACCCCTGCTCTCACATGTCCTCCCTTCATATGCTTGGGCTCCCCTGATTTCTCTATATGACCTAAGATGTTTTACATTTAGTCACTACAGCTTTTTCCTGGAAAAAATTGCTTAGCTCTGCTTCTATGGGGACACATGGCCATGGAGGTTTCATGTTTGGTGGTTAGAGAGAGGAATGCCTCTGTCCTCCAGATCCCACCCACTGGTTTGAACACCTTGAGTCTGTACAAAGGGAAGATGAAGCCACAGGGATCTGGCAAAGGAGTTCTTGAATTGTAGCTCTGGGAGCACTTCCTCTTGGGTTTATAAACAGTAGCTCCTGACTTCTGCCAGGGATATATATATGGCCTTATCTGGGTTTGTTTCCTTGTCTGTTCAGGAAATCCCTTACCCCTTCTCCCATTGGCATTAGGCTGGGCTGTGAACCCACTGCCTCTTGTGTGCTGAGCAGCCTTTGTAGCCTTTGTGTGTCTGAACAGATTTGTGAACTGTTAAGAAGTAAACAGTGAAGCTATCCCAGCCACACAGGCCAATCTGACACTATATGCCCAACATTGCATTCCTTTGGGCTGGAAGCCCTCATTTATGCCTTTGTAATTTTACTTCATGCATTTTTTAACTAAAGGAGTCTATTGTTTCTCCCCATAGAATGATTAGGTATGTGACATTTCCACCAAAACAACAGTGTTTGCAAATGCTGCCAGTAAAATGCTGAAGATTTCATTTAAAGTGAGAAAATAGATGTAAGCAACTAATAGCTTTTTTCTCTGGTCCTGGAAAACGAAACCACTCAAGGCCAAAATCTTAAAAATTTTTGAACTTTTTTACAGATACTCTTTGGACTACTTCTAAATTAATATATCTATATTCTTTGCCATATTTTATCAACTGTTGTGCTCTACTTCACACTGAAAATAATAAACTGATGCATTAGCTTATTTCCTAAGTGTGATTATTGTGGCAGCAGCCAAGATCTTGAGTAGTCCTGGAATGATCTCTTCACAGCTCCTGTGCTGAGCAGAAACAATGTCCATTGGAAGTGAGGAACACCTCTATTTTCCTGCCTGTCTTTTGAGCCAGGAAGGCATAAGTTTGCCTGAGTACCATTTAGACCCTTGATTTGATTGATAGACTATAGATCTCTGGAGTCGTATGGAATACGCAGTTTTTCAGAGCTGGAAGGCAGCAGCCTCAGTGCATTCAGCTGGCCTGGAACAGCTGACAGTGCCAGCAGTTCACCCTGGGGCATCCTGGGTTCAGACAGATAAACCCCACTGATTCCTCCATTCCCCTGCAGGTAGTCTGATGATATCAGCCTTAGCATTTGTATGGACATTTAGTTCATACTGATGATACCAAGTAGAACCTTCTCTAGTCAGCAAAAGTTCAAAAAATAACTATTTAAATCAGGTATTTGCAGTTATCCTTAAGTTCCAGAATTCCCTCATTCAAAATCCATTAAACAACCACAGAGCTCCAAGGGAATTGTATGAAGTCCCTAAATTTGTGCTTAGCTAAAATATGTCCCCCAGTCAGTCACCAGACACTTTCAGAAGACTTGAAGGTTGGAAGAGATACCACTGCCTTTGCTAATTTTCTCCCGTAATTAAGCCTGCTCACTGTTTGGAAAAGAAAAAGAAAAAAAAAAGCTCATTTGAATCTCATTTTCTGTTATCTAAGATAAGGTCGTGCCTCTGGCTTGTCTGGTGAAGATGCTGAAAATTGCTTCAATTATCCCTGCTTAACTGAATGTAATCACTAAAATATCAGATAATTGGAGCTGCAAGGTAGTGCTGTTGGCACTAAGCCTGCAAAATTAATTACTGTTCTCCCCAGTCCAGTGTAGAATCTTTCCTGCACCATTTACTGTTAAGTCAGCAGTGTTTAGTTTCATTCCTCCACCTTGATATGGAAGGAGATGTGATGGAAATAAAGAAAATGTGTCATTAGACAAAGGAGGCAGAAGTGACAGGGATACTGTGTATTCGTTAAATTTATAGGTATATATCTGAGATGGTCTGATTTACTGTCTCTAAAAAATTATGCCGTATAAAAATATTTAATGCAGCCTAGAGGTGTGTGTGATTTCAAAACTGTTATGTGTAAATATGTCCTGGATTGATGCCATGTAAAAAAAACCAAAGCAAATAAGGCATCTTAATATATTGGTTGGGACTCAGATGTGAACCCTGGAATATTTATATTGATGTTATTTCTCTCATCCAGCAGATACACTTTGTTAGCAAAGGTTTGCTCTGAATGACCCATTCTAACCAGGAAGGAAACTTCTCATTGCTCTCAGCCCTGCTGTGTTGAGCCCCTTCAAGGGCTTTTATCCTCCCCACACTTTGAGGTTGGCAAATAATGTTATCTCAAGTCAGCTAATGGCACACTGGGGGCATGGAAAGGTTGGAGGGTCAGTCCTCCCACCCTCGGGAATCTTGAACAGGAGCAGGGACCACACGTAGCACACGTGGAATTGATGCATCTGCTGCCCTCTCCTGCCCTTTGCAGCAGTTCCTGCAGCCAGCCCCCTGCAAAGGAGAACGGGCACACTGCAGGATCCACTGTGCTTCTCTTTATTAAAGCATGAAAGATGCTACCAGCTTGACTAAGATAGTTTGCTGAATTTGGAGTCTCCTGGATTTTTCTTTAACATTATAATTCATATCTGCCCCACAAAACAGATGCATTTTTATTTGATATTTAGCTATTTATTCAGTCATTTTAGATTAATAAGCTTATGCTGAAAATCCGAATTTTCAGCCCCAAAGACAAATCAATGAACAAGGAAACAGCCTAGCATTTGCCCAGTAACATTTCTTTTGTATTTGTTATGGAGTTTAATTACTTTCCTGCAACTTGGATGTGTACATCCGCCATGCAAGGCTGGACCTACTCCTTATCATTGGCCAAGAAGGCTGTACTAAACTTTTCTCAGATGGAAGATTTCCTTTCTTCCCCAGCCATCCTGCTTCCAGGAAAAAGAAAATCTCAAAGGCGACAGAGGGCAAACAAAATCCCTGCTGTAGCCAGCACAGTGCCTGCAGAGCTATGCATGGTGACAGGGAGGGCTGACACCTCGGGAGATTTTTCATCAGCATCCTGCTGCATACCAGCTTCCTACACAGGCAAGCTCCACACAAAAGAGTTAATCACAAACTCATCATCCTGAAAAAGATCAACACAAACGACTCTTGCTTATACATTGCTGGGGTTGTGCTAACATACATATCCAGGCTGGGCTTCCCAGGGTTGGATCCAGCTGCGTTAATCTGCTTCTATCCAGTGCAGCCAGAAGCAACTTAATCTTTTCTATCAGACTTGCTTTTAAAGGCAATGTGAAAGAAAAGCAAGAAAAGCTCTGAGACAAGAGCTAAAAAGCTTTTAAAAGAGCTAAAAGGAGCTTGTTTTGTCCAACTGATAATTTGAATTGCCCACTTTTAAAGCTCAGCTGGTAGTACTCAAAGTAAGGGAAGCGGAAGGCAGCGCTGTCATGCAAGGCTCCGGGTCCTGGGGAAAGACCCGGAGAAAGGCAGCAATTGAGTCGGCAGAAAGAAACAGTGTAAATATTTTGCCTGCTACAGTAAAGGCCATTTAATAGATGCTAAGGGCACCAAAAGGAATGTGGGTGGCTCAGGTGACTGTGGGATATTTAAACAGACTCTTGGAGAAAGCAAGACAGGATGTATTTGTCCCACCTATTGGAAGTAGCCATGCATAGGTAGAAAAATGCATTTAGATTCACAACTTTTATGCAGAAAAAACTCCCACTCTTCCCCCTTTTCACAAAAAATAAATAAAGAAGATGGGCGCTGTCAGGCAAGGTGGGGGGGAGAAGGGGACGGAGTGAGAGGCCACTGAAGCTTCCCTTCTAGTGAGACTGGTTCAGGGCACTCCTGGCCCTGGTTTGGTGTAACAATGTATTGTAGTTTAAAGTGAGAATATGATGCGATCACAGTGCATAATCCAAGGAAGATGAAGAAAGCAATCCTGAAAAAGGAAACATCTCAAAGGCAAGCTGCATCCATAACCCTTCCAAAGCTGAGAGGCTAAGCTGCATGCTCTGCCTGCATGCTCTGTGTCACAATGCACAGTGATAAAACCTTGATTTGCACACCAACGTGTGATTATTTCCAGAAACCATTCCAAAATGGAGCTTGAAAAAAATAAAAAAAAAAGAAGAAAAAGAAGAGAGTAATTGTTATAAAAAAAATAGTAATAAAAAAAAATTTCCTTTTTTTTCTGGATTGAAACTTTCTGTTTGTATTCCTCTACCATCTGGTTTATTCTGTTAAGAACAGGGATGGCTGCATGAAGCTGGAAACTATTTCTGTGCCATACTCTGTAAGTACTCCGTGCATCTACTGTTTGCATCTGACACAATGGCACAAAATAGAAATCAGCTTGTTCAGGGAACTGTTTAGAAGATTCTCATCCATCTTTCTCCCACTAATGGATTTATAAGGCAAGGGTCCCTTAAAGATTGCAGAAAAGGCAATTTTAAGAAACATCTTCTGTGTTTCTTCTTCCACTCAGGGAAGAGAAGATGTGTTTCAAATCAATCCATGTCAGTCCTGACCCTTGGGTGGTAGAAAAGCCATACTGGAAGCATTTTCCCTGGAGGCAGCATTGCTTTCCCTGCCTCAAGAGTGCACAGAGAAGCTGCAGGATCTTGTATAACTGTGCTTGTTCCTAATACACAGTGTTTGGTGTCTCCCAGGCTGATGCTCAGGTAAATACCAGCCTGGTGAGACATGAAATGAGACAATCCTTGAATGCCTGAGTTCTGCCTGGATCTCTGGGAATGACTCAGCCTAAAAAGACAGCACACTGTGAGGTTGGTCTGTGGAGGGAGTGCTGAACAGCTGAGCACCAAGAGCTGCTCCTGCTCCTCTGGGCAGTGCTGCACAGGCAGCAGCTGGGGCTGAAGGAATGCAGGGCTCAGCTCTGCCCGCACACAGGTGAGCATGGCACAGGCAGGGCAGCAAGAAATGTTTGCTTTCTCATGGATTTTGGAGTTTGTCAGGTGAAGGATTCAAGAAAATAAAAGTATCTCAGTATTGGAGGACATGTATTTAAGACAGCAGGTAATGAGTAATATAATTTTGACTCTGACTCCCTGACATGGGAAAATATGTCTAAGAAACACATTTGGCAAGAGCCTGAAGGCTAAAACATATTGTAAGCCGGGGTAAAAAGTGACAAAGGACAGGCTAGATCATAAAAGAGTAGCTTTGAGGCTTTTAAGAAATATAAACAAATGGGAAGCAAGAAGTACTGGAAGATCTACAGACAAAGGAAGGTGAAGGAGATTTTATATTCAGAGCAACAAAAAGCAACACTGAACATTGAATTTTAGTAAACATTTCAACCAGCCACAATACAGTCTTCAAAAACTGTTTGCAAAAGAGCAGCTCAGGTGAGAAGCCCAGCCCTTTCTGTTCCCCTCAGCAGCACTCTTATTATTGCCATCACAGGACAAGTGGAGCACATCTGTGCCCTTCCCTGAGCTGTGGGCTGGGAGAGGCAGTTTCAGTTCTGAGCATGGTATTCCTGTCAGTGATGGAGCAAAATCTGTATTTTTCAGAGAGCTAAATTTTTATTTTATTTCTATGTAGGCTATTAAGAATAACTTGACTCTTCAGTTAAATGAAAAAATATTTGGTTTGGCTTTTTCTTTGTTTAAAAAAGACCCCAAAATTATTGAAAAGTGCCATGTACAAGAACTATGGTATTTCTGTTCATATCATAACACTTGTGCTTGGGGCTGTATCCAGGCCAAAAAATGAAAAGGAAGGGGCTGATTCAGAACTGTCCAGAGTTGTGGAACTCAGTCTTGAGGTCTTTTTTCCCTTCTCGTGTCAATGAGATTCCATGGGAACACTAAAAAGAGAAACAGGCCCAGTCTTACCTTAAAAGTCACAGATTACAGAAAGGCAATTTCACAAATTTCCCTCTTTTTCAGATTTCCTAAGAAATAAGCCTTATACCACATGTATGGAGATCTGGAAGCTGTGAAGTCTTTAACAACCTCTGTCCCAAAATCTTACAGACTGCAGAATAAGAAAAATCTGTCTCCCACTGACAATTTTTGTAGCAACATGAATCATCATCACCCCAGCTAAAGTTCCTTTGCTTGTCTTCATGTGGCAGTTTACCTTTATTCCTCACACCTCCTTGTTCAGCTCTTAGAGGAGCTTCAAAAGTGGGTACAATGCAATTCTACCCTCCAGTTTCATTGACAGTGTATCACAGTGCTCTTCCTTCTGCTTAGATGATGGCTTTAGGTCTGCCTTTGAGCCCTTCAAGCCACCAAATTTGGGCAGCCAGACAGATTTTGTAGACAACTGATTGAGCTTACCTTCTAAAAATAGGTAAATAACTGTTCAGTAACTCTTATTATTATCCTCTTTTTTTTTTTTTCCCTACAGGCAAAGGTTCTTTGAAGTCCAAATTGTGCCAGGCTGTTTTGTATCTGCACAGATCACACAGAGACTTTGCTCCTTCAAGCATCCTGTGGAGATTGCTGAAAAGTGAAGACTGACTCAATACTGCCAGGTAATACTGCATAGCATATATTTCAATTGTCTTGCAACATCTCAAGCAGCCAAAAATTTCTTAGCAGTCCATGTGATCCTTAGCTTTACTTAACAGAAGGTAAACATGGAGGGAGAAATGGGCTGGTGATGAGAGCACTGGGCAAGGATCCAGAGGGTCTTTAATGGATTCCTTACTCTGCTACAGATTACCTGTGGGACCCTGTTCAAGATGATTAATCTTTAGTTATTTCTGTGTAATTAGACATTCCAGTTCTCACGGGAGAGTGCTCAGGAATCAGGTCTCCTTGTATGTGTATGTACTGCATCTCACATGACTGTCCCTTCAGGTGAAATAAAATCCAGGCATTGAGCGTTGTTGCTAGCTGCTGATGGTTTTAGTCAATAATTGGAGCTGGAAATGAAGCATAGCAGTTTTGAAAGAACTGAGCATTTAAAGAAAAAAAAACAACAACAAAACAGAGAAAATAATTTAGAAAGTGATTTTGATCTTGAAAAATCTTGTCACTTTAACTCTACCCTACATCTGTTCCTTGGTGTGCCACAGATTTACCACATGAAATGTGGCTATGATCTCTTCCTCTTCCTGTCCTCCAGCCTTCTGTCATTAAAATAGGATTATTGATACTTAGAGAGGAGCTAAGAATGCTCTTGTAGATCCTGGGGTATGAAAGGAAGCCAAATCCCTCACCTGCTCAGAAAGAGCTGACTAAAGTATCACATGACAGGTTCACTTTTTTTAAACTTTGTGCACTTCTATAATGTCCTAAATTCTGAGCATTTTTGCCCTAAATCTCTGTGCATTTCTGAGATTTACCCTATATTTTAAAGGGTTTGATGTGAGCTGGCTATAATGTGAACAATACTTAGTCCTTAAGATCCAAAATATTTGTTTCCCTTTGAGATTTCTTTTCTCCTGAGTGGGCTCCTAGTACAGTGGATTCTTCTTTTAGATTGGCTGGCAACTCTGGCACTCTTGTCACCATTGTGAGACCTCACTTGCTCCTGTTAGCAGCAATCACCTCAATATTTGCAGCAGAATATCTAGGGAGAACATGGTGCTTCTTAAGGTGCTTACCATTCAGGCTGATGGATAAACATGTCCTTGGCTTGTATGACTTTTCTAATGAGATTTTTGTGAGTGCTATTTTTTTTATCACCTTAAGCACTGTCGCGAGGTCACAGTTCAAGGTTTAAGAAATGTGGATAATTGAAATATTATCAAGAGGGGAGAAAGGTGCCCAATAGCTATTTCAGTGGTGTCAAGGTTCTTCCACAAAGTCCATTTCAGTCTTAGGAGAGAGATAGAAGTACTTTTACCAAATTCAGCAGAAACTTGTATCAAGATTGATATGGAATTGAAAAGTAGGACTGGAACAGACTTTGGTCGATCTTGTAGTTCATAACCCTCCTCCAGGCAAATGCAGCAAGTCCTGAATCACTCACGGGGAAATGTTTGTGTAATCCCTTCCTACAATCCTCCAGTAATTGAGATTCCATGGCTTCCAGAAGAACCTGCTCCAGGCCTCACCATCACTACTATTGAAAATATTTTTCTAGCATCAAACCTAAACTTCCGTTGCTTCATTTTAGTCCACAACTTGAATCTGTCCCCAGCAGGCATGGAGAAAAATTCCTCCCTTTTCACAGACATCTTCTATATTACAAAATATCACAGTTACCACAAATTTCTCCTTAATTGAAGAGGCCCTGCCTGAGTTACTGCTGTATGTTATCATGTATTTACAGAGCAATGATGTTTAAGCATTCTGGACTGCTTAACCCTCCCAAAAGAGAAGTGAAATGCTCTGGCTTTACCCAATCATTAAGATGCAGATGATGCACAGAAACTTGTCTAAAGACAGCAGAATATGTATCTGTATTCTCAGCTTCCAGCTCAGAAAAAACCCACTTTTTTGGCTAAAATTTTCGCAAAACTGCTCAACCTGGGCTTCACTGGATTAGTGTCACAGAAAATTTAAATTAATTAAGGGTTTAAGCTTGACAGTGTAGTAATCAAAATGTAGAATCTTGTAAGGCAATGTTAACAAAGCTGCCATTAATTCTGCTTGATTTATGTTGCTCTTTGACATTGTGTATCCAGGCAAATACAGGGATACTAGTCTCTGCACATCAGTAATTCCCTTCACCTTCTGCTTTTTCTTTAAATGTTCTTGAAATGTTCATATCAGATAAACAAAAAAAACAGCAAAATGCACTTTTGTTTTAGAACTTTGGCCTTGAATCTCTGATAACATGACTATGAGTCACACAAATGTAGAATACATGCTTTTGTGAATAATGAGTCAGTAAAATATTTTCTTTTGGTGTTACAGACATCTTAGGGAGCTTTCCTGGCTGCAATTTAATTAAATTCTTTTAAACATAAATTAGATTTTGCTTTTGTTCTCTAACATTTAGGATATAGCAGTTGTATTACATAAATTATGGAAGTTATAATCTTTATGCTTCTCTATAGCTTTGGAGGAAAAACAAAAAGGCTCAACTGGAACAAACATTCCTAAGCTGTAGGTTTTGTTTTCTCTTGGCTTTGTATCTTTTATCACTTTCCTCTCATTCTTGATAATTCTTGCTTGCACAACTACAGAGCTTTTAGCATTCACAGCAAATACATTTGAGTGGAACACTTAAAATGTACTAATAAAAGGGAAATTACTTGATTTGTATATTTATGCCTGTAAGAGGATGCAATTACTCAAGGATAAATTTACATACAGTGCTTAAGAAATTTGTTTAAAGTGATGCAGGACTATTTTCACTTAGGACAGAAGCTTTCTAAGTACAGTCTCAATCACTGCCTACAACACTTATTTTCTCAACATGGAAGTCAGCATCTACCTATATCTCTGAGCACCAGGAGTCATTGAGGGTTGCAGGTGTATGCATCCAGTGAGCCATCAATGGTCCTGTTTCTCTCATTTTGAGTATGCACATGTAGACATGATTTTTTAAATCTTTGAGAGTTTTTCAGACTGTTCAGTGGCTGATCTGTTCCCAAGGGAAAATCTTTTGGGAACATTCTCTTTCACGGACTGATTTTTGTAAATAGGTTTTGCTTCTCAAAACAATGTCACACACATGTTCTGAATGTGTTTTTCTCTTGTTCCACCAATGGGACCGGAGAGGTGGTTCCTTTGGCTATGTTGACCTGTATCAGATCTCCTTTTAAAAAGGGTTGCTAGACCTTAAAATAAAGGCTTCTGCCTCATTCTGGGATCAAAACTTCACTCTTGTTCGTGAATCCACTCTTCTATTTCGTGTCCTCTAACGACATGCACACAGTTATAATATAATAACACCTCTACATGTTTCAAACTCAACAACATTTTGTTACATAGGAAGCTCTTTGTAAAGGCAGAATAAAAATGGCTATATCCTACCCATGTGCAGACTGGGCTATTTGCCTCTTCTTTAAACTCTTTTCTTTCCTTCCAGATTCCACATAGGCTGTTACAGATGAGCATAACCACATCCTTTTCAACCAATCACTCATTTTTCATTTTCTTTTTTCTCTTTTTAATGGATCCAAGACAACACTTATTCTGAGCACAAATACAAATGTAAGCTGCAGAATATCTGCCATTATAAGAAAATTTACAGAAAAGTAAACTTATTTTCTGTTAAACTACAAGGTACAGGGAACTGTATCATCATATAGTTTTTAGTTATTAAATTAACCCACACCTAAATCCTAATTCTCCAAGTAAAATAAAGTGCAATATCAGATAATTCTTGTCTGGTGAAACTGTTGTGGGTTTGACAATGTCTGATGCGCAGTAAACACAGAAACACATAATGTACCTGGTTTCTAATGTGTGAGTTTTGTTTTTTGGGGATTTGTTTGTTTGTTTTGTTTTTCTCAATATGGTATGTTTTAAGTGAGATTTAAGGAGGATTTAGCTGGTTTATCAATTCTAGTAGAGAGGTCCAGAGAAGCTAACTTTAGTCCCAGGATGGATTTTGGTGGTGTACCCCCCTGCCCTCCCCAGGCTGCACTATGATCTAAGAACCATTTCAGGCAGGGCAGATCAGTGCCCTGTATGAACTCAGGTCAGCAAGAGATGCCTCTAACCAACCCTAACCTTCCAAGATCTACTGGGAAAGTATATGCTTACTCACTGTTTGCTGGTTTTTTTCTGGGCTTTTTTGGGTAATGTGTGCATAATACCACTATACATGCAGAGATCTAGGAATCAGTTTAAAATGTTTTCTTAGTCATTCTACTTTCCAGACAAAGGCTGTAGTACCATGAGCATTTTAATTCACTATAACTCAGCCATGCTGCTCTACCAGCCCAAACTGCCTTGTCCTGTTCCTGCCCCAACCCCACAGGAAGCTGACCCAGGTTTACATTAAACTGGCAAATAAAGAATGCATTTATAACAGGGATTATTCCTCTGATCTTCCTCACAGAGCTAGATCAGTGTTTGTGCTGAGACATGGAGGGAGCAGCACAGGGAACTGCAGGATGGCAGGAGAGGGAATGGGTGTGGCAGTGTCTGCCTCCATGGGTTTACACTGCCTGTGCTTCTGTGGTACTCAAGAGGAATTTTAAGAGGACATTTCCTCAGCTGTAGTGTGCTTCCTTTCCTAAAACAAGCTGATATTTCTGCAGAACAACCCTGGGTGTTGCATAGGCTCATGGCTCCTGCAGGTGTCAGGACCTTTTCCACAGATCTATGTCAATGACAGAAAGTCATAACTTAATCACCTAACTTAGAAAAAAAATCCAAATTAACTTTTGTCTAAGATAACAGGGTTTGTACCCTACTTATTAAGTAAAAGTAGGGCCTGTAAAAAGCGTTCTTAGCATAAGAACATAAAGATGCATTATCAAATTCAGCACCTTGTTTTTATAACTTCCATAAAGATCATGATATAAAAATGTTTGCCTACTAAATTAATTTTCATCAGACTTCAATGCATAGTCTGTTCTCCTGATGTTTCCCAGGGACAGCTGCTTGAAGTTTTTTATTTAAATCATTAAATGCCTGATTTATAGTGCATGCTTCCGGAGCCCTAGCACTTTTCCAACTCATATTGCAGTGTATTCTTATCCTAATCATGTTACTGTTTAAATATATTTGGATAGTGGGGGATTAAAGTGAACCAGCCTGTTCATTTTCTTACAAAGGAGCAAGATTATTTATCTGACAGTTGCTAAGGCACAGAACATAACTCAGAACAGCCTTGTTAGCAAGTTGGAGGCAGACTTAGCTGCTCCATTGATGTTTGAATATCATCAGCTGGTGTAGCCTTGCTTCTAAAATATATTCCCTCTGGATAAAATCCATATTTGCACTGGAAATAGTTGATTATTTGAATGTTGTAATACATTTGAATTCTTTTTATCTTTCATGAAACAAGATAGAAAGGGTTGATGTGTCCAAGCTAGGAAAACGTGTTGCACAGAACCCTGAGACATGCTTTATCTAATAGTCAATAACTTCTATCTCCTGGTCTGAGTAACTGCTCACCTCTGATTTTTCTTTAAAACTAGAGAAATTTGTGTCTTTTTTTATCATTGCAAAGAAAGATACCCAAAGCTTCGATATCAAAATCCATACTGGACTATTAGAAAGACCTTTATATCATATAAAAATTAAAATAAACTTTATATATTGGAAAGCAAGAAGCAGCTGAAGACAGTATTTTTAATGTTATTTCTATCATGATAGACTGAGTCCAGACCTATTGGAGTCAGGCCCCACTGCAGCTGAGAGCAACTGATGTTTCCTTGAGTAACTTAGATTAAGAAAAGATTTCTGACTACTGACCAACTCAAAGCAATAAATCACCAGATTTTGCCAGCTTTGTTTGTTAGGGTTTTGTATTTCCAACAATCTTCTTACAAGCAGGAGAACAGTGGGCATAACCACATATAAAAAAATCACACATAAAACCCCACTTCTCAGTCCAAATTTATTTGTGATATTTTGTACTCAGTTCTGTGAATATTTCAACTCTGCAGCATTGCAGTGACAAGCAGGCAAAAGGGAATACTGGTGCAAAGTCTATTTAAAACTGGAATGCTTAGAAATTGCCGAAAGCAAGTATCAAATTGTTCACAGATGGAAGCTGGTGGTGTTCTTGCAAGTCTCTTCTCATTGTTTTCCATTTTCAGAAAACAGGACTTAATACAGTGCTGCAACTTTAAAGAGAACATACGAAGAGTAGGATAAATCATGCTGACTCTCTCCCCCCAGCAAACATCACTTCTTTAGCCAGCTGAAAGACTCCAATATTCTGTTTATATTTGACATCGATCATTTATTTTGATTTACAAAGAACAAGGGAATTATGGGTGCTGACAAGAAAACTGTGGGAATTATGCTGGAGTGATTTTGGATGTTATGAGTCAGGGTTACTGCCCCATCACTTTGCCAGATGTTACTGGCCCCTTTGGCTAAAGCAGCAGCAGTTAACTCTGTGCTTCAGCTGAACTGCTGTGCTTCATAGCCTGGTGTGTTAACCTCCCTTTGATTTTGTTCTTTTTCACTGATTTATATGATTCAGTTTCTCCCCATTTACAGAATGAATAGGATTCAGTTTCATCCAAAGGAGTTCAGGTCATCCAGACTGCACTACTGTGAACCAAAGCACAGAAAATGGGAACTAGTGGGCAATTTGCTTTGAGGATACCTATAACCCTGACTACAACTGTGATGGAGACACACTCCCAGCAGGTGACAATAAATAATACGCAGCAGCATTGAAGACAAATGGATGAAATACATGAGCTACCAGAGATAACGTAACAAAACTGGATATTTTTCCTTACACAACAGAAGGAATAAACATTTTTTTAAGTTCTCGTTTCAGGCCTTTTCTGCAAGATACTACTTTCAGTTTCCAGTGGTTATTATCATAGAATCATACAACAACAGCCCAGGTTGGAAGGTACCTTGAAGGACAATCTGGGCCAAGTTGTGAGAAATGGAGCCTAGAGCAGATTATGCAGCAGCCTGCACACCCATATCTTGAGAAAATCAAGGGATGATCACTTCACCACATCCCTGAATGCTGTCACCTGTAGTTTTCAGACTGATTTAGAGAGTAAGCATCCAGCACTGAAATATATATCTGGGAAACCAGAAACGCTGAAAAATGGCAGTGATTAGCAAACATAAAGATAAGCATGAAGAGAAACCAGGTCTTGATACTTTGACCAGGCCATGCTGCTGTACTCATCAAACAAACAAACCAGATTTTAGCTGGGCACATTAAATTTCCAACAATTTAATTCTCTAAAATCATTCTTGTCTTTCTATTTATTAATTTACTGTGAGGAAGAAGTGGGAAACAGTTGCATGATACCATCTGGCTTTCCTTAGAAGTATGGCACTATGAAAGGGCCTCTTAGCAAGAAAGCTGGGACTTCTTTTTATTCAATGGAAATTTATAGCAATGTTTTATATTTTACTTTTGCCTGCTTGCCATAGCATCTAAGCTGTGCATAAGAGATTCTGTCTACTGTCTAAGATACTTCACAGACACCAGGTTCAGTGAGCAAGGTTTGGTCTCCTTGACTGAAGGCTGGAAATTACTCTCTCTGCTCTCAAAAATGTTGTGTGTTTTATAGTATACTTAGATAATGTTATATTTACTACATCTTTCTTTCTTTTCTGCTGAAACTCCCAGGTTACTCTAATGGGAGGTTTGAATTATTTTTTGGATGCCAAGTAGAATATTTTAAAATTCCCTTTCGAGTCTTTTCTCGTCACTCAAAAATTCACACCAATTTTCAGCCATTCCCTTTTCTGAGGCCATGGTAACCAAGTTCCTATTTTTCTTTCCCACTTACTCTACTTCTTCTTTGAAATAAAGACAAAATTCCCCAGACCAACCAAAAAAAATCCCCCAAAATATTCTCCCAATCTTTTGTGGTATCATTTCTTATTAAGAAAGATCTTCCCTGCTGTAAAGATCAGATTCAGTAATCTATGACTTCCTGACTCCACCACACTTCCTTTCCTACAATTCTTCCAGTAATGCACAGGTATCTGGTTGGGCATCAAGTCTGGATTTCAGATTGATTTGAAGATTCCATAATCTTCAAATATATCTACTTAGCAAAATTTTTATTGTAAGGTTTTCTGAAAAAGAGAACCTAATTTCCATTCCAAGCAGCCATACAAATTAGGTAGACAGTTAATAGGTGATCAATCAAATAAGCTTCCCTGACATTACATTTTAAATATTCAGAGGTCTTCTTCAGGTTGTCTGGAGAAGGTGACAGTCCTTGTTGACATTTTTAATTTTACAGTGGATACCAAGAACAATGGCACCTCTTCTCATGCTTTGGATTCACAGCTGGGAAAATCAGCTGTCACTGAGAAATATCTGTTGGCTGAAGCCAGCTATTGGAGCTCTAACTGCATATGGTGAGTTTGACAGGATGGAGTTCTCTTTTAATTCCAAAAAATCATGATAGTAACAGCAACAACAATAATAAGAAAATCTTTGCGTTATGTCAATGTCACATGCTACTGCTGTTCCTAAAATATCTCAGAATAGTTGCTTTTCAACTGTTTCCTCTAGTCCCCTTTAGTCAACATCATCCCTTCTGCTTTTCCTGACAGAACTTGAGAGTTTACCAAAGTTCTGCAAGCTGGCTGCATTTGGGGTTTCTGTTCTAGAAATACCCAGTTGCTCATCACTCCTAAGATATCTTCATGTCTTTTTTACAATACAGTCACTTGGAGCCAGAGCTGCCAAGTAATGGGGGTGTTCCAGAGAGAAGTGCCACTGAGGGTGTGTTTTAGCCATAACTGCAGATCCACACCTGTGCATTTACTTATAAGTGTGAGTCTCAGGCACAGTTCACAAGCTAAACTGAGAAGTTCACATGTTCAAGGACTTTGAAAAAGCCAGCTTCCCCCTTTCCTTGAAAAAATCACTTCTGGTTTACATAGAGGGCTTTACTGGATTAAAGACTTCACTTCTGCTTCCTTCAGTTTCTTTCAGAGTGAAGTTGCTGCTGATCATCACTTTTCAGAATTTTTCTCTAATTGCAGTGTAGAAGGGAATACAGGAAACAATCCTAGTGTTACTGCTGCCATCTCCAGGGTCAGCAGAGGGAAGTAATGTAGCTCAGAAGGTTTTCTTACAGGATGTGCCCATCATGGTGAGCTTGCCACCCCTTAGCTCTGGAACAAGGGAACACCACACTGTTTTGTCTTGCCAGAACCACAATTTTCTCAGCGTTTCAAGCAAAACTGGTTGCTAAAGTTGATTCTGGCAAAATGATGAAATCCATAAAACTGTCAACTCTCTCTGTGTTAGAGGTGGGACTGTGTGCCAGCCCTGCTGGCACGGTGCCCTCCTCCCTCTGCCCCCTTCCCTCTGGCAGGCTCTCTGCACGATCTCTCACTTCCCCAAGCGCCCGCCAGGAAATGTGCTCATTCCAGTGTCTGGATTGCTGCAGCACTGACTTGTCCTGCTGGCATCTCCCTTCTGCACCAAAATGTTGCAACGAGATGGCAAAACAACCCCACATCCTTTTAGCAGTTATATTGATCCAGCCTCACCCTTTGCAAACTGTTGACGCTGTTCACAAAGTTAAAGGATTTTACCTCTTTTGAGTCATTCTGGAGGACTTTTCTAGGTGCCTGTTTTGGGAGGATTTTTTAGGAAGGAACTAGATACATATAAACAGAAAGTTAGCAGATCATAACATAAATATCTCTCCCTCCCTCCTACCAAGCCATTTGCTTTCCCAACTGAAACCGGTGGTTTGTGATTCTTCATATTATTCTTTTAATGTCATGACCTGCGTGTCAAAGTGAGAGGTTGCTTGTGGATTTTTCTTGTCTTTGAAAGCAATACTTTCTCCAGAGACAAAGAAGCTCTTTTACAACACTCTTAGCAATTGCCATGAGGTGGGAGATACAAATTGGGCAAGCCTGGGCAGTTGCATGCTGACTTTTTTCATTCCTCATGTCCCACAAGTATTTCTCTTTCAACAAGGCTTCTGTGTAACCGAAAAGGAACTTTTTTGTTTCCTTGACTTAGTTATATTATGTTTTAAAATTTCTCCTTTGGCTCTATTTCCCTCTGGAAGCTGCCTTGGCCATAAAAATTATCAAATAACCCATTTAATTTTTAAAATTGCAAATTTTTATTGTTCCTCTATCCCTATTAACAAAAAAAAAAGAACAGATTTACTTTATTTCATTTGCATTTTCAAAGCCTATGCGAGCTGTTTTCCACAATAGACCAGTCATAGCTTTGCACCTCAGAAATGAAAAAGTGGGCAGATCTGGCCCTTGAAAAGAAGCCTTCTCCAGCTTTTTGTAAACATTAATTACCTATTCATAAAGAAAAGGGCAAAAGTTTCGCAGAAAGAAATATTAAAGCATTGAGACACTTGTAAAGTCTGTTGGAGAAATTAATTATGGCTTTGAGCAGACACATATGGAAAGAGAAAAGAAGGTTACAAATATGCCAGATATAATCTTTTGATGAGATTAAGAAGTTTCCATCAATGTTTCTGGTGATTTTCATAAGTACATATTATGAGAAAGAAGAATAGCTGCAACACATCAAACAGCAAAATTGTCTGTGTACCTAAATATTCTGCCTCCAACACTGCCAGTAGTGGTCATTTTTGAGAGTACCCAAGGAGAGCAGGAATGCAGTGATACCTCCCTGGCACAGGGTCCCTTTTCCAGTGACTGGCAACAGCAAGACTGCCTGCGCCACCAGCATGTCTTTTCAATTCCTCCAGGCATATGTCCAGCTGTGTTTTGACCTCGTATATACCACAGTCTCCTGTGGCAGGAGGTTTCACGGTTTAACAGCTAGCTGTGAAAAAAAAAACCAACCTAGTACCTGCTCGTGTTTGTTTTGAATTTATGACCTATTATAATCAGCTAATGTCCTCTTTCTCAATCTTCTATTGGGAGGAACAGTGACATGTAATTTCCCATTTCCTGTTCACCTTTTCCATTCTACTTATAATTGATTTTTCAGTCTTTTGTCACAATACTTTTTAGTTAGTTTTCCAAGAATGAGGATTCCTTATGTCTACAGCCGTTCATTCTATCAAAACGGTTTGGTGTCTTCGATCTTTCTTTTTAGACCAGTATTATTTAGGTCCAAAAAGACCCTAAAAATCATAAAATCCAATGGTTTTTGCTGCTCTCTCTATCATTCTGATTCTTCCATATGGTTGCATAGAAGAAATAGCTTATATCCTTTCACCTTAAAAATATAGTGGCTACCCCAATGGAAACCTGATGAAGAGAAATCTCTGACAGTTACTGCTATTTTAGGCCAACATTCAGACAAGTGCTGTGTGCTGTTGCATTCTGTGGAGGACAGATGTTAATCGTGTTACTTAGTGTAATACTGGAAGGTTCTTGGCTCAGATTCAGACAAGCATTCAGGTTTCCAGCTCCTGTTTGGGCTTCTAACACCTGATTTAATAGGGAGCTGAATACTTGGTTGGATGTGGTTACCACACAAACCTCAGCAGAATTAAACCTTCAGTGTGTGCTGATTGGGGTTTGAGCTTGTCAGACCAAGTCATCAGCTTTTCAGAGGTGTTATGAAAAAGAGACCCTAGGTAAACTGAGACTATAAGGGACTATGGGAAACACTTTTATCCTGGATAATACACATGGATGTTCATTCAGGGTAGCTTTGCTCTTTCTGTAGTAAATTGTTTAAATTGTCATTTTCCTGAGCACAGAGAAATTACCAGAAGAGTGGATTCTGTGGGAGTGTTGGGCAATCTGTCCAAATACTCCACTGTGTTATCCAACATGGTACTCTGAAGCATAGAAAAATGCAGTACATGGGATTTATGTCTTTATGCAAACAAAAGTAGAAGAGACTGGATTCATTATTACATTTTCTAGGAAGAAGCCAGGCTTAGTGATTACATTTTCCTGTAAAAGAAAGGAGAAGCAGAGGACACTTATCATTCCGAGCAGCTGACTTCTGGTTAGCATTCAGTGCTCCACAAACAAACCCCCTGGGGTTACTATGTATTTTAAATCACCTGACAGGTACAGTGCCTTGTGCAACCAAGGTATGATTTTTGTCTGATTCAACATTTCTCTTTAGTGGGAGTTCTTGTGTGGGCAAAGTCTGTGTGATCCATCCCTCTGGCAATTCACTCATTAAGATAATCATTGCACATAAAGGTCTTGTGTTCATTTATGTTACAAAAAGAAAAGAAATGAAACAGGAACAACAAATGCACCACTTCTTTTCCTCTAGGTTCTAGCTTTCCATTCGGAACCCCGCCTTGCTGCATTCATCTGCTTCTACCAGTACATACTGGATGAGTGTCTCTTTACACAGTGCCTAATTCAAATTTATGAATGCAATTTCTGTAAATCAGACATTGCTGAATTTCCAGATATGATGATTCAGCCCCAGAGAATTTGTTTTCTCTTTTCTGCAATTTGAAATGCCATGCCCTATAAGTAGTCTGCTTAAACACAACTGCTGGAAACCATGAAGCAAAGCAAACAGGCACTCACAGTTTAAAGTGGCATTGTCAGCATGGGGAGTTTAATTATCACCTTCCTTCCTTTAATTAGCTGTATTCCTAGAGTTAGTTTAAATAGAATAACTAAATTACATAGAGGTCATAACTAGACCTGTATTAGAGATGGAATACAGTACCCAAAGGCACATGGTTTACATCTGCTATTGCGCTGTGCAGAAAAATGGGTCAAGTGTTTTTTCACCTGAGGTAAAGTTGTATGTCAGGTCAGAATGTATGTCAGTTGTATGTCATGTTGCAAGGTCAGAAGAGTAATCAAAGTCGATTATCCACTGATGAGATAAATCTCAAATTCACAGTGAATAAGCCCTTCCTGAGAATGACTCAAGGCAGAGAATTTCTTCATAAACCATGACAGCCAAAGATGGAAAACTAATTTCACATCTTGCCAAATGACTTGCTGTTCTCTGAGAGAGGTAGGGAAGGACTGAAGAGAGAAATTGAGGGCAGAATGAAAAAAGAAAAATCCCTGATGTGACATGTTCCATGTATTTCAACACAGCTTGATGCAACCAATTGTTGGAAGTGCAAATAGCTCCATGACCTCAGGTCTAAAGCATACAACTCTGCTGCAGAGAGGAATGGCAGGTTTCTGACCTGAACACATTATAATAAATGCTCTAGGAAACAAAGGGGTGCCTCTGGTTTCCTTTAAAAACTGCAGACTAAAAAAGGTAAGCTGTGAAGTAATGTCAATATGTAAGAATCATGTAAAGAGAGTATGTGGATGGAGGCCACCATATTTATAACATTTTAACATATTTACATTTATAACCACAAAGTCACACTTTCAGAAACAGCTGAGGTGGAAAGAGTTTACAAGGAAGATTTGCCTAAGGCAGTGAGGAATCCTGCTGTCCTCTGTGGCCTGAGTTAGCCCAGCCTTGGCAGCTGGTGGCAGTCAGCTGCAGGCGTGTGGCATCCACCGTGTGTCCTCAGTGCTGCCCTTGGATGGTGCAGCCTCACCCAGCAGAGCCTGGCACTCAGCTGAGCCCCCAGCGTGCCCAGCACATGGAGCTGTACACTCTCCAGAGGGTAACATTGGTTTGTACTGCAGCCATAGCCAAAGATCTGATGCTGCAGGCAGGTTAGACTTGAATGCTGCTCAAAAGATGATGACAAACTGCTAGATGTATGTGCACTTTTCCCTACCTCAATTAGAATTCTTAATTAAAGTGTAAATTAGTTTTCTGTAGATTTCTCAGTTAGTTTCTATTAAACTATAAGAAAGCCATTTTAAAGAATAACTCTCCAGCAATTTTGTCCTCTCTACAAAGTTATAACATCTACCACTTGATTAAAAGTGTGATAGTACTGAGCTAATTTTTCATGTTGATCTGACTGACTCCATTTCTTATGTTCATCTAGAATTGAATCATGAGGTCCTAAATACACTACAATTTAGTTTTACTCTTTTGTAATGCATAGATATATATTTGTATACTGTATGCACAGAGTACTTTAAACATTTAAAAAAATCAAAGATTAGCGGTTGGAATGGAACTTGTAGAACAGTTCTTGCTCTTACTATTTTAGGTAATATGTTTAGTTCATTTTATATAAATCTTGAGAAATATAGCTATCCTAACACTTTGAAAAATTCTTACATCTGAGGTTTAGGGAACATGTGGCATAAATCAGTATTTCTGTACTTTTTCAGCTTTTCTTTTTTTCTTTTTCTCTTTTTTTAATTTTTATTTTCAACACAGGCTCTTTGAAGGTGACAGACCAGTCAAGAAATTTTATGCCCCGCTTGAAAGAGGCAGTGATAATAAAGATTTGACATTTAAGAT
This sequence comes from Anthoscopus minutus, assembly GCA_013399455.1. NCBI lineage: Eukaryota > Metazoa > Chordata > Aves > Passeriformes > Paridae > Anthoscopus > Anthoscopus minutus. Next base: position 75,114 of record VWYI01010648.1, read on the forward strand.
AAGCATTAGATTTCTGAAAATGTGTAGACACTGTTATCATGACTACCTCACAGATTTTTATCCTCACTACAAAAAGAAACCATAATATGCATAAATATATTTCTTTCTATATATATTTGCAAATGTAAAAGCTGTGCTTTGCATACAAAGAGCAGGTACAGTGACATTCTTTCAGGGGACCAACACTGAGAGCCAGTTAAAGATATGGAAATTTGCCATGGGCTTTGCAGCCCAGTGCTTGGCTTCTGTTTTCCCATTGTTTTCTCTGCTCATGTCAAGGCTTATTTCAAGAAAGGCGATGGCAAAACCCCCACTGACTGTAAGGAAAGTGAGGTTTGGCCCTTGGTGAGCAATAAAAGCTCTGTGAAGGCCGGGGGTGGGAGTTCACTGGGGCTCCTGCAGGGCTGACGTGCGCCGCCAAGGCTCACTCACACCCACCCCTGCACAGCCCTTCCAGCTCCCAGATTTGCAGGGCTCTGGGGAAAAGCTCCCACATCACACTGCATGGTATCCTCAGTCACAGATGAACTTTGAATCACTCTAGCTTGTGGATTCAAAAAGAGCAGCCTTGCTGACATTACATAAAACAAAGAAATTATTCTTTTGTCTTGTTTTCAGTACATTATCTACCTGACTATCAGGAAAGCTTTGCAACTGTTCTTTTGTTGGTGGAGTCATCTGCAGAAGGAGAAATGAGCCCTCCTTTCTGAATAGTGCTCCAGGATTAGGCATCTCTGTCCCTTCCAGGCTATGGAAGCACTGTAGGAAAGATCTCCCTTGTCCTCAGTTTGGTGCTCCCCTCTGTGAGGCTGACACAGCCCTCCTGGAACCTTTTCCATCAACTCACTAGGCTTGGAACAGAGGAGAGGTGGAGAGCTCAAACACAGCTGTCCAGGTATAGACAGGCCTGCCAGTCTCTGGAATTATGGTTTGGTCAAAAAGTGGGATGGGGTCTGAGAGAAGGAAGAGTCCTGTTTCTGTACCCCTCATCTGCACTGCACAGATATTTTGTTCCCCTGAATCAGTGTCTGCCATTGCCATGAAACTGAGAGTTCCCCCCATTTGTTTTCCAGCTGGTCCTTTAATGCTCCTAATATTTCACTAGTAGAGAATGTTAATGTTTCAGTCTTGTACCTAATAAGTTCTGGAATACACAGGGGAGATATACATGGTTTTACTTAATTTGTAATGTTTGAAATTCAGTTTAAGTTACTAGCAGAAGTAAATATCATGGCACAGACAAGTGATATACAAACATCACCATACATTCCAATGGTGTTGACATCTCCTACCTTGCAAGGACAAGAACAGATAAATCAGTCAACACTTGGTTTAAACCTACTGTGGGGACAATACTGTGGAAAGACTGATGTCTTATGAAAAAATTCCGTTATGGCTTTTGATGCTTTCCACATTTGCTTTTGTGTTTCATTCTAAAGGAAAACATGAATGAAACAGTGTTCATGTAAGGAAAAAGGACCCCTGCCTCTCCAGCTAGTTTGAAAATATCAGTTTATATTATAACTATTTTGTAAATGTTCTAGTGAGGATGACAATACTATATAACAATACTTATTTAACTGATAAGTGAGGAGTAGCTGGTATAAGGGTAGAATAACTGTTTTTTACTGGTTGTATGACTGATCTTGGTTCCCTCCATGTAACTCGTCTGCCATTTCAGTTGATAACAACAAATTATTTAGGTTTTGACGTTTTTCTTTTGGTTCTTCCTTCATGGATCTGGCATTTAAACCTTAGCATACATGTTCTATTTGTGTGAAAATCTTTAAGATAGGTGCCACTGACATATGCAGCTTATAGTGACAACTTCAGTTTCCAGCCAGGAGAGAAGATCTGGTAATATTGAATACTCTTTTGGATATAAGTCATTATAGCTTTTAGAGCTCCTGACAGAAAAACTGTGAAAGGGCACTGATTGAGAGCCTGCAACAACTAAACACCAGAAGAGAGACTCAGAAAGATTTTTCTGTATGCTGGCAAAGCTATCCCAGAAAAAATCCATTGCTTCCATTATTGTGGATCTTGCAAGCTTGGGATCAGAAGTTTGCTTGGTGTTGTGTAAACCCTTGGCTGCTACTTTCAGGCAGAAGAAGTCAGTCTAGATACCAGACATTTGGAAATGTGATAGCATAAAGGAAAATATCTTCCAATTTTATTGAGGGTCAAGTCTTTTCAGTAATTTAAGAATATGGAAAGAAAACAAATTTCCTGATGACAGTTGTCAGATACATTTTAAATGTAATCTTTCAACATTTCTCTAGCCTACAAGAAAAACACTGAATATAAATGCTTTCTCTGCTATGGAGCCTCTTCATAATCTCCTTCTTTTACTTAATGAAGTAAGTTGCTTTCATTTCTGTACATCCTGAGGGAGGGTGTGTTTTATAGGTTATTCAGGTATTTCCTTTCACTCTAAATGGTGGGCCTGATCTGACCAATATTTCTATGCTGATTTGAAAACATAGGAAGAATTCCTGATTGAAGAATAGTTTTGGGTGTGGAACAAGTTTCCTCAGGAAATTTAATAGAGCATACTGAATTTTTTATCCTTGTCTTCTGTCAATCATATGAAGAATTTTAAATGCATCAAGTGCTTTGGATCAGTAATATTTTCAGGAAACTTGCGGTTCAGCATGCAGTATTGAGAGAGAGCTGGTAGAACTGCCACTCCTTCATGGGCATCACTGTACTGCACATTTCTGAGACATGCCTGTTGTCCTTGGGCTTGGACGTGGCAGAACTCAGGAAGCTGTGGATAAGGCGCTCGCTGCCTGTCAGGGGTTCCCACTGCCATGGGACTGAACACACACTACCACAACCCTACCATCATCTCAAACTTAGTGCAGCTTTTTGAGTTAAATGTTGAAGCAACATTCCCTTCTGCATTTGTGACTAACAAACACCAGATAGCTGTAGCTGCTTGAACATTCAAACATTTGACATGTTACAAAAACTGTAACTGCTTTTGAAAAGCTCCCTATTCAACAAATTCAGAACTGACTACTGAACATCAGAATCTAACTAACTCTGATGACCCTTTTGCGAAAAACTTTAGGTTTATACTAGAATATAAATATTAGATACTGTTGCAACATTTATAATTTTTATTGTTATTATCATTAAAATGTAAATAATATTAAAAATTGACAAATACACAGTTTTAGATGTCCAACATGTGACATTTTAAAGGATTTGGCTTTAGGGAAGTTGCTTAATACTTTAAAATCTTGGCCCCAGTTTCCTCCCAACCTTAAATTTCAGTCATATCAACAATGTATGGTAACTGTTGCAGCAGCTTCAGAGAGAAAGCCTTGGACCAAAGGAATTCATGACTCTGAATCATAGTAAATAATTTGCGACGTTGAAAGATGAATCCATATCCTTCATCAGTTTTAATCATGTTCTTCATTATTGAGCTTGCCCTGGTGTCAAAAAAGGATGTGTTTCTCTCCAGACAAAGGCAAAGGCAATGATTTGCCCAAAAAATGTACAGCATACACAGAGAAAGACAAATGTGAGGTGGAGCAAAAAGACAGAACACAAAGTGTGGACAAGTAAAGACTCATGACATAACAGCTGTCAACTTTGTTGTGAAAAAAATGTAAATTCTCCTTCACTGTCCTTATGTTTTATTCACTCCCATATCTTCCAAGAAATTCCCTGCTATCATGCTATCGCTTTCACACCTTTCCTCCCAACAGACAGATTTACCCTCCACCCAAATTCAAAAGAGATGGACAGAATAAAGAAAAGAGGACTAAAAGCATGTTTTGTTTTTTTCTTGGAGAAGTGCCAATGAAGATTATCATCAGGAACCATTTAAAACTCCAATTCAACAATGTTTTAAAACCTATTGCCTCATACTATGGATGTCTTTTTAAGCTCTTAGTAATCTGGGATGGACTTAGAGGTCACCTGGGAGGCTGCTGGTTGAGGTTTGAAATTCCAGTTTTAGAATTCGCTTTTTGCAATTTCTTTTGTCATTCATACAACACTCACTTGTATTTCCTGATGCTTCTCATCAGTAAATCTGTTAGGTTGGCATTATGAAGCAAATAGAAAGTGTGGAGTTAACTTTAATGTCACCTAAGATTTTAATGAGTACTTTAGAATATTTTTCAATGAATAATCCATGGATTAACATTTGAATTTCAGCTCATGAACAGTCACAATGAAGAAGTAAAAATGCTTAGTTCCCAAGTGTAGGAGTTATAAAAGCTTTTTTGTTGTGAATTAATATCAGTCCTATGGGGACACTCACAGAGTTGTTTATACTCACTGAAGTCAGAGTTTATAGATCATGTATATTCAAAGGCTTTAGCAATGTTATCTACTTATTTATTCTGTGATGTTAATGAGTCATTCTGAGCAAGCAGTATTTCAATAATTTATACATTCAAGTTTCATTTTACAAGATTCACTGCAACAATAAAGAATTATCTTGATCATTCCAGATACTGGCAATTCAGATAACAAAAAGAATGGAAGAATGGTTTTGCAGACTTAAAAGTCTATGGTCATTTCTTCTGACTGCTCTTACAGTCTTCAGATGGATGAATTTTATTCCTGACCTATGGTTTGTTTTGGCTCATATATTCCCTTTTTTCCTCAACTACAGCTCTCCACAACTTTTTTACTCCTCCTCTGAGCAATTTAGTTTACCCTGATTATGAACTTCTCATTTACTTCTCCTCCTTCATGCATGTAACAGCCAAAGTGTTCCAAGTCCCTGTTGCTGCTCTCATCCACACATCCAAGATCAAACTCTGCAGTAAAACATTTAGCTCCCCGTATCTGCTGTCTGAATCACCTTCTTTCCTTCATTTACCATGGAGTGATGTCCATCTGTCTCTCTACCACTCTTCTGGCCTCACTTATTCCTTTTCACTGTACCAGTGTGCCAACTTAATTAATTCTGGATACTTATTTCCCTTTATTCCCCTCATCTCATCCCCTACACTCACTGAATAATCCAGTTCTCTACTGATCACTTATCTCTTTGATTGTTCTTTCCAATCTGCTGTTCCATGGTGCTCCAATTCTTGCTCTTGTGCTTGTCTTTATGGAACAATGTTGCTTTATGGCTCTGAAGCTGGTCCCATCTCTTTGGGTATTGCCCTCAGCAGTGCTTCTTTCCCTTGCCTGTCTGTACTCACTCCCCACACTCCCCTCTGGACTTTCTTCTGCCTGCTTCCCACCTGTCCATGCCATCATCCCTTTTCTCTCTGATTCATCTATGCAACCCCACACAGCTATGACTACTTCTCTGTTCTTGGCAGCATTTGCATTTATTTTTTGATTAATCTATATTTTTCACTGGTATTTGTACCCTGGATTTAAATGCTTGGACAGTAAAACCCCCAGGCACTAAGTTGTGTGTAGTTCTCCTTCAACTGGTTTATTCCCCTAATGAATAGCGGAATGCTGACCAAAGGGAAATGTAATTCAACTCCATGTCCTTGACTTCAACTTTTCCTTATTCTTTAACTTCTTTTTCTAAGCATTACATGTGGGATCTGGTAGCAATGAGGTCATTTTGATCTGTCTCAGATATTTCTTTTATGTCTCTCATGGAACACTCTTTTATCACTTCTTGCTGTTCAGGTATCCCATCAGCTGTTTCTAACCAGATTGTCTTTTTCATAACTGTTGCTATTTATGAATACATTATTTTCTTCTACTTTCAACACTTTCTACCTTTCAGTTTCCTCCTTGATTATTTCCAAGACGTCTTAGTTCTCTCCCAGGGCTAAGGATGTGTGACCCTTGGATAAAAACACCATTATTTTCAGGATTAAAATGCTCATGTTCTCTCTGTTTTTCATTCTATAGGTTACTCTTCCCTGTGTCTTCAGTTCTATCTTCTTTCTTTAAAAGCATTATTTAGTAATACCTTTTCCCATTGCCCTGCTGTCAGGCTTTTAAATCTATTTTGCTGCTTCTTTCCTTTGGCCTCAGTTAGGCTTTTCCATCCAGTCTACCTCACCTGAGAAAAGTTTCTGTGGGTCTCCTGTTTTGTCTTTCAGTTTCCTCCTTCAAAAGAAAAACCAAAAAACTAAACAACACCTACAAAAACTATCATGGCATCTTTGTCTTCTTCCTTTCTCCCTTTATCCAAATTTCTCACAATTTCTTTCAGCTTTGAAGTTGCTCAAGACAACATGGCCCAAGCCATTAATCTTTGGATCACTCAGATTATAAAGTGTAGTCTATACCTTTGCAATGCCATATGCACTGAAGATCTAATTTTGAGCATAAGGTGACATGAAAACAAATATTTGTCAGCATATATGAATATGAAGAATGATAGTACCTTAGTTCTGAAACATGAATTGCAAAAAATGTGATACAGCCACTGAATTGTACAGGACCCAGATTCCTGGAGATTGTGCAAGGCCACAGAGTTCAGTTGGACCAAAGAGAACAAATCACTCCTAGTGAAGCAGTATGTCCCAATCACCTTAGTCCTGCTGAGCTGTGTGGCCTTGGGGAAAGCAGATGGTTCTGTTATACAAACATCACTTAGAGCAGAACATGACCCTGACTCAAATAATGGCATTTCTGGTAAGTAGGATTGTAGGATTAAGCAGAGAACAGGATGTCCGTTATATAAAAGCAATGTAAGACACAAACCATGACTATTTATAATCTGAGTTTTCCCTACATTTTTGTTACAATAAATCCAATGATACAGCTGTTTTAATTATACATCTTGGTCAAATTGCAATAGAAAAAACATTTGATCTTTTTTTCTGCAACCGTAACTTGAATTTTTTTTCATCCACACATGTGCGGAGGCACAATCATACCACATGAAAGCCTGCACAGTAATTTAGCATTCCATTATTTTTTTTCCTTCACTAGTACTTCCTATATTCTCTCAACAAGGACTCCAGCCTCAAGAGAAGTCTCAAGGCTTCTTTTGGTTCCGTGTTAGCACAGTTATGAGTGATTACTTATAAAAGTTTCCTTTATAGTGTTGGGGGTTTTGTTTGTTTGTTTGTTTGTTTTTGGTGGGGTTTTTTTTGCAGAAAAAGAAAGACTACGTAGATGATGATTACTTTGACTTCAGTCCAAACATTGGTTCTGTATTCTCCACTGTCCCAGATTTTCAATGAACTGCAAAGGTCACATCAGACCTTCATTTCTGAATCTACAAAATGAGGAAATGAGTGATGCCCCATTTAGAAGGGGTAGTAAATCGAAAATCAGTGAGACACAGGGATTCCTTGTGATAGGACTGTGCAAGTATCTCAAATGACAGTGCATTAGGAGGTCTTAAAGAAGTTTCAATACAATGTACTTTGCTTTCAGTATCAGGAATTTTTCTTTCCCAAGGAGTTTTTATTACATATATCTATAAAATTGCTTCATGTAAAAGAAGGATTTTTTAAGTATAGCCTTCTGTATGTGTTGTGCTCACTTCTAATTGTATTATTTGCTTTATTCTCATTGTTAGCTTAAACTGTGGAAATAAAAGGAAATGGTACTTCAACAATTTGTTCCAGTAGTATCTTTATATATTTGAAGGTTTTTGCCAACACTCTGCAAAGGTGTGATATTTCTATCTTATTAATAGAAATGAAAGGCAAAGTCTTTTCTTCCTGTTTATATTCGAGAATTACACAGGAATAATGCACTCATTAATTTGAGATATGCTTTCAGGGTCAACATCCAGCAGCATTTCTAAAAGCGATGTCTGGATTTTCTTTCACAAAGGCACAAGAGAAAGAAATGAAATGAAACATCCATTATCTGGTCTACACCTGGAGGGTTACTGCTCTACAGAGATGGGAGAGCATCATCTTTTCATAGTAAATATGAATAGGGTGAATACTAGATTTTGGTTTGGTTTAGATTTTTCTCACAGGAATGCAGCTTGGGAAAAGAAATATTACTGTTTAAAGCCCAAGGACAGCATAAAACCTTTTCCAGACTAAAAATACTTAATTACTTACCGTCTATCAGACAAGCTGATGTTCTGCACTTAACATCATGCTTCATTGTCTGACAGCACAGCTGGCTGGAGGCTGAAATTGAAAATCATTTTCCTTTGCTCAATTTAATTGTAACAGCAAAAGAATGGTGTTGAAGGCCAGACTTCACTGAGAAAGTGCATTGTGAACAGGCAAGATCTGTCTCCAGTAGTCTTAAAAAGTAGAGTGTGATTTGACTCCTACAGAGATAAATCAGGACGCCTTCAACTTAGGCTTCACTTAGTCTTTGCTGTGATAGACTTCCATTGTTCTATGCTGCACCAACCACGAATAACTAAGAACACTAAGGCAAGAGAAGGAAAAAATGGTCTTATGTTGTGAAAACACTTAGCAGAGCTAAGTGAGTTATTGTAAATAGGCAATTTGCGAAGCATTCTGTCCAACAAAGCAGTCTTGACCTATTTCCACTTCAATTCATATTAATGTCAGTTTTACACAATCTGTAAATGCATGTATGCCTCTATAGTGTACACAAATATTAAAACTTAGAACACAGTATGCAGTCTTTTATTTTATTGGGAAGCACGTTGGTGAATTTGGTTTTCATCAATTTGCAACTGAGCAATCAAGTTAATTCTATTAGTACTTAATGCAAATATATTTCATAGTATTATTTCTAATAGATTGTTTAAATCTCAGTACTCTCAGGTGTGACCTCGGTGACCAACCATATTTCATTTTCATTAGTATTAAGCTGCACAAATAGTATAAATGAAAGCAAATGTATAGCTTTTGGGAGCACAGTTCATGCTGCTTTAGTAAGTATTATATTTTACTAGTGTTTATTATACTGTTTAAAGTTTTAGAGTACAGCTTTTCTTCCTTTGAAGTCAAACGTGAAACTCCTTTTGCTTTCAGGGTAAGCTGCATTGGACCAATAAAACTGTGAATTTTCTCCATGTAGCCTTGAATTTATTAAGATCTTTTACTTAATCAAAAAAAGCATCACTATTAACTAGTATAAGTCTGTTCAGCAGCCGATTTAGCACGGGTTTGTTAGCTGAGAACACATCTGCAAAGGTCATACAAAACAGCCTCCTGACTAGCTTTCCTCCACTAAAGCAGAATGCTCCCTGAGTTTCCTCAGATGGTTCCTCTCTGCTGCTCTGCAGTTAAAGGTTATATACATTCTATAGGATGTGCTCTACAATGCTGCGCTCAAACTTTCTAGTCCCTCAGGGGCGCTTGTGTGGAAGAACTAACAAAGTTTTCACAAAAGGCAACTATTTCCAGAGAAATTGATGACTTACTCACAGATTCCATTTAGTACACAAGTTACTGCCTTCATGAATATTCATAAATATTCCAGTAATGCCAAGAACAATCCAAGAAGGAAAGGGAATGTTTAGAGAAATTATTTTAATAATGGTACAGCTCAAATGTGCTGCAAGTTCTCTCTATATCAAGCAGACTAGTGTTTGCATGGATCTTTTACAGGGTCAGAGAGCTGTAAATAAAATGTCACATCTTAGCATTTAATAAAAACCACAGCATGGCCTCTTTATCACTGCAGCCTTGATGTAGCAGGAACACACAGGTATTTCTGAAATAAAGCTTTGAAGTGGTTATGGGAAATGGACTTCGGAAAAAAATCCTGTCCATAAGTTTTGCAAGATCAGTCCTTAATCAAAATGACTGGACTGTTAAGATACAGTTTCCTGCATGTATGTTAGATCAAGACTGTGATATCACTGTAGAGCACATGAATTCCTGTGTTCATCGACTGTTTTGCCTTATATCTATGGACATTACTTACTTTCAAAAATAGAAAGTCTGCAGAGCTGTGAGGGACAACTGAACTGTGATCTGCATGTTTAAAAGCTACTTGATTATCTGTGGTAGAACTGCACAAAATCTGAAATATAACATTTTCAGAACAAGAACCCAAATGTAAATCAGTGTAAGAGCACAATCATTTTAAAGCAAATGCATGTTCTAAAGAAGCTCTCTGATCTGTAGCCATTTTCAGTGGCATGAGACTGAAGCAGAAAGATCTGCTTGAATTTATCGTCAAGCTGCTATTGAGAAGAGTAAGTGACCAGTGAATAGGAAAAAAACTATAGATGTTTAGAGAATGGAATTAAAAGCTTAAGTAAATTTTACGTAAACAGAGAATTAACTCCTTCCATTGAAGCATTTTCAAATCTAGTTTAAAATTAAATCATCCTTTATGTATTAAGAACTTGTCTTTGCTGCAAAAATAACCAATGTATTGCTCTTAATTTGAATTCCATCTATAAACTAAGCCATTCAATGTGATAATATTCTTGCACACAAGTTCACTGGCCCATTGGGAGGTATAGGGTACAGCTCAAACAGGGATGCTGCTAATCCATTCACAATTTATGGTGTCTCTTCACAGCCTTGGCTTCTTTTGCTCCAGCCAAACTAACTCAAGAAGCATTAAATTAAAAAATAACATTCTAGGATTACTAGGGGTAGAGGTGGAGAGAGGAGATGAGGATTCCTGAGATGGTACTTGCTCGGTCAGAATAGCTGCTGTCACTGAGGTTTGTCCCATCTCTCCTCCTTGTGTCATAGCTTTGTCAATAAATCCACTTAATTCTTCCCATCTACTCTCCAGGCTCTCTGGTGTATTGGCTGGGGTTCATTCAGCCACCCACAAGCAAGCATCAGGCATTTGAGATGCCAGGACTCCAGAGAAAACCACAGACACAACTCAGAGACCCAGGGCCTACGACGGAGATGTAACCCAGGGCCTACGACTCGCGCTCTTCAGGGCCGCAGCCAGAGGTGAGGTGGGTACACTTGGGACTCCTCAAATCTGGTGCTGGTGTCTAAGCAACTGAATGAAGTCCTTCATGTCTGCTGGTGACAACTGGAGTGTAGATGCTTTGCTTTAGATATCCAAATGTTTTGATCCGTGGCTGACTCCTACCCTGACAGAGGCATTGCTTCCAGCTGCCTCAGCAGGGTCTGCTGGAGCTCATGTGTCAAATCTCTCAGATGTTTCAACAGATGATTATAAGTTTTAAACACAGACTATGGCAAGAATTACAGGAATAATATTATTCTATTATTTATTAATAGTAGAGAATTTTTATTATTTCAGGTATTTAAAAAGTATTAAATTCCAAGGATTGCTGAGGTTGTCCAGACAGGTCACATGAATAATGCAGGCAGTGGAGTAGCTGCTGCTGCCTCAGCTTATTGCTATGGGATGGTGAACACTGCTGTGATTAGGTCTGAAGGCTGAAGCTTTTAAAAGAAATGTCAAGTTTTCTTCTACATAGAGTATTTCTCACATTATCCACAAACACAGTTTTTCCTGTTGCCTTCCACTTCCACACAACTTCCCAGCTTCATTGCAAGGGCAAGGTGTCTTCTGCAGTGTTGGTGGCCAAGTCCTGCTGCGGTGGTTTCAGATGTTATTGTCTCCAGTCTGGGATGTCTGCTGGGTTGATAATCCTATACCTGCTGAGGATCTATGCTTGGCTCTCACTTCTCCGGGTCACACTTTGGTATGTCAAGTCAGCTTTAACATGGTTCCAAAATTGCTTTTGCTTTGAAGCAGCTTTGCAGTCATCATACACTTGTGTACACAGACCCCAGGAGGCTGGGACTTAACCCACATCTGGGTACTGCTTAAGCTGCCAGGAAAGGAAACACATTAAAGTTTCACGGGGAATCACCAAGCTTTGCATGAGGTTTCTCTTCCAACACAATGCACAGGTGTCTGAAAACCACAAAAGTCTGTGAATGGCCTCTTAAGTGGTGCGCCACATTTTCCCTGGAACGGCCTCAGAACAGCAGCCCTGGAAGTCCCCGAGGACAGGAACCAACAACACCTGCGCAGTGACAGCAGACACAGCCTTGCAGACAACCCAGCAGACACACGAGTTTAACAATTCGCTGACAATTTGCAAATGTAGGATGAATTCACAGCAAGTCTGCTTCCAGGCTTTTGTAGTTCAAATGAAAGATTTCACACATTTCTAAGAATTTCCCCCCTGACAAGGGGTAAGGGTGAGGCATTTGGAAGCCAATATAAAGAATGTGATAAACTGCAATTAAAACAAAATGACAGGAAAGATAAAACCAGATTTTTTATTAGTTTTTAAATTTTCTTTTTCCTTGATAGGAATTTGGAAATTATATTCCAGTGGGGTGTAAATAGATTTTCTGAGATTATTTATTTGTGACTATGTGGACATTTGTGATAATTATTTCTGTTGTGGAATGGTTGCAGGATGTGACACATGACAGAAAAGGACAAGAAAATTAAATGTCTTAGCTTGGTGGGGTTTTTTGTTTGTTTGGGGTTTATTTATTTATTTTTTTAATTTTTATTTTCCCCCAAAGAAAAGAAAGATAGGTGGTCATGTGGTAGATCAAATAGAGGAAAGGTATTCCTAGAAAACAATGCACAACAGAAAACAAAACTGCATTTGGTCACTCACTTTTGTTTTCTGAACTTGCACCAAAAAACCCATAGAGAGTAAAGTGTAACTTAAAGATGCAGAGGGAAATGAAAATGATACCTTTTGAATCATGCAAACTGAAGCAGTTTCTTTTCTTCAAGGAGAGGCTTAGAAATAAAAGCATGTATTGACGTGTCTAGTTGTCATCTCATGTCTGATTATGAACTAAAAAAAGCTTAGAAGCTCTGTAGCAGTTCTAACAGTAGAAAATTCTCATTGAGCTCAAGTGGTAGATCTCTGAATCTCTAGCTGAATATCCTGGGCTCTGTTCCCATTTTTAATTTGCTGACAATGTCTCATTTATGAAAAAGGAGCCATTTTAAATTTTTTCAAGAAATGAGTGATACGAATGTGAGGGATTCTTTTGGACAAAATAGTGTAAATGTCACACAACAAAAATCAGTTATCAACTAATTATTTATAAAATGTTTAATTGTTAATTTTTTAGGTGGTACACAGCAGCAGAACTATGCAGTCTAGAGCTGATTGTGACATCCCAGAAGATAAATGAGCTACAATATTTAGATTAAACAAAAAAAGAACCATTAAAATAATATACACAATGAGCAAAGCACCGCATTTTCTAGTTAATGCCAAAACTGAGTTTCACAATGAAGTGTTTGTGGAACATTAAAAGTATAATTTAGCATATCTGAATAAATTATTTTCTACTATGTAGTAAAAACAGAGAAACACATGGCATAGATTATAGCCCCAAATGCTTTTAAATTCTTGGAGTGGAGGCTGCCTGGCAACTTTTGTACCAGCTGGAAGAGCGAGAACCCAGCTGGCTTGGCAGTAGCCACCATATTGTGCCTTGCCTGGCAGGCGGCCACCTGCCACCCTTCAAGGGCCCGTGACTCGTGCGGGGACACAGCATCCCCGGCAGCGTCAGTCACACAGCTCGGGTACGGCACGGGCGCTCCTGAAAAAGGCTGAATGACCTTCATTCATCCAGGGCATTCAGGAGAGCAGGTTTTTGGGGGTTTTTGGCATTGAAATCTCGAGATTGTGAAAGGATGATGAGAATTCAAGGGCTGGTGCCACTGTGAGGGAAGGGGGAAATGCAGAAATTCATGCAGTTGTTTCAAAACCTTACTCACACTAATGTAAGATGCAAACAAAGGAAAAGTAATAATTTGTGTATGTTATTGCCTTTAATCTAGGCATTACAGGACTGTTAACACATTGTAGGTAAGCTCCCCATGGTCACATACAGATGTTGTCAAGTTAAAGAAATAAACGTAGTGACATCTAATCAGAACAAACTGCAGTTTGGGAGGGATGAAGGCTACACCCCCCTTCAGGTCAAATAGTGAAAGCCAGACACCAATAAACAGCCACATTGTCTCCTTTGATCTCTTCTAGTGGAGGAAGAGAAAGTCCCAAATTAAGGAAATTGGCACCTCCAGGATGTCTAGGTCCTTCTGAGGCTTAGGTGTAAATAGAATAATAACCCAAAATGGGTCACCCTTTGTTATACAGTGAGACAGATCACTAAAAAGATAGAAATCTTTATGAAATTAAGCATTATTTTTTCTGTCTCAAAAAGTTCCTGCTTTTTTGTTTTGTTCCTGTTCTTTGTGTTTCTTTGACAAATATAGTAGTTATCCATCCTACCCAGTACCTCCCTAAGGCTGACCAGTGTCTTTCCAGGAAATTAAAACAAATGCAGTCACAGTGACCTAAGCCTGGGTTTAATCCTCCCCGGCTCATTTCCCAGCACGCCTGCTCTGATAATGCACTGGTAATCAGCTCCTTCCAGTTCCTCCCAGTGCAGCACAGCTAGCAGTGGCTGAGAGGTGGGTGACTTTTCATGGGCATGGGTAGGAGCTGCCAGAGGAGTGAACAAACCTGTAGTCAGTGGGGATTTAATTCCACCCAGAGAGGTGGTGGCAGGAGATTACTACATGTATCTTCTCATGGCAGATATTCAGTTGAGGTGTTAGGGCGTGGGTTGGACTCAATGATCTTAAAAGATCTCCTCCAACCTAGTGATTCTGTGTGATGGTCTCTTCCAAAGTGTCCCATCTGATGGCTATGCTGATGCATGGGAAACCACTGACACCAGAAAGCAGGGCCCTTCAGCACAGATCTCCTTGAGAAAGTTTTTATGGTTTGATTGCTTTTGTGGAGTGGGTGCTTTGATCTTGAGTGTCATCAGACCTCCTCCTCCTCCCATAAATCCTGAACTGGTGGTATGGACCTTGTACAGAGATAGTGCCAGGCCTCACCCACTCCATATTGTACAGGAACTCTCCCAATTCATATGAGTGAAAGACTTCTGCAACAGCTTCAGCCTGGGATGGAGCACTGTGTTATCTGTTCCAAATACCTGCACAGTCTGAAACATGTCACCACTAATTCCCATGGGAGGGAGAATTTGCTGTCCTCTGTTTCTTCATGAACATGTCCAGACCATGAACATTTTTGTGAACATGTCCAGACCAAAATCCAGAGGCTGGATTCATTAAATAGACAATAAAATATGTTCTCAAGGATGAGTATGTAATGCTTTCACACAGACTGAAATACTATTTTTGAATAGGACTAACAAATTTATTTTCATTAGACTTTCAATGATATTTAAGCATCTATCTCTTTGAAAACAGATATTTGACTTTTAAATAATTTAATCTCTTCTGAAAATTGTATCCCATCTACTGGAGAATCTGATTCATGAAATCTTTGGTTTACAGATGTCCAAATTTTTCTCATATTTCTCATATTTCTAAGATTTTCCTGGCTGAATACCTTCAAAATTGTAATGCAGAATTAACAAATACGTCATGTCCTTTGCATAGTCAAGAAGATTAAATGGACTTGGTTCTTATCAGAATACTATGAGACCCTGGAAAGTTCTAGGCTAACCATAATGGATAGCTTTGGAGCACTGAAACCATGTGCCTTTGCTATTCCAGGACTTGGCCTCTGGCAGCAAGGTCATCAAGAGTCAGGATTTACTGGTGTAGGTGTTGATGCAAATGGCTTTTGGATCCCAGTCAGTTTGTGCTGTGCCATTAGGCAGGGGGATGTGTGTTTTGCAGCAAATTAGTTTGCTTAGTGGCCTAAAGTTATGATAAAATACAAATTAGTAAGTGCAAAATAATCGTGATTAAATCTCTTTTAAAAGGAATACATAGAGTTGCACTGCCATTTTGCTAGTGAAGTATCCCTGATTTAACTGGAAGATGCCCTCATTTACCTCTGTGTGATCACAGAATTAGGCTTTATCTTTCTGTGAGTGCTGTATCTTGTTATCCACCACACACAGATCTGTTGCACTTTCCGTGTTTTCTGAGGCATATCTCTGCTCATAATGAAGTCAATGGGGGCTTTGCCTTGGAATTGAAAAATAAAATAGAAAAGGACTGGGCATAATGTAAAATAAACAGTAATGTTAGCTTCTTTAATACCCACTACATTGCATCATAATTAAAATATTTTCTTTTAAAATTGAAAGATATAGCAATTCATATCTAATTTTCATCTTAACTTCAGTGGTAAAATTCTTCTGTCACACTACCTCTGAATTACAGAGGCATGAAAGAAGGATTAGGCCCTGATATTTACTATCTGCAAGATGCAAAAAATCTGATATTTCCTGGATGATATTTAGTGTTGGGGGACCGCTGTACTACTGTCTCCATTTCTATAGTTAAATTGCTCTGTATATATCACTTATATGTGATATATTAATTTATTTTTTTTTAATTATGGATTATAAACCTCACTGATATGCTACAAAAGTCCATCAGGAGTTATGGGGAGTAGTCAGGAGCATTCCCATCCTTTTGAAGTTGACAGTGAGAAAAGTCTGTAATTAGAGGTGAGTGTCTGCAAAAGACAAGGAGTGGCTGTCTGCATTTCTGTTGTTCATTTCACCCATTCTTTCAACAATTAAAGTCAATGTGAACATTTTCAGCCAGTGGCTATTGGCTTTTCTCAGTTTTCCACTTAAAGAGTGGTTCTACTGTTGATCCAGAAGCAGAAAAAAATAGGCAGATAAGTCAGAGAGGATTCAAATGACCATCTAAAAGACATTTAGTCATAGGATCACAAAATCCTTTCTGTTTTTAGAAAAGACCTCAAGATCAGCAAATCTCACCATTAATCCAGCAGTGACAAGTCCAGCACTAAACCATGTCCCCAAGTGCCACATCTACATGTCTTTTAAAGACCTCCTGGAGCAGTGACTTCACCACTTCCCCATGCAACCTGTTCCAAAGATTGACAACCCTTTACATGATGAAACTTTTCTTAGTGTCCAACCTAAACCTCTCCTGGCACAACCTGAGGCTGTTTCCTCTTCTTCTCTGGAAGAAGAAGCTGACCTCCACCTGGCCACAGACTTTTTTCAGGGAGTTGTAGAGACCAATGAGGACCCCCTGAGCCTCCTTTTCTCCAGGCTAATCAGCCTCAGTTCCCTCTGCTGCTCCTCATTTGACTTGTGCTTTAGATCATCACCAGCTCCATTCCCCTTCTCTAGACCTGCTCCAGCTCCTCAATGTCCTTCATGTAGGGGCCCAGAACTGAATCCAAAGTTCGAGGTGGGGCCTCACCAGTGCCAAGTACAGGGGTACAATCCCTGCCCTGGTCCTGGTGGCCACATTCTTTTTGTACAGCAAAACGAACTAGGTCCTAAAGCCAAGAGATTTTTGAGAGCTTTTAACAGGTTGTGCTCCAGACAGCACTCAACTGCATTTTCAGTCATCAAAATGCTCCTGACACGCCGTGGCAGGCCCAGCTCAAGGGGGTCCTGCTTGAGTAAGCATTTGGCAGAGCCGGGAGACCATGCTGCTCTGAGTGCTGGCTGAGGACAGTCTGACTCATAATTGCTTTAGGGGCAGGGAATGAAGCCTTTCAGCAAAGAACAGGTCTTCTCCTTCTGTTGACAGAATCCATCAGTAAAACAGTAGATTTCTTTATGTGAATTGATTATTTAGGGCTTTATACTTTCCCAACTCCCATTGTATGACAGATTGGATGAATCCTACTACAAGATGCTTAGCCAGTATTAGCTGCCTGACAGATAAATGCCTTGATTAAGGTGATAATAAATCCAATTCTTTTTCCATAGGCCGCATTGGTTGTCCACGTTCTCTTTTTCTCAGGCCCTGGAGCCATCTCATCTCATTTACAGTTTCATTCTGCTATACTGCTCACAGGCCAGGCTAATTGCTTGTCCAGACAGCAGACTCTGCTTCCACTTCTTGCGGGCCTTTTTTGAAAATAAAAAATGGCAAAATATTCAGTGACATTAATGTTCGAGCAGGTTCTTACTCATGTTAAAACTTCCGAAAATCCGTCTGATTCATAAATTTGTCTTATGCTTGCTTGTGGGTCGTGATGTTTGCAGGTAAATGTAATGCCTTGTTTACACCATAACAGAACAGCTAGGATGCTTTTCTCATTGCTTGACAATCTGACAATAATTTACATGTCTGCTGAGACACTGCTTTCTCTATATGGATAGGAGCTCCTAACATATCTAATGTGGCCTTAATGCATTAATATACTACAATAACAAGATCAAAAGAATTTGCACCTTAATCTGGACATCACTGCTTGAAATATAGTCCTCTTCTTTAATCATATTTGCAAGATAAGCAGTTCCTTGAAAGGGGCATATCAGTGCTTGAGACATCCTTGTTACATAAAACAAGAGCAAATGATCAGTTTTTTCAAAGTCTACAGAGATAAAATTATTTAGATGTGCTGAGCAAAATGTTGCTAATGATTTTTTTCTCTTCACACAGTCACAGGAAATCTGTACTCTCTTAAAATAAAATACGGTTTTCTTTCCACTTTTTATGCCTCACTCAAATAAAAGGTATATATACACCTATAAATGAGGCATCAGAGTATCCTTGTGACAGATTTCTTCCTCCACCTAATCTGTTGCAGGGTTTTATGAGACTGATGCCAGAATGGTTGTCAAACAACAGTTCTGTCTTATAATCGTTGAATGTTCAGGAGTTGGAATGGAACTTCGTGGTTATCCAGACCCAAGCCCCTGCCATGGACAGGGACAGCTCCCACTAGACCAGGTTGCTCAGAGCCCCACCCAACCTGGCTTTGACAGGGTTGGGGCATCCACAGCATCTCTGAGCAACCTGTTCCAGTGCCTCAACACCCTCACAGTAAAAAATTTCTTCCTAATATCTTACTTCAATTTTCTCTCTTTCAGTTTGTACCCCTTACTCCTTGACCTATCACTGTGGTTCCTAATGAAACAGAAAATAGACTGCCAGGATAGTGTAAGCTTTGACTGACATGGTCTCTGCTCAGGTGCAGTTGGGTAGGCTGGAAGCATCTCATTCCAATCTGAGCTATAAATATGTGTTTCAGATTTGAGTGGAGAACAAGGAACTTTGATGAGCTGCACAGAGCTAGAGCTGCCCCATAGCCCCGTTGCTCTAAAACACTGATAAAAAGCAATCACTGAAATTACTGATGCTTTCTGAAATAAATTCAGAGTGGGGCACTGGTTTAATTCTGGCACCTGAAATGGTATCTTGTGGAAATGCACTGAAATCTTTATTGTGACTTGTCACTGAAATCTTTATTGTGACTTATATAGTCAGCACAAGGAAATACAGGAATATAAGAATTTAAGCAGTCCCTTGTTCTTTCATGGCTTAAGCATAAACATAATTCTTCTTAGTTCCTCTAGAGATTCAAATAATTTAGAGGACAAGGAGGATGGTGAAACAATAGATGAACTGCCTGTCCCAGTCATCTAACTGTTTCTGTTGGCTGGACGCATGTAGAAGTGGGCATGACACCAGCTTAAGGACAGGTTATTCACGGTTTTTCCGCTTGCCAAAGAGTTCTGGGAGCAGCTGTGTCTTAGTCACTAAATCATTACTACAAGACTACTGCTGAATAAGCATTAAAATGATCTAAAATTAGTAAAGTGGATGGTTTCTCAGATCCTTGAGCTTACCTGTCACCTTTACAGGTGGCTGAGAAACAATCTAGGAAAAGGGGCAGGGGAGGTTTGTGATATTTCATGGTTCCTTCACAGACATCTACATATCTACATCTACACCTACACAATGGCTGGACTTGATATCTTAAAGGTCTATTCCAACCTGAACAACTCTGTGCAACTCTGTGATTCTATACATGTATATGTGTATTTGTAAACAAAAACTTTTGTGTGTGTGTGTGTGTGTGTGTCCTGTCTATATAAGTTAAAGAGGATAATCAATGCAGGCAGGGAGTGAAAAGGAAAAAAAAAGGAAAGTTAAGATTGTCATCAAGGCATTTGATAATATGAACAGGAGTTTCATGATAACTTCATGATAGCTGGTATCTGATAAAAACTGTTTAAGAATTACTTTGCTGGAAAGCCATTAAGGGAAGCCAGCCAGATATTAGGTAACTTAAGACTGTTTGGGAAATCAAAACAAAGTTACAGGGCCTTTAGCTCAGTGTTATGCTTTTGGTGGGAGAAGGGGCCTCCAAGTCTCCCAAGTGGATTTTTTTCCTCCCTCATCAGTTCCACTGGGGAGATATGTTGTTTGGAGAGAACGCTGTCACACTCTCTCTGCCAGGGAGGGAGTGGAGGCATTTCACCTGCCATGCCCATCTGGCCACATTTGCTACCCACTGTGAGTCCCGTGGGGGCTCTCCTGCAGAGGATGGGCACGGCTGTGCACGGCTGT
This sequence comes from Anthoscopus minutus, assembly GCA_013399455.1. NCBI lineage: Eukaryota > Metazoa > Chordata > Aves > Passeriformes > Paridae > Anthoscopus > Anthoscopus minutus. Next base: position 95,247 of record VWYI01010648.1, read on the forward strand.
GCCAGCCCTGTGCCGATGCATATGGGGCAGGAGTGACCTTTTCTGTCTCCACTCCTTTGTTTGCCACCAGAGGGCACGGAAGCTCAGGGCTTGGGCTTGCCTCGTCCTCCTCAGGAAACCCCCAAAGAAGACATCCAGGCACAGCCAGGCATTTCTCTCCAGCTGCACATCCAGGCTTTGGTTGTCCCAGCTTCTCCTTCCATCTTTGTCTTCCTCCTGAGATGTGCTTGTTCTGCTGTGCCCACGTAACATTTCCAAACTGCTGCACACATGAAGCTGATAAACCACGTGAAGGAACAAGCTGGCTGTTGGGAGCAGCATGTTGGCCCTTTTGGCTCTTGGTGGAAGCACTTTGCCAGCTGAGCTGAAATTCCAGCTGTGCTGGCTTTCGGCATGCCAAGTCTGTAAACAGCCCCACATTCTTTTGAGGCTGAAAGTAGGCTAGAGATACAGCAGGGAGTTTGTCTTCAAACCAGCTCATGGATTACCTCTGCTGTTCCAGGGCTTTGCTACCTGGTGTTTGTACAGCGCCTGTCTGCTTGCAATCCCAGTGCCTCTCACAGTCTAATTGCCCCACTGATTGTGAAAGATGGAAAAGATCTGAACAAAGGAACTTAGACATTATTAGAAGCAGTCATCATAAAAATTGTCTTTTCCTGTTTCAGGGTGGTTACTCAGGATAACTGTGTTTGTTAGTCCTAAGGTAGTGCTGCCAGGTTTCCCTGGTATTCTTAGAGCATTCTTTTGAATTACACCGAATGAAAAGAAACCTTTCCCAACCCAAATCTGAGCACTCAGGAATTTTACAGAAACTGTAGGTCCAGTTCTATTATGTGGTGGAAACCTATTTGATGGAGCAGTATAATACTGCCGAGATTTCCAGAAGCAGCAAAATACTGATTCACAAGGCTCTGGCTTTGTTTGAGTTCCTGCTTTTCTCATTGAAACATTAAAGGCCTGTCTGCATGGGCAGTTTATAATTCTACAAACTGTTGTTTTGCTATAAAAACATGACTGGTCAACTGTTGGAGACTTATAGTACAGTAATAATTATCTTCGTTCCCATGTATTTTGGTGGTCCCCTTCCTGCCTTTCTCTCACTTTTTGCCCTGTGCCAGCCAATTGCTTTAATTAACAATGTGTTATTCCCTGCTTAAATTCTGATGCCTTTCTTTGAGCTCCAAAGCTCCCCTAATTCACACTCCTGTTGCTCCTGAGGTGCCAGCATGCATGCAAACAAGGAGCATCAGGGAGATATCCTGGCATGGGCTCCAGGGTAGGGCAGTGGAGATGAGAAAGAATGGCTGTAGCACTTGTATTGCCTGACTAAAAGAACAATATGTTCCTAGTATTTTGTCATGGATACTCTGATTTAACTGCTTAAAGTGAAATGCAGGGACTTTCACCTGTTTTCTGCTACATATTTTTTGCCACAAAACAGGGATGATGACAACATGCATGATGGAGAGGAGAAGATCACCTGCCCTTGGGCCTGAAGCTGGTGGAAATCCATACCACATGGAAGTAGGAGATTGGTCTGAAGGAGCAGCCAGCTGTGCTTCTGGACACAGACAAAGCATGCCAGTGTAAAGCAATCACAACTGCAGGTCATTTAGGTATAAATCTGGCAGAGCAACCCTGCTGACTCTGACTCAGGGACACACAAACGCCTTTAGAGATCAAAGTTTGCATTTGGGGCATGTATCTTTTCAGTTATCAGGGTCTCTCATTTACTCTACATAAGACCTTTTGGTCAATCACTTAGCAGAGGTATCAATCCCAAGAGGCTCATTTTGAGAATAAATGTGAGGAATCACTGAAAAAGGCAATGGGTCAAAAGCTGGTTAAGAATCTTCTAGGCTGGCTCTGCCAGTGCTTTAAATTGGGATTATTTTTACCTAATTAAGATGTTGTGACAGTGACCTGGCTCAGGCAAGTAGCCAGATGAGACGTCCAATGATCCTGGCTGGACAGTTTGTTTTCTGCTGGTTAGTGACTGCCAGACATACCTGGAAGCCTTTACTGGTTGTTACCTGTCCTGTTTGAATTACAATCCAAGCTAGCAGGGCACAACAAAGGAGTGAACATATTCCACGTTCCAAAGGCTGAAATTTCTATTCTGAATTAAGTGCTCTGTGGTAAGCACAATTTTGTAGCCATTCATCCTCCTGGGGAACAGGCACACAGACTTTATGCTGGGGACTGTGGGAGGATCTTCACAAGGGAGCAGGAGGCTATATCCAGGTATACTGCTTGCTATAACTTGCACTGTGCATTTGTGCAATGCAGTACTCTCAGCCATCTCAGGACTTGGTGTGTAACTCTTCCAAACTAGCTAACACAACCAGAGGCTTCTGTTTTGAAACATAGCAATTGCACTGATTTATAGCTTTGGGTAAACTAAATGAAATCATTTGAATTGGTCAGCAACTTTGTCTAAACAACTCTTTATTCTTTATGGGGTTTTTTGTTTGTTTCTTTTTCTCCCCAGGCTTTTTGGAAACCACTGATTTGTTGAAATCAAAATGTTTTGTGACATGGGTGGGTTTTGGCAAACAGACAGGACCCATGCTGAGTTCTGAGGAAACCCCTCCTGCCAGGAAATCAGCTGCCATCAGAAAATTCTTTGGTTTCTTGACAACTCACTTGGCTTATGGTCAGGGTGCATAATTCCAGTGCAAATTTATGCACAGACTGGGCTTCTTCAAGATACAGGTTTGGGCAAGTACTACTATATGGGATTTCAGCCCTCACATAGGGGACATTGTGGCTTCCAGGCTTTCTGCCCCTGGACAGATCTTGCAAGCTCAGGGAACTTCTTTTCCTATAGTACACAAATCTCAGTGATGGTTCTACAGTTTCTCTTTCAAATATATGAACATGATGACTGTCATTGTAAAAAACCATGTGGACCAAGCTGCTGTCAACAAATCAGCACAGCTTCATACAGAAAATGTCTTTGTAGTCTATTGGCAAAACAAACAAATAAAATATGGATATAGAAACTGAAGTGTCTTCTTCTAAAGCCTGTTCTATGTGTACTGTAGGGCTCTGAAGTGGAAGTGTCATTGCAAGAATGATCTGTTCAGTGTTAGCCACAACAATGAGATCATTATCTCTTTGGCACAGATAGCCTTATGAAAAAGGCTTATGGGAATAAAGAGCCCATTTACAAACCGCCATGGGAAGAAGAACGAGGTTAAACAGTACAGGGTATGAAATTTCTTCTGGGACAAGAGACTACTCTTTTGGGCTTAGATGGGACTGAAATGGTACATTATAATCACAGGTTTTTTGGAGGTGAGCATCACCCCCAGATCTTCTCAGACAATGCATTATAAAGGGTTTGTCTGCACAGCAGAATCACCCTATGATTTTATCAAGGTCTGGCATCCCTGTACTGGCAAGTCAAGCAATAGCAGTAGAAATGACACCGTACAAGCTTTAGAAGAAGCATTTAAGTAAAGTGTATTGCCAGTGTTTCTAAAGCATGTGAACCCTGTTATTAGCAGATGATAACATTCAGGTGCTGCATTTTCCTGGCCATTGTCCTTCCTGGCAGGCAGATTACAGCAATTCAGTCTCCTTTGTTTGGCTGAGCAGAACTGCTTCTATTGAGAGCTTTGCCCCATATCTCAGGCACTCATCAAAAAAAGTAATGAATTTGGAATCAAGTTAATTGAGGTTATCTTGGGGAAAATATATAGACACAAAGAAGTAAATCCATGCAAGGGATGCTCACATCTCTGTGTCATGCCTTCTCTGTTATCAAAAAAGAATGAGTGCCTTCAGCTATGCTAAAACAATTGTTACCTAATTCTTGCTGAAATAATTTTATTTTCCTTTGGGGTTGAAGTGCCCTCAGATGAGAGTCTAAACAAAAAACTGAAAAATATTCTACTAAGTAGATGATCAGCCATATTTCCTACTGATTTTTCTTTGCTCCAGCTCTTCATATAACATTCTGCCATTTATAGGGATAATCTTTTTCCAGCCGACCTATCTACAGCATAGCATATTCAGTTTGATGACAGCATTTATGACATAATATAAAAGTTGTGTGTAGAAGCCAGGAATGGGGAAACACTTGGAATGAAGTCAAACACAGTCAAACTAAACATCTGAGTGTCCAGCTCAGTCTCGCAGTTCTCATTCAAGTGAATTCTTTGGATGGGAATTGGGGCTGAGTAAACTGTAAAATGAGAAGCCTTAATCAGATTTCTGTAGATTGGAATTGATATCTAATAGGTTTTCTGTGTAAAAGGAAAACCTTCACTATTGTAGGTGTAGCCTTTTGAAGTCTGACATTTGCAGACAAATCCTGCTTTGATGTTACCTTAGTATGCAAAATAGTTTGTAGTCTTCCCTCTATTCTCTTTTGGAACAATGTAATAATCCAAAATGGCATTGTTAAGTAGACCTAGATTGTCCAACCAGAGACACTTTTTTCCAGAGGTAACTGACTGATTCACAAGTAATTGCAATGGCAGGAGGGCTTAAAATCAGAGAAATGGAAAAATTCCTTAAATCAGGATATTCCAGCCTGTAAAGAGAGACCTGGCTGGCATGAATACACAGACTTGAACCAAGTGTTTAACTGGCAATGCAAGAACTTGTTCCATGATCAGTGAAAGCAATGAAGTTCCACATCCACTGAATTTGTGTCTTATGATTACAGTTTTTTACCTGTTTTCTAATGCCTTAAGGTCTGGAGTATTCATAAAAATTCATCATGTAAATTCTCTCATATCAAACAGGAGGAAAGCTCCCTTTGCAGTATTGATAAGTTCTCTCCCCTGTGCAGATATCAGGGTGGTTTTAGTCCACAAGAGCTCAGAAAACTTTAATCTTCTATCCTGTTGAAGATTAGATTGAATTGGTTTACAAGTGGAACACATACATGGAAGATCACACAGATAATCATCACTCCCCCAAGCCATAAACACACGGCACAATTATCCAGATATTGTTCCTTTATGACATCCTGCTACAAACAGCTCCAACTACAGACCATTAGTGTGACTACCAGTCTGATCAAGGCAGTAGAAACTATGATAAGGATTTGCCAATTTCAATCTGGAAACTGAGGTAAAGATGCCCCTGAAAAAAATTCCATCTTTAAATTTAAATTCCTAAAAGCAATTATAGTATAACAGAAATGTTAAATGAAAGATTGCTGTCTGAGAGAGCAATACAGTACAGTATAACTAGCACCAAATGAAAAAAACTCAACCAGGATTTGTGTGCAAAGGACATTGCATGCATATATGTTCCATTTGATTAGGAGTTGCTGGTCATAACATCACCTTGCCACTGATTTCTAATCAGTATAAGTACATGGTATTAACCATATTATATTAACCTTTTACACACCATCCACACTGTTGTTATTAAAAAATCTGTTTGCTTACTTTAGTAGAAAGTGAGCAATATTAGTGGCTAAATGACCATTCATTTAGTCCATAGTTAAGCAATGATTTGTAGACTACAGGTGGTTGATAGCAGTATAAATTTCCCCACTAGCAGTTGTTGATAAGCAAAATCATAGTAAATTTGCAAAATAAATAAGAATGTGTTTTGGAAAGGTTTGTCACATCAAAGTTCTCCATTTTATAATAAGAAGCTTCTAAATGTCTAAGTGGTGCATAATTAAGAAATAGTCAAGCCTGAATGTCACCATCTTTGCAGCAGTTCTTTTAGCCAGTTTTATATGGCAGTTGAATTCGAGATTGTTTAAATTAAATGCCATGCTTTATTTATTAAGTGCAACAATATTTATCTCAATTTCGTGTGGAATGGGTTGGGAAGCTGAGACATAGTTGAGTAGAACACACACAGATTTGAGCCAGAGCAGAAAGGAAGTGTTAATTAAATTAAGAAATTTGCATAATAACACTTCATCATCTGCTGACATGCTGACAGCGCTACTGTGTCTGCTGTGCACACAGATTCCATCTTTGTCTTCTGCTGGTGACCTTCTCCTTCAGGAGAGAGTTGAATAGAGCCTATGAAGGATGAGCTCAGGCACCCATGTGCCCATATTTGCCTGAGAAATGAATATGAGAACATGATATCTGGAACAGATATATTTTGTGGGAAAAGTTCCCAAGTATCAGACCTGAGAAGGCAAGGAAGATATTCTTTTATATTGATATATGGATACTGAAGGCCCACCTGGTTACTGTAGCATAGTCATGATAAATTTCTTGTCACAGTCTCATAGAAGCTAGAAAAGGGACAAAAGATATATAGGGGACAAAACTGAACAGTTGACACCAGACTATGCTTCTTTGCAAAGTGTCTGGGAACTTTAAAAGACATTGGCAAGACAGGAGAAAGCCTACGCCCAGCAGAGATCAAAAGAAGTGCAGCAGCTTAAAAAGGGAACTCCTACAAGAGCAGCTGTAAAGTTGTTTGTGGGAATAATGCTCCTTTTGGTCATATAACTGGGTGTCTGAGAGGGCTGGGACAGCCACAAAGGGACCAAGAATGCATGCTGGGGGTTTTGACATGCTTTTTTTCTCTACATAATTTAATTCTGTGGTTAAATAAAACAATATTTTGGTCTGCTTAGTCCCTGGTTTTCACACCGATTTTCAGAAAGAAGATACAGATGGTGTCTGAGCTTGGTCAGAGCTATTATATTCATAAACCCTGACTAAAAATAGGAAATATGATAGATTTCACTTCTACCAGTACTGTACCTGCAGATGAGGAGTAAAAGAAGGCCTTTTGGGACACCATGGATTTATTGGCACCTTGGTGGCTAATGTCACTGATAATGTATTGTTTTCTCACTGTCCACATTATCAGTTAAAATTTCAGTGCTGGTAAGCATTTCACTATAAGGAAAGTTAATTGACATGCACTTAAAATATAGAAGATATTATTTTTAAAAGGATGGACCCTTTGTGTACATCAGAATTAATTAATAGATTACCTCTCCTTGTACTCCTTTTCTTATTTTTTCCTGTTGTAACAAATAAACCACAGCAATAACAAGTCTTCAAACAAGGCCTGGGAGATCACTCAAGGTCTCTCATAGTTACTGAACCCACTTGACTCTGGGTGCTAACTTGCATCAGATATTTCATGTATTTACTTTCTCTAGGCCGTGATAAACTTGGGTAAATTTATCCTGTTTGCACCCCCTGGCTAGGGATGGTAACTACAGCTGAAACCCCCTTAGACCTTTAGGCAAATGTCTGACTTCACAGAAGAGGCTGAGTGCTGCTCTCATAGCACCATGCAAACTGCCTCTGCATTTCTTGAAATTCTCGTGCCCTGCTCAGAGAGGTTTCCACTCGGCTTGCTGGCTTCCACAGACCATCCTTCCCCATGAGAGGGAGTCAAGGTCCCTGTCTCATGGCTGTGGTCATGGTGCATGACCTGGCCCTAGGCACATCCTACCTCATTTTACTCCTTTGACAGTGGCATTTACAGTAAGAAACTAATGACTGTACAGCTCAGAGGGGCTACACGGGTCATCTGCATATAAGGTCTTTGTCATCTCTGAAGGTGTCTGGCCTCTTTCCATTAACTGCAGAGAGAATTTTCAGCAAATGGCCTTGAAATCCATATGGTTCAGTTATATTCTCAAAGTTGTGTAGAATAAATCCTCAAAGGTATGCCTAAATTTGGAGTGTTGCTATGCTCAGTATTGCAATTTCTAAATTTCTTTTTTCCTTCAGGGTCTTGTTATTGCAATGCTGAATTTTGGAGTTTTGGTAGAACCTGGGCTAATATCTAAGTGAAGCTGCCTATGCCTAAACATCTAGGGTCATGTGAGATGTTGTAGTGTGACCAGCACAAAGATGACAGACACAGTGCAAGATGTCTCTTTCTGGGGCAGCGGCAGAAGGCCATGAAAAATACCCTGTGGCACTCTTCTTTTGGCAACAGAAATAATCCCCTGTTGATATAAAGTGAATATAAATAGGTAAGAAAGTGAGGGAGTCAGTTACCTTAAATCTTCATGAGTCCAGCTCTTGAACTTCTGATATCATAGCTCATCTGTTATCCTTAGCATTGGATACCAAACACAGTAGACACATCTCACTGAGGATTCCCATCCTCTGCTGGTGCACAGTGGTCTATGTTATCCCATCTCTGTAGTCTAAATGGTATGTTTGAACACATGCAGGTCCTGGAAAGCTGCTGTCTATTAAAAATATGTATTAATAGCTTTCTTGAACTCCCTCTATGGTACCATAGGTCATCAAAATATTTATTTAGAAAAAAAACCACTCATCCCTTTTGCAAAGAGCATCTTGACAGAAACACATCCTCATCAAACTATCCTGCTTCTCTTGCTTTGACCTTCAAAGCACACCTTCACATGTATAACAGATGCTTTGCGAGATCATCTACCAAGCCTGAAAAAAGTAATGCAGTACAAAACAACTGTTCTGTATTGGTAGCTAGAGATAGCTGAGATACATAGAAAGACCAGCTGAGTAGCAGCAAATGGGGAAGCCAAAGTGAATTACCAAGTATTTAGCATTCCCTCTTCTTCTCAATAGCTGTAGTTGAGTAACCTTTTTTCAGGGTAAACTTTTTCAAACTCTTCTGTGCATATACTGGGCAGGACAAGCAGTGTAGACTAGATCAAAGCCCGAATAGATGAAGACAGGATGAATCAAATACAAACAGGTAAATCAGATCAATGAAACATATCCAGACAAAATAAACAAAGACTATATTCCGGACTCCAAATTATTTACTGCAGTCTTTACACTACTCTGCTGCATCAGCACACCTTCCTTGTGTAGATGCAAGTTGTAACAGTTCCCCAGGTAAATAAACAAACTTAGTGTAAACAAAATTTTTAATTAACTGGTCTGATCCATGTCATGGATACAAAAGCATGTGAGCAGCCATGCTCAGGGCCAGCCTGAGCTTGGGGTCAGTGGGACTTCTTGGTGCAAGTTCAGCACCCAAGGACAGGGCTGTGCAGGGAGCAGGCAGCAGCTGGCCCTGGTTGTGGGATAGGTGCAGTTTGATTCCCAGTAGGTAGAACTTGACAGAAGCACAACTGTGGGGCCATGCAATATATGTCCAGCCAGAGAAGGGTGCAGGGACACAGTTTGGGGAGCTATTTCCAGCCTTTAGCCTGGATAACAGAGAGCTGACAGAATTGGCAAAGACACATGAATGCTGATACAGTTTGTGCTTGTGTTAGGGATTTTGCTGGCATATGTATGACACAGAAGAAATTGAAATTTTAACTAAATCTCTATGCTCACTCTATGCCGAAGTATAGGCTTGGTCAAATAAAGAGAGAAACATATGAATTAATGCTTAAATCAGTTAAAATAAATGTACAGGTGGAAGTGGCCAATTTCTTCTGTAGCTAATTTCACGCTCATACTATGAGCTAAAGATTAGCAGAAGATTTGGAAGCTGACAAAAAAAGGAAATTTTTTTCTATTTCTTCCTTTCCCTTTAACATTTGCAAGGTTCAAAGACTTCACTGAATTATTAATTTTAAAAGATATTTATAGTTTATTTCTGTGTACTGAGTGAGGTGGATTCATTTCACTAAAAGAGCTGATACATGCCAGTTATCCATTTTGGCTTACAGGTTTTGACTCTGCACAAAAATGACATAAGATTCCTTTTCTTTGTTTCTCTTTTGGCTACATGATCAAAAAGTTCATGTGAACTCTGAAGTAGTTAAAAACCATAATCACTCACCTTATATTATTTGTCATGGCAATAAAAATGTATGAAAATGATTCATGTGGTGCAGGTGAGATCACCATAGTACTTTCGAAATGTGTACCTATGTCTGTTTTATTCAGTAAATGTTGGGAGATTGCCTGATACAAAGTAATTTTATGTAAAATTAAGCAGATAGCCACAGCTGCACTTCATAACTGCTGGAGATTTCTGTAACTAGCAATTTCCCAGCAAGCTTGCTAAGAAAGAACTAAAAAGTTTACCACAAGCAGCTATGCTGAGGCAGTCTCCAGGACTGAAACCAACTGGCTATCATTTTAACATGTGGTAACTCATAAATGTATTGAATATTGGAATTGGTTTTGAAGTCAGGTTGTTTATCACTCCAAAGAGACATGTTAAAAATCATTTTATCAAAATTCATTACTAGAATTAATTTTAGGCTATTCCACTGCCTAGAAGATTTGACATCTTTTGACTTTCATAATATTTATTCTGGTTCCCAAAAGACAGCATCTTATGAATTACCTCATAGATTTAAGGAAGGAGTAATTTTTTAAGTATTACTTTGGCTAGATATTTAAGCCATTTGTGACTATAAGTTAAGCTTTTAATTTAAATTATAAAAAGCTAATTCAGCAAAATATAATAATAACCCTATTATTTATTGTTCTTATCATATTACTGGCAGAGAAATGAGGTGAGCAAACTTATATGATAGACTAGTTAGGGAGCCAGAGGGAAGCTCTACAGAGATAGTCTCAGCCAAAGGTCCGCCTCCAAAACCACAATTTAAAGTGAAGACTCCCCTGGATTATTGTGACAACAGGTCTTGGCTCTCCTGCAGAGGGATTTTAGCACTGCCTTAAGTCAGGATGATGGAGTTGAAGAGTATTGGCAGTAATGGAGAGTGAATTTTGCTAAATGTGGTTTTAACAGTTAATTGAATATTTCAGAGTGGTTTTGCATGCAGCAACAGAGATCACAAGCAGACCCTGCATTTCCTTCCTGTTTACTGACCTGTTTAAACTAACATTTGAAAAATGCTTCTCTACAGATTTTTTTTTTCTTTGCATCCAGACAGCTGTGGAATAACCAAGGAGAAAATACTTGAGAAAGAAACATGAGAAAATTGTAAATTGTTCTGGTAATGGCTTGTGGTGATATTTACTTTTTTGTTTGATTCTGCATTTTGTGGGGAGCACTGCCTACAGTTAGAAGCAAATAGCTTTGTGATCAGGCACAAGAAACTAGGCAAAGGAAAAACATGTGCATGCTTTGCTGGATACTAGACTTGTTTGTCCTAATCAATGTGATCAGATCATTTCCAAATGCAAAGCACCATCTCCTGCTTTGTTAATTTCTTATTTTGTAGCTGTTCTTCAGTTAATAGTAGTGGACTGAAAAGATAGGAGGAACATGTCAAATTAAAAATTGCCTACCATTTATTCTTATTTCACTGTAAGGGAAAAAACCCAAAAGAAGAAAACCACTCTGTCACTTCTTAATTTTCAATAGCTTAAATCAGGAATTTGTCATAACTTCATGCTCAACTGGTTTCCAAGTATGGGAGCCAACAAAGCTGGAAGTTGATGAGCACTGTATTGGCATGGCCAGTTTTTTGTCTCTTGGGTCTGGATGTATTTGGACAAGTCAGTGATATGGTGCATTGCTCTGGGTGCCCTGTGCCCTGCTTGGCGAATATTGAAATCCTGCCCTGTCCAACCCATCTCAACAGCCTAAAGACACCAGAGCCAACTAGATCTGAATCATGCAGCCCATAAACACATGGTATCCAAAAAACTGAGTTGGATGCCTGCTCTTCAAAGCTGTAACATTAGCTTTGGACATTCTACTTTTGTGTCCCTCATCTGTTGGAGGTTTAGGACCCAATAGGAGTGAAATTCAGCTTAGGTAACTTCCTACGTTTTGTTTCGTTTTGAAGATTTCGTTTTGAAGATCTGTGAAGAACCTTAGAGGAATGATGCTCTACAGCAAAACTCTCTGCTCATTGGTGAGAAAATGCCTGGATGGGAGGACTGGCTAAGTCCCAGGCAGAAGATGAGGATGGTTCATCAGGGACAGTCCTGCTGTGTATGTACAATATATACATATTCAGCTGGCCATGAATTTAGATCTTGAACTTAAAATAGCACAGACCTCACTGAGTGAGTCTTGGTTTATCTGAGCAGGTTTGTGTATTTCTTCCGTAAGTCAAACACTTGCACAGTGTTCATTCATATAGCCCTGAAGCAGATCTCATACATGAAAACTTGATCCTGGGTAATGCTGGCTAGCATTTGTCTATGGGATAATTCTTATCTGAGAAATAAGAACTTCTGGAGACTGCAGGAAGTGCTGACATTTGTGGGTGAGACAGTGGACAAAAATGGATGAGAAAAAGTGAGGACAAGCAGTCAGCTCACAAGCAACTCTGGGGACAAAGGGAGGATAACTCTAAAACAGGCCTAAGCTTCAAGGTCTCTCTTTTGAGGTAGGAAACAGCAGATGGGACACAGGAAGATTTTTTTCAACACTTTTGTAAATGAATGTCAGACACTGCTGCTCTAGGCAGGGATTAGATCACTTACCTGAGCTGACAATATCCACATGAGGACTCTTCCGACAGCCGGGAGCTGTTCTGGGGGCCCACCTGACCTCTTGAGCTTTCCACACCCCAATTCCTTTACAATATGAAATGAAACCAAGTTTTTATATTTTTTTAATCAAATAAGTATTATTGTTTTAATCTGGTCCTTCCACCATCTATAAATACTTTCTGTGTCTTCACTAGACACACCACTGTAATAAAGGCAGGGATCCAGTACAGTATCTATGGCTGGCTCGGACAGCCCCTGACCAAGTCTTGCTTTTCTCTCCCTGGGGCTTGTCAGGGAGAGGAGAACAAATCAGAGCTGAAACTCTCTAGGCCAAGAGATGTTTAGTGAGTAGCTATAATGAAGAAAGGGCAACAACAAGAGAAGAGATCAGATTTTCTGTCTTCTCCTTGCTATAGCAAACTGGAGTCAAATATTCTGGCATAAAAACTGTAGGGAAGGTAGTTTTAGCAGAGAAACTGGCTAAAGCAAAGAGACCACAACCTCTGTAAATACATGGCTAACTACATTTCAGCATCCAGTGGTCTCAGGCACCATGGCCTTGAAGCAGATGCTAAAAAGCTTATTCCAAAAAATCAAGAATACAGATCACAAGTTGCTTGTACCAGGAGAACAGATATTTTACAAACCTTACTGGTTTACAGAGCATAACTCAAAGCTGTTAGCATTGCTGTACAGATCTTCATTGCTCATATAGAGGTGGGCAGGGCAACTTGCAGTAGTATTGGGAAGACGAATGCCCAGACTGGAACTTTTATTTAAACCATATCCAATCACAGATCAAGGAGTGGCACTGAATGAAGGAGACTGCTGGTTTTTTTCATAGGGACAAGCTCACAGGCTAGGAGCAGGGCAGAGGAGCAGTGAGAAATCAGACTCCTTCCTGAGACTTCACTCTCCTTCTGGTAACAAGACATCTTGCCTAAACTTAGGGAATTTAGGGCTAAAGGTGACAAGGCTGCAGTTCCTGTTGTAATGTTATTTCCAGATTAGGGTACCATCTATTTTTATTATTTTTTGTCATATTAAGCACTCAGTTCTTAGCAGTCATTATCCTAAAGTTAAGGCAAGCATCTCTCTAGGCACTGTTGTCTATGTAAAAAAATCCAGTGATGTAAGTTATCATAGAGAGGCTTGCTGTTGAACCTAATTAAACAAAGAATCATGGAAAAAGCAGTCATAGAAAGGGCAAAGTTTACTAGTCCTGGATGTCTTGAGTATGTTTATTTGTCTGGCAGAGCTCTTGGTGATTCCATGATTAACATCTTGATTAATGAAAACATGTGCTCTGGCCGCCAGCTCACGTTGACGATGGTTTTTGTTTAAAATGTGTGACTGAGGGAGACGTTTCCACGAACGGTCAGAAAATCCTCAGTGATGGATTGCTGTGCAGGCAGGGTTTTTAGTGTGACACTGTAGAACAGGCTGTTCCTGGCCAGAAGACCTGGGGCGTTATGCCCTGGCTCTGCTCATTCTGGAGGCAGCTCTGACAACAGCGGGAAGGGGCATGTCACACTGTGGCTTACTTGTTTCCTTGGAGTTTTCATGTGCACATGTAACTCTGGCATCACCTCTCGCATGGCCTCTATCCATGAGGTGAAAAAGGTCCATCTCTCATCTTGTGTACAAGGCGTTAAATAATTACATTTGGACATCTTTACCTTTTGCACCTTACTTTTTGCAAAGTATACAAGATTATATGTATCTGTATAGGCTTTTATTTCTGGCAATGTGCTTGCTGCTGTTTATCTCCTCCACGTACCCTTGAGTTTAATGACCTATTATATATTATAAAATGGACCTTTGTGAAAGGAACTGAAGCTGAAGTTGCAAGTTTATGAGTTTATGACTCAGAACCCGACTTGAAATGAGAAAGTAAAAGAGGTTTTCCTATAAAGACCTAATTTTATCTTTAGCAGTACTACCATCTCTTAAGGACAGTAAAGGTAGGGGTCAAGAAAGCTGATCTCATGATTGCTTTTCTACCCTTTCTTTGCTTTGGGACAGGCTGTGCTCATATTATTACTATTGTTCCTGAGAACAACTCTCAGGTTGCATGAAGGAGCTTTCTACATCCCTCCTTTCCCTGCTGTCTTTTGTCATGGCTTTAGCACCATGAAATTTCCTGGACTTTCTTTTAGAAACTTGTTATTTTCTATTTGCCTCTGATGTGGGAACCCAGGATACAGGGAATCTTTCTCTGCCTGTCCTGAGGACTCTTGACCCTCAGGAAAGCTCCTTTCAACCTCCATCCATGGAGAAAGCTTCTAAAGCTTTCAGATGGGTTGGAGACAACCTGAGTGTGAATTAGACAGTAGTGTAGTTTGTAGTTATTATTTAGTGGAAGATGTATACTTTAGATTTTATGTATTATGGACGTAAGTGAAGGTTCAAGATGGAGGATTGTAGGCATTGCCTCAGTTTCCCTTCTTCTCCTTCACTTACTCCATTTTCTGTAGTGTTGAGAGCACAATCTTATTGGGTAGAGTTTGCTGCAGTGCCACATTATGTGAATAGATTGATAACTAGTTATTGGTAGAAAGGTAATAAAAATGTACTTTTAGAATATGTAGTGTTAAATAATTGTTTGTTTTGTATATAAGGGGATATTTTGTCTCCTTGAGGGCAAAATCACCTCGTGTTTGTAAGAGAGCAGAGCCTGTATCATCCATGGCTCAGAACTTACGATAAGAAAATAATAAATAATCTCTGNAATAAAGAATCTCTGAAGACTGAAAAAAGAAATTCCTCTACATCATTCATAAAACCAAAGAAGAACTTGGGGGTTTGGCCAGGGAAGGCCACCCTACATGTCAGAATAACCCGACACTCTTCATTTTTTTTAAGAGCTGCAAGCTCTCTTTTCAGAGACTCATCCTCTATTTTCTCTGTGCCTTAATATCACACTAAAGTGAATTTTTACTCCCATTGTGTCAAAACTGCGCAGCGCCTTCTCCAAATTTGCGCACAATCTATGATCTACTTCCTTTCCTGCCTAGCAATTCAAACCTTCACCCCACCCCAACACTAAATACTATGTTTAGTAACAAAATCCTCTTTGCTCATAAAAACTATCATCAACCTGATATTCCTGGTCAGGTGGGTTTTAAGACTTCCCTGTGAAACCACATAGAAAATTCCTTTCCATCCTCAGCCACTCAGCTGCCCACTTTCCTTAAGACCTCCAACACAGGCAGTCACATCCATTAGAGAAGACAGTGATATCTCCTTTCCTTTCTTCCTGCCTTGTTGCAGATGGGTTCTCATGCCACCCTTAGGTGAAAATTGCCATTCACCTTCATATCTTAGTGGCCCTGGGGAGAAATGTCAGAGTTGCAGCGATAGTCCTTGGCTTTTCTTACTCTGACACTTGAGCCTGATGCTTCCTTGCTGTCAGGACACAGTATCTGTTCTTTAGCTTCACAAGTCTAGAGTGTGGGTGAGATGTCTGGAGCAAGTCCTGCCTCCAGAAAGTCCTCCACAACTGGTCCTACCACAAGTCTCTTTTCCTTTTTGGCATGTCTCTGTTCTGCTAAATCAAAAGGGTTTCTCAGTTTGGAAAAATGATAATGGAGGCAGAATAGAGTACAGTTCCATAAACCCTGGCTGGTGCAGGGAAAATAAACAGGGTCTGATCTGACTGATTTTTCACAGTCTCCCAGAATATAAAATCTTTGGAGGCACCCAATAAAATTGTCAGGCACAACTAAAAATAGGCAAAAAAGGAAAACTTTCTGTGTGGCCTGTAGTTAAATTGTGGCAAAATAAAAAAAAATAAATAAATGCCCAAAGGGATTGACACATTAATGGAGGATGAGTGCTTTGTTGACTATTAGATACTATGCTCTGGATGCAATTTCAGTCTCGGGAAATCTCTACACTGTTGATTTTTAGAGGCTGAAAGGCAGTAAAAGGACTCTATATACCCTAATTCTCATACTTTTGTTTCAGTATCTGCTAATAATCACTGTCAGAGACAGGACACTTGGCTAGACAAGCTTTTGATTTGACTGGCTATGGTACTTCTTACATTTTTTTAACATACTGGAGCAGCTTTGCCCAGAACTTGAAGTACAGAGTTTATTCTGCTCTGCGTGCTGCACTTCTGTTCTTTTGCTGATAGCCAAGAATGACAAATTTAAAATAAGGCTTATGACAGCAGCAGCATGCATGGCACAGGCTGCATGGTAATGAGTTGGTTTTCCAAGTTAAGCACTGGAACTACTTCAGTTACTGCTCATAAATGGGATCTGAACATCCAATCCCTTGATGGTGGAGAGGGCCTGCAGTTGGGGTGGATCACAGCTTACTGAGCCCAGAACCTCTCAGCCCTGTCTGATGCTGCTGTTCCATAGTCTGAATTTCAGACTACTCTGTCATAACTCCAAATCCTGCCACAGCCTAGGAAAAACAATTTCACATGATCCTCTTGTCAGACTCAATAGGTAAGAATAAGGATGCTGGCAGTAGGTAATGATCAGTAAGCAATGTTACACACCACGTTCACAGAGAGAATAGAAACACCCTGCTAAATTCACCTGATCCTTAGGATCTAGGCAGTACTAGATTCAACTATCTTAGTGGATTTTTCCAACCTAAATAATTCTGTCTGATAAAAACTCAATTCTCAGAGTAAGTAAGTGAAATATTCCCCAGGCAAATCCTTTTTAATCATGCTCTGAAATGTAGGATGTGAGGAATGATGATGTGTATAGAGTAAAGCCAAAGAAAATATTCCCTAATATTTGGAGAAATAAAGCTTTTTTTTTCTTTTACACAGCAGGACATGTAGAAAATTTCAGGGGCACACTAAGAGAAGCAGTGCATTGGTCAGCATTTTCAGCAAATGCTAGTCTTTTTTGCTTGTTGGCTTTTGTATTGTTTTGTTTTGTTTATTGGGTCTTTTCAATACCCCAGGGGTCTGCTAGAAAGGACAGAAATATAAAAATCAGTCCTGCAAAATGCTGAG
Organism: Anthoscopus minutus; assembly: GCA_013399455.1. NCBI lineage: Eukaryota > Metazoa > Chordata > Aves > Passeriformes > Paridae > Anthoscopus > Anthoscopus minutus. The sequence continues at coordinate 112,515 of VWYI01010648.1, forward strand.
AGCCCTGCACTGGCCTCACTGTTGTGAAAGTTGAAGACACTTTGCACCGGTGTGCAAGGTCTCTGCTGCTGGGCAGGATGAGTCCTGTTACAGGTGTGTGATTTTCTAAGCTATTGAGGCATAGATTCAACTGTCATAGGTCTCACAAAGTAGTAGCATTTGGCAGATCCTATTATTAATGATACTACATTTGCCAACAATGTAAAACAATAACGCTTGTGAGTTAATCAAATTCAAATCATATGAAGATTTTCCTGTATTCTGTCCAAAAAGTTCTCGTAACAGGCTGATTCATCCAATATCATTTCTATCACAAGAGCAAGGGAAGATCATTTTCCCACTCTTTCACTGTGGGAAACTGAGCCCAAATAAGCCCAGATTTAGCCCTCTTGGTGGTTGCAGGCAAACACTACCTTTTGTTCTAAGAGAGTATATCTAAGTTTTGCTTGTAGCTATTCTCTAAAGAAGTGACTCTTCTTTTGCTGTAAGGTTGCTGATAAAGTGGAAATCCACCTAATCAAATAGAGTTAAAAAACAGAAAAGAACTATTTTTCTTGCTGCCTCAGAGCCATTTGTCTGGATTGCAGGTCCCTGTGGATTAATGTGTGAAATCAAAACCTGGCACTGTGGTCTTTATTTAGGGAGTTGCAAATACATGCAGAGCAAGTGTTCTGAGCTTCCCTCTGGACATTAGGGAAAGATCTCAAACCATTTACAAATGAATCCATTAACTCTTACAGACCCATTCAGAGCCTTTCCATCCCTTGTGCTATGCATGTGTTACAGGAACTTTCGGGAACTTTCAGGGCTATTCTGTTCTGTTTTTTCTCTTTAAGAGGAAACTTTGGTATAATCTTTGCTGTTGTCTAGTTTACTTCCAGTGAGAAGGCTGAAGCAAATCTCTGCCTATCCTGTTGGCCAGGCTACCTCCTGCAGCTGTTTCTCATGGCTCTGTGATCCCTGAACACCCACACTCATACTCTGCTTCTTCCCTATAGGGAAGCACACTTAATACACTGTTCATGATGATTGGCCCACTTGCCTTGAGCAGTGACTTTAGTTGTTTCCAAGTTTTGACTCTACAGAAGTTGCTTAATTACCCCTTTTATGAAAACCAAAGGAGTGCTTAGGCCACCCAAAATCTGATATTATAAATATTACAGCTACTTAGTGATGCACAAAGGTGCAGGAAGAAGATGGTGTTCTGCTACAAAAGGTTCTTATTGCAGATCAATGAAAAAGCACAAGAGACAGGTAAAGCAAATTCAAGAGAGGGAAGGTCAAAGTCAGAAGCATTATTTCAGATAAGTGCTGTGAGCAGTCTCCATGTATCAAATGCACTCCCTCATTTGAACTAAAGGGAGGAACAAGGAGGTTCTTGGGGTGGCTTGTGCCAGTTCTAAGTGCCATGGTTGTGTCCTCCTTCCCATGAAGTGGCCCAGCACAGGAGGAACTGCAGGACTTTCTTTCCAGACCTCCTCCGTCTCATCTCTGGATGTGCTGACCAGGTCCAGGACTCTCATACTGGGATGACAAAGTTTAGTCTGTCTGCAGCACCTTACAGACTTGTGATGTTTCTGTGGAACATAATTTAAAGATATTTTTATTTTTTCTTGCCAGATCTAGAGGTGAAGGCAGGGATGCACACATGTGCCTTGACAAGGTTATTTAAATCCTCCTATGGCTCTTTTTGTCACAGTTTGTGCATCCCTGCAGACAGTTCTGGTGAGTCTGCTTTTTCCCATATCATCACCCATTTCAGTGACAGCATCACTGCCACATCACTGTGCTTCTGCCATTTTTCTTGTTCTTTGAGCAACCTCTGTGAGCTGTCCTGCAAAACAGATACCTTCTCTTCATGGATACTTCAAAATCTTTCAGTGAAGGCATCTTTTCTCTGCCCAGATTAGGAATGGGTTCCACCTTTCTACTGGGAAAGCTGGGAATAAGAAATGGCCATCACTTAGTTACCACATGAACACTACAAAGATCACATTTCAAAAGTAGCCAACAATGGAGTATAAGCAGAGAGCAACTAAGAGGAGTCAGAACACCTGCCCAGTTAAGAACTGTGCCTCTGAGGGCCCATGAACTTAAGTTTATTTGCATGCTGTATCCTGTTCATCCATCTTGCCAACTTCCCAGGCACAGTGTGTATTCCTGCAGTCCATCCCTTCCTCTTCCCCTTACTTCCCTTTCCTCTTTCCTTCCCATCCTTTTCCTCTTCCTTCTTCTCTTTCCTTTCCTTTCCCACAATGTACACAAGCACTCAAAGTGTCAACACGTTAGAACTAAAAAAAATATACACTGAAATGACTAATGGGACTTAGACCTATGTGGTAATGGACGTCACACCCTGACTGACCTCCATGTGCTTCTTTTTTCCCTCTGTTTTTCTCTCTGGAAAATATGATTTAAGTTTTTATCAAATGCATAGTTAACATCTAGTTTCAAGGAAAACTTTAATTCAGAATTGGATCTGCTACAACATTACTCAGTTTCTGAATATTGCTATTTTCCCACAGACTACCTGTGACTTCCATGCAGAAATTACACTTTAGAGATGAAAATCCAGGCTATACACTTTCAAAGGATTAAATTTAAAAACAGTTTTTCAGGTTGATTGTTGTAGGACTAAGTACTACAGTACTCAATGTAAGTTTTACACATTTGCTAATTAAATCCACATGGGTAGATGCATTATAGACATATAATATGGGAGACTAATTTTTGAACTTCCTTCTTCAAAGAATTCCAACATGTAGTAAGGTCCTTAGGTATTTGGGAGTAATTTTTTACCTCATAAAGGTCATTAACACAAACTTATTTCCCTGCGAAGTAAAAATATATCTTTTTTTGGTGGGGAAAAGCACTGCTCTAACTGCTCTGGGATACAGAATGAGATCTCATAGAAAAGGTACTTCTAGGGAAGTTAACTATTTAACTGAAACAGATAGGTAGAAAATAGAAGAAGATTTCTGAAATTGCAAAGGTATCCACAAAGAGCAACAGAGCTGGCAATGGGTCTGGAGCAGCTGAGGGAGCTGGGGGAGCTCAGCCTGGAGAAAAGGTGGCTCCAGGAGCATCATATCACTCTCAAAAACTCCCTGAAAAGAGGTTGCAGCTGAGTGGGGGTCTGGCTCTTCTCCCAGGTCACAGTGACAAGACAGAAAGGAACAGCCTCAAGTTGCACCACAGGAGGTTTAGATTGCATCTTAGGAAAAAATATTCATGGAAAGGGTAGTCAAACTTTGGAACAGGCTGCCCAGGGAAGTGGTAGAGTAGCCATCCTTCGAAGTATTTAAAAGATGTGTAGTTGTGGCCCTTAGAGACATGGTTTAGTGGTGGATTAGTCAGTGCTGGGTTAAGGGTTGGACCTGATGGTATCAAATAGAGTTAAAGGGACCTTTCCAAACAATTCTATGATTTTACCAAATTAACTTTCAAAATGAGCTGAGCTGTCAAAAATGCTTGAAAGTCTTCATACAAATGTAGTTTGGTCAATTTTAGAAGTCTGATTGGCTTTTCCATAATTCTTCCATTGATTAAAAAAAGATGAACATCAGAAACATCAATTTTTATAGAATCTTCCCTAGTCTCTATCACTGTGCCCTTAGCTTCATGACTATACAGATATTTTAATGTCTTTCTCAGTCTATAAGAGAAATGGGCAGGTTGAAACACTCTTCCAACTCTACATACAACATCAAAAGTAAATTCGATTTACTTTAGAAAGCACCACAGACATAACATATATTAATATGCCAAATTTTAATAACTAATCTCTTTCCATTGTAGTAGGAGGAAATTTATTTGCAAGTACAATTAGTGATTCAGAAGCCATCAGTGAAGTCCTTATGATGAGAAACAATTTGTGGTTATACATTTTTGCTTTCTCTTGTACGTAAAAATAATTATTTTCTGTCCTTCAATGGAAGAATGGAATTAAGTCACTGCACTCTTTAAGATGTTTCAGTGTATCCCTTGTTTTAATAAATTAGGAAAGAATTGATACATATCTGAGTTTAACAACAAGAAAATGTGGGTTACATGGTTCTGCTTTAAAGATGAGAAAATGTTAGGTTACATGGCTCTGCTATTTTGCTTTTGTTCTTGGAGCCCATGAGAAAATTTACTTCCAAGAATTTGTTTTTAATTTGTTAACTGAAATTCTAAGTATCCTGAGACACTTAAACTGAGAAGTGCTTACTTGAAGTCTTCCATCTAAAATAAAGGGTGTTAATCAGCAGCTGAGACAGCAGAAGGACAATAATTAGGTGTTGGGTGTAGCTTCCCTCACCAGGGTTCTAGCCTAAAAATATCAACATTCTTTGAGATCTTGACTGTGCTGTGCAGCCTGAATCTGTGCTTCCCAGACACAAGGACAACATCACCCATTTGTGGCTCACTCTATTCCTGCCCCTTTGACTCGGTGTTTTTCAGCCACACCAGTTCTGACATACTGAGAGGAGGATGTTCCCTCCCTGTGTCCCTGTGGGACACTGCAGATCTGAGCTGGAACTGCCTTTGGCTGAGGAGGAGTAAAGCCTTGAACTTCAGCTTCCTGGGTAAATGCTTTAAACCTCTAAATTGTCAAATAAAAGCAACAGTTCTGCTTCCCTTCCAGATGCAGGATTCATCCAAGGCTGGCTGTGCTTTGTGCAGAAGTGAGTGCTGTCAATACACATTCAGCTTTTCCAGGAAACACCAGCTGGATTGGACCTCTGGGGATATGAGTGTGGAACTGGCCAGTTTGGAAGTCTCAAAGGACTGCAGTCATAAGAAAGGTACCAAAATGTCCAGCTCTGGAGGAATAGCAGCAAACCAGGCTATCAAGCACTGGAAGTACCTAGTGAACTTCAAAGGGGAAATGACCACTGGTTGTGGCTCTTTTTATCTCCTGCAGAGCTAGGCAAGATTTTGTGGATTGTAGTTTCAGACTAGATATTTCAATTCTGCCTCCTGCTCCCTGACAGCATCTGTTGGTATGGTCCTCTACATCTAAGCATGCAGGCACATGCATGTAGGCACTGCCTTTACATGAAGCTTCCCAAAACTGAAGCAAAAGAACCAGAATCTATTGCAAAAATTATTTCAATGCATCGATTATTCTTTGGGAATTTTCTAAGCACTCCATTTGCAAATGTAAACATATTGTTGGGCAATCAATGGAGTCAAATGTTATAGCAGTTCCATGAAAACCATCATGTGCCTGATTCAAGTCTTTGGGAATTAGCAAGGTAACTTCTGCCAGAATCTGCACAGAAAGGGAACTCTGTAAAACAGGATGAGGCAGGACAGAGATTTATGCAAAAGACTGGCTATTTCCAAAATTACTTATTAAAAAAATGACTATTTTTTTTTGTTCCAGAACAATACTAACTAAAAAGTCCTCTCCCTCTGTATGTCATACTGAAAAGAATTCACTTGACACAAAAAATTTAAATGGAGATTTTTATTTTATTTTAAAAGCTCCAAATTTCCTATGGAAGGTGATAAACCCTTTCTCCTACAGATCAAATGAGGAAAAATCCATGTTGTTTCCAGTGTGATCTGACTTTTTCCTTATAAGTATAATCAAAATCAGCAGATTCATTAACAACTATGTGGTTTTTAAAGTTCTTTTGTAGGAATGAAAGGTAATGAGNATAAACCCTTTCTCCTACAGATCAAATGAGGAAAAATCCATGTTGTTTCCAGTGTGATCTTTTTCCTTATAAGTATAATCAAAATCAGCAGATTCATTAACAACTATGTGGTTTTTAAAGTTCTTTTGTAGGAATGAAAGGTAATGAGTAGTTCTTTTGTAGGAATGAAAGGTAATGAGTTACATTACCTTCATTATTATGAGTTACATTCCTACATTTTTCTGAAGCAATAGTGTAACTACGCATACATTGACTAGCATCTGTGCACTTTGGCATGCTGCTGCTTCAGTGTGGATTTGGAGTCTTGACTAATGGAATCACCTTTTTTTTTTCTTCTTTTTTTTTTTCATTTGCAAAAGAATACTAGCTGCCGATGTGGACTGAGTGCCTCAGGGAACAACTGAAATCAAGAGAATGGCCTAGTGATTATGGAACATGCTTGAGGAAAGGTTCACTGGTTTGCACAAGGGTGCAGCAATTCTAGAGCAGGACAAAAATCTCAGGCAGTTGCTCTTTTCCCACATGGTTTCATCCTTCAGGGACATAGAACATTTTTTTTTTACAAAAGCAAATCCAAGTGGCTAAACTTAAACAGTATAAATAGTAAAACTCTTTAGCTTAGGGTATGATGCAGCCTTTTGGTCATAAGGACATTGTTCCTTCTGTTATTCCTTTTAGTTATATAATATTTATTCTTCTAATTCGTTGTAGTTCCACAGAGAGCAGGAGAAAATCTTTTGTCCCCAAGTTTCTGTTAACCTCTTTTCTCTGCATTTCTGGGAAAGCAGCTTAATGTGAGAAAGCTATAGAGCTGTGATACATTGAATGTCTCCACTGTGACTTTGATCTTTTTAGTTTATGACTAACTTTGAGATTATTGAACACTGAGATTATTTCAGGATCCCTTAGCTCTTTGGAACAGTGTAGTAGAAAACAAATTCACATGGATGGTGTTACTCAGATTGAAATAAAGATCAGATGGCTTAGATTCTTGTGGTATTGTAAATTCCCTAAAGTATGGAAAACCTGGATTACTGCCTATAGTCTGAAAAGGTAAACTAAGAAGAATTAGCTGGATATTGAGCATATCGAGAGAATAATGGGGAATTAATACCAAGGCTCTCAGCACTTTCCTGGAAATCAAGTACATCTACACCATTGACAATTTCAAGCCACTGCACTGTTTTAGCTGTAGTAACCTGGGCTTGTCTCATGTAGCTGAGAATAAAGCAGTACTGTAAGTTTTAGATGAGAAATTCTCCATGCAGATGGCATTCAGCTTGATCTTTCTATGTACTGCCAAACTTATTTTTAGCTAGCTGCTGTGTTTCTTCTGGAAAACTTCATCTGTCTGATATGAACAGACAATGTGCCTCAAGAACATCATAATATTATCAGTTCCCTCATGTTATCAACACCATGAACATGAACCCTAAGAACACTGATTTGACAAAACATTCGCTTGCATCCCGATTCATGATGGGTTTTTAGTTTGATTCCTGGTCTCTGCTCAAGAATGGAGATTTTTAGATTTTTACATCCATGGCTCTTTCTACTGTCTTGGAGATAAGGGCAAAAGGAAATGCTATAAAGGGAATATAGCAGACTATCAAATGGGGGAGCCGAGCAAGGAAAATATAAATTTCTTGTATCATCTGTAAAATTTGTTTATGGAAGTCTTAAGTCACATTGCTTGTGACTAACTCACATCCTTGGCCCTACACTGGGCTAAGAGTGATGCTGATGAATCAGCCTGATCTCTTCAAATCTTTGATGTACGCTTCTGGAGAAAAGGATATGCTCTCTATTTCTGACCATATGTTAACTTTTCTCTTCTCTCTTTATTGGATTTATATTGTAAGAGAAAAGGAAGGAGGTTTTGGAATAATCCCAGCAGAGTACAGAGACAAATTATTAATATTTCCTCTCCTGGATGCTTGATAAGTAATGCAACCTCAGGCATCTTGAATGAAGATATTGCATGTGTGGACCATACTTCTCATAACCTCCTAAATCTGAAACCTTGAGATTAGTTAAATAGAGCAACTCTGCAGTTAGAAATTCTGTAAGGTAATAACAGGAATCTGAAGTGTTTGGATTAACTGGGTGCCAACCGCATCTGGAAAATTAAGAGTAACTGAGAGAAGACAAGATGAAGCAAGAAACAAACAGACTTAATTGATCTCAAAAGGAAAACATATAAACATCATAAAGCTGATATATAGTCCCTTATTTTGTATATTTAAACTAAATCTTCTCTAGAAACTACCAACATTACGACTGATAATGCCAGAGACATGTAAATTTATCCTGAATGCTCTTCAGTGTATTCACTCCCTGAGACACCCTGTTTCAGTATAGAACACTCCACAAAATGCCTTAGACTACCCTCAGTTTATAAGGCTTGCACATGCAAAATAGGGTTCCTACAGCCCATGGCTGGGTATTCCTACCACTTCTTTATGGCCTGTGCTCATGTTTTGCATGGATGCACTGATTGCATGTGACACTGTGCTGCAAGCTAGGGTGGACATCCAAGATTACTCAAAAAGACCCCAAACTCCCTTCCCCACATAGGAACCAGCATCCCCTGAAATGACAAAGAATGAAGCAACAGCATAAGTTTCCAAAGCAACTATGCCTGGACAACATTTCAACCTTGTTAACACCTCATGAGAGAATATTGCCTTTTCTCTCAAGCTCTGGAGCTCATCCCAGAAATTGGGTTAATAAAGAAATCAACATTTTGTCATAATTTTTTTTGTGGGTTTTGTTTGTTTGGTTGGTTTTGGGTTTTTTTGTTGTTGGTGGTGGTGGTTTGTTTTGCTAGTATGCAGTGATACAAGAAAGCAGCAGGTTCCTCATATTATATGAAATTGCTTACTGCATGGGCATTTTGTTGAATACTGGAGAAAGTGAATGGCTTGCATCTGACTCACAGTGTTTTGGTGAGTAAAACAAAAGTCTCTCCTCATTCATTTATCCTTATTCATGTTGCCTGTGAACTAGATTGCCACACATTTTTATGACATCAAATTATGCTCTTAAGTGCCAACATGCTCTTTCTAAACACTCAGGAAACTAATAGTCAAAGAACTTGCATCTCTATCCAAAGTTAAAATCTTTAAATGGCTCTCTATTTAGAGAGTAATTGTATTATCAGAGATGTAGGCCACATCCAGATCATCCACATAAATGCTGTCGTCCTTCAAAAGTTAAAAGACCATTTCAGACTGTGGAGTTTTCCAGTGTGTCTGACCCTGGTTCCTTCAGCAGTAAAGTAGGAGCAACAGGTGATTGATTCAGTGCTAGCTGTGGTAATGTGGTCTGGATGTATAAGTTCAAGCATAGATGAGTCTTATTCTGTCTAAGTGGACAGGAATTAGTCTTCATTTCTCAATCTGCTATTGTCATAAAGTCCTTCCTGGCAGAGGACAACAAAAAAGTCATTTTAAGTCTTAAAAATTCATCTTACCATCAATTAATGGTACAGAAATGTGAAACAAGCATGAATAAACGTTTTCTTCCTGACTGCAAAAGTAATATAATTTTAAATTTAACTCTGGTGAAATCAAGACAAAAACATATACTGGGAAACTGAAAGACCCAAAAATACATCTAAGATTAGAAAATCTTCACTTTCACCTCTAGAAAGACAACCAAGCACATTTTTCAAAGCATGTCTTCTATACTAGCTAAATTGCAGAGCAATTTCTTGCTATTTATCACCCTGACCCATCTGGATGGCTGTAATACTGAAGGAAGTGGGGCTACTCTGCAACCTCAGAGGAAACCAAAACAATGCAAGGAACAGCTTTTGGCACCCTGCCACAAAACCCCAGCTCTGATGTAGCCCCAAAAATTATCATGTTCTATCTTAATGTTTCACAAATATAATTTTCTAAGGTGTCCTTCTCCCCATGGCTGCCCCTCAGTTCTGCAAGTACAAACACACGCACATGGCTTCCACAGGAAGGGCTGCATTGCACAGACTGCTGGGGAACCAAAGAAGAAATCAGATTTTAGATAAAGTTGAAGACATTGGCACTACTGGAACAGTGGTTTCCAGACAGACTTCCCGGCTGTTTTAGCAACCTTGCTCCCTCCCTTGTCCCAGCTTCCCTTCCCTTCATCACCCACAGTTTTTGTGCATTAGTTCTCACTCAGGATCCTTCCCAGCATGAAGCAACTGGCTTCCCAGCTACAGAGGGTTTGCTGCAGGGTCTGCTTCCCACTGACAGTTAGGAGACAGGACTTTCCTCACTCCCAGACGTCCCTCAGTCCTGTATCAGACAGTTTTTGCAGTCTGAAATCCCTCCACACCATCCACAAACACATTCCACCCATCCCAGTGCTGCAACCCAAACCCCTGAGGTTGTGCAGAAGAGCTGCTCAGGGAATTATGATGCAAATGACTGGGTACAATTCGTGCTGCAAAATGCACATATGCATAAATGTGTTTTACTGCCTGTAGTGAAAACAATGGCTTACAGGATTAGGTCTTGCCCTGGGGCACACCAGGATTCTAGTGGAAAAAACCCTACCTGTGTCCATGTGAAAGTAGACATCTATTTTCGAATGGATGAGTAGATCTCAGAAGATACATAACTCTATCTTCTGACTACTGAACAAGGATAGAGTGAAACTTAATTTTAGTAAGCTGAGAAAACACCTACGCCCAAGATTTGTTCTATGAATTACTTATTAAGCAAAGACTGAGGTAGAAGTAACATTTTTCTACATGAAAGGTGATATTAAAATAATATTAGCTAACCATGCAGTGATCTAATATTTTATGTGTGTGTAATTGAAAAAAAGTTTAAAGTACCTGTAATTTGCAGATGTAGTGGTCTCAGTACAAAAATATCTTGGGATACCTGAGAGCTTGTTTACTCTTTCATCTCTCTCAAATGTCTTGGTATAAAATAAGTAGAAGATAAAATATCAGCTAGTGCCACAGTCTAGTGCCTAACTGCTAAATAAATGTAGTGGTATTACTGACAGGGAAGGAATTAAAATTGTCTGTGTGGTATTTTTTTTGAGGTTTGCTTTGGGATATATTTGTAAGCAATATGGCAAGCTTGAATGCCAGCTGGCAGAATGGATCCCACATGTTCACCTTCACCTCAGGAGGGGTAGTTTGGTCTTTACAATTTCAACTCCTTACTTTCAGAGATGTTAAAAAAAAAAAAGAGTTCAAAAATGACTTCAGAGATGAGAGGGCTGCGGAGGGAAAGGCAATTCTCAGTTTCTCTGCACAGTAGGATAAATAATCTGATGACATCATAAAAACCGTGACAAAATTCATTTACAGTGGTGTGCCCACAAATTTTCATTCAGTCTTCCTGTAAGTTCAAGTAGGCAAACATCGACATGTTATTTCAGGAGAGAAGGTTTAAAAATACTGACAGGCGGCTGTTAGAAAAGGCTGTTGCTTTCCTGGGCCAGGAGACACACTCATTTGAGCCAAGGGCTTGGACAGCACAAGAGCTTTATTGTATCTGTGCATCATACCACATTGCTCATAAACAGTCAGATTATTCATGAGCAAATACTTTTATTTAATTTTAAGAGTGAAGACTTACATATCTTTAGCTGGAAATGCAGTTGGTAGCAGTATAAATTTCTCTTTCTTAACTGAGTGTTAAAACTGTTGGTGTTCTGGAGAGGAGCAAGATGACAGAACAGCCTGTTTGTCTCTAGTGTTTACTCACTCAGGACAGGGAAGGGTCTAAAGAAACATCTGGTGTCAGCTTTTTTCCACTAAGGAAAAAAAAAATAAAGCCAGTAAGTTTTTGAGAAAGAAAAGTAAGTTCATGAGTGATGAAACTTCAGCTAGAAATCACAGAAAGTTAGAGACAGTGAAGACCAGCTATATTTGTTCTTACATAATCCATAAAGGAGAATGGGGCATTCTTACTCATGTTTGTTTGTTTTTTGGTGGGATTTTTTGTTTGGGTTTTTTTAAATTCTGAATGTGTCTTGATTTACATTTCCAGCTGGGAAGAAGGCTGTGAGAAATTTAGGTCCAGAGGCCAGAGGGGCGCAAAGGGCGGGAACTAAGTTGGCCGCAGCTGGGAGCTTACAGTGAGTGCAGAGTAATGAGGTAGCAGGAAAATTTCTTCCCTCTGGCCTCCCTCTCCACCTTCTCTATTTTTTTTTCACTTTGAAAATGGACAACGGTTTCAGAAAGGAAAAAGGATGCTTTCTTTCCTCTCTTTCTGCCCTCTTTCCTCTCTATTCTCATTCAGTCTTCCCATGGGTCACCCCAGACTTCCTGCAGCCCAGTGGGAACTACAAGAGCATCACTGAAGTCCCAGGCAAAGCCCCTTGCAGTTGGGTACGAAAAGCAGGGAAGAACTAGCCCAAAACCTATCACTGCACCGTGTGCTTGGGACACCCATGACCGTCCATTGAGGTCTCAGGTTGGTGTGATGTGAAACTCCTTGAAACAATTACTCCATGCAAATTTTTATGGGGATAATGGAGGGGTTGATGTGAAAAATCACCTTGTGTTAAAATTTCCTCCCTCTCAATAACGAAATGGCCTTGCTAGGAAATCCTGCAATCTAAGTACAAGCTTAGCACCATCCATCAAAGAAAGGATGTGAGCAGCGCTTGTAAAAAGTTAATAAACTCCATGGTGGGACAGGGTAGTGCAAAAGTAAAGCACTGAGCAATGGCCAGGAGAATCCTTTCATCTCCCAGTGAGCTCAGTGACTGGAAATGTGAAGTTCTCTTCAGTTAATAGCAGATTTTAAAGGTCTTTTAAAATTACTCTGGATAAACAAACAGAAATACTCAAATCCAGTTTTTCTGACTCTTACGGTTTTAGGGTTGTTTTGGGCAGCTTCATAGGCAATGAAATGCAAATGTTTTTAAGCAAACAGTAACCAACCATGGTAAATGTTCATCTTTTCTTGATATGAGCAATTGCCTGAAAATATGATGTTAGTGCACATCTCAGTAACTGGGGAGGAAAAACATAAGCCCTACATATTCTTTTCTGTGTATTTAATCCTCTTCATTGATGAGAAAATCCTATAAGACCTTACATGCAGTTCACGTCTTCTGAATTCTTGATAACTGCATCCCTTTTTAAAACTGAGTACAAACGCCTACATGCACAATTGCACCTAGACCATACACAAATTGACCTAATTTATTTTGGTGCCAAACAATGCTGTGAAATACTTTGACTTAATTTTAAAGAAAAGCAAACAATGACCAGTGCTCCTGATGACACAAGCTGTGTCATAAAATGCATCCAACAAACCATTTACATTGCAAAAAGTTGCTCCAACTGTTGTTTATATTGGAAGTAAGATTAGCACATTCATATCCCCTGGCTAGCAGATAACTATCAGCTGCAATCACTTGCTACCCATCAGCTGCAGTGAAGAAGAGGACATTCTCAAAGTAGAGACATGCAGAAGTATTTATATTGTTTTAAAAGGACAGCTTAAGCCCATTTTGGTTTACTGGAAAAAGTATTGGTAAAAATCTAGTAAAATATCCTCATTTATGTGACTACTGTGTGGAACGCAGTCCAAAACTCATTATGAGTTTAACTGGTGTAAATCAGCATAAATCTGTCGAATACAGCTGATTTATTCCAACTGAGGAAGTTTTGATTGTTTGTCTAAGTTAGATTTTGATATGTTCTATTTAATATTTTACACTTGATGAAAAATTTTATGAGGTTGGTGAATTATTCCCAGTATACCTGATAGGCTGTTCCCAAAAGCTCTCCAAAATATTTCTACTCAAAGGTCTTTTGCTCTACTTTACCTGCTCAAGACTTCCTACTGAGTTCAGGACTAGAAGGCCATGTTGACAAATAAAGAGATATTTTGGTTTGATGTATTGGTGCTCAAATTTTAAAGAACATCTTGTGCTTTTAACCAAGCTAATACAGGACACTGGTGATGTCTTTTTACTTCCCTTTTCTTTCTAGAGCAACTATTTTATGGCTGGGGTAGATTGATTGATCTGGTAAGTCACCTGCGCTATACAAACTTACATATTATGGACTATGATTAATAATCCAAGTGGGTTTCTTCGGTTGCATATTTCCTAGTATAACATACCAATATGAAAAAATAAAAGGCTTTTTACCTAAAACTCTTATTCATAGAATGGCACAGCCCTAAGTCACATATTATGAATGAACTTTTGTATTTGTTACAGTACTGTCCATGTGTAAGCTTGCAGCTAGGGCAGAATAAGAGTGGATTTACCATGTCGATTTTTTTTTTTTTTTTAAAAAACATTTCCGTTTTTTGTTAGGCAGTCCGATTTTTTTTATTCCCCATGACAAAAATATAGGTATTAAAAAAAGTTATTTTATAAGTAACTATGGTCAATGTTTGTTCACAGTTCTCATTTCTGCAGATTTTTTGTGGACAGAGTCCGGTAAAGCAGAAAAATAATTTTATAAAGTCTTATTTCCTTAAAATGTTAAGTGGAGGATATGTGCAGGGGAAGGATGACACAAAAGAGGAAGTAAAGGGAGTCACAAACCAATGACCCATGGAGCCTTCCTGTTGAAGTTATACATTGAACTGCTCTTAATGCCCATTTAGAAACTGGGGAAATTTTGAAATGTCTCCAGATTTCACAATTGCCTTCTGTTTTGTCACGAGACCAGCTGAGTCCTCACATCGAAACACTTTCAATCTTTCGGACTGCAGCTCAGGCCCTCAGGCCTGTGGTTGTCTCTCAGCAAAATAGAAACATTCATCGAGCACCCAGTGCCCCACTTCCAGCCCGGGGGATCCATTCAAGCCTCCCGCGGCAGAGCCGGTTCCCACAGCAGCACGGAGCCCTTCGGGGAGGTGTCGGCTGTCAGGGGCCAGTTGTCAGGATAATTCATCGCCCCGGGGGAAAGGCGAGCCGAAGGCAGAGCCTGCTCCAGTCTGGGAGGTCAGCACATCAAAGCCGGGATGTGCAGTGGCCTCCGAGCCGGGAGCTGCGGCCGCTGCTCTTGAAGTTGCCAGCTTTCCTTTCTGTGCCAGGGCCCGGAGTGTCGCGGGATCTGTTTGAAGAGCTGCGGAAAATCTGGGATCATTCAAGCTGGAGCTGAGGAACAAAAGAGAAGGGCTCTGACTTAGCGAGGCTCGGTGTAGATTTTCCCAAATGAGTTGGAAATAAGAATATGTGGGGCACTGCTGCTTCACTTTGCTTTTGCGCTGGCACAGAGCAAATTTACTTCAACTTCTCTTTCGCAGTGCAGCAGATAAGGAAGGGTAGATCCATCTTCTCAGTGCAAAAAAAGCTATTTCAGGGGTCCGTCCCTCAGGATGTATGCTTTTTTCTAAGAACATAGATCTTTCCCACTCCTTGAATTCAGAGAATCTGGGAGTGGAAACAATTTACTGAACTTTTGTTTTCCACTTCTGTTTCTAAAACCGAAGCGAAAGTTTGCCAGGTGTGTGGAAAAAACATGAGTATTACTAAAGCATCTGTTTGGTGAGAGAGGGAGTGGACGGGCCTGGAGCTGTCCGGGAAAGACTGGAGATCACTGGAATGGATGAGATAGGGCATGATCAGAAAAAATGACATTTGCAGATTTTAGTTAATTTCAAGTTTTAAAAGCTGTTGATGTTCGGGTCATTATTGAATTATGTCTGGAAAAGTGATACCTTTTCTTCCTCTTGCATTCAAATGTATATACAAACTCTATACAAAATATAAATCTATAGCTATATCTACAGATATCTGTATCTATCTATATATAGAGAGAGAGAGATGGAAATGTTTCACTGCTACTGAGTGAATAAACAATTGAAGATGTCCCTGTGTCTGGGAGACTGCTCTGGCAAGGCATGAAAAGAGTAAAAAGTGAAGATGAAATGGAAAATAATTAAAAAAAAAGGGGGGGGGGGGGGGAAATACAGTTCAGAACATTAAAATGGATTTTGCATTTGATTTACATGGCAGTCATGATGTTGTTGCATGGTCTTTGGAATATATTTCAGCACATTATGTCTGCAGGCAGTTTTATAAGACCAGCTACAGCATTGAATAGGCTGTAAATATAACTTGCTTAATACTCTTTCTACTGCACAGCTGACTGCAGCCCTTTTAGAGGTGAACACTCAGCCTGGATCATGTCACAGGAAGACTGCTATGTGTTCCTGCCTGTATTTCTCTTGCTGGAGTTCCCTAGGTTTTCCCATCTCTCCTTTTCTTCACTTTGCCATTTTTTTTGAGCTCCCAAGTCTACCTGAAACAAGCTCCCCTGGGACAGGCAACTTAAGATGGATTTGCCTGGCTCTGCAGTGGCTAAAATGTGCCCAGGACATAATTGCTGTGTAAGCAGGCAACACAAGAAGGGTACATGTGCTCAGTCCAGGTTTTTGATCTGGAACATGCTGTAAAAAGGACATAGTGTGATGACATTTATCAGCACTGGCCATCTAGTTAACAACTCTTTGAAATGAACAGGCAAATAACACCTCAACCCTATTGTTTTAAGCGAAGTTGAAACAAACCTATAAACCTGTCCCACTTGCTCTGTGTCTTTGCTTCAAGATCTCAAGATAACCCTAGCCAGGAGATTTTTGCTAAAATCTGATTCTCTAATTGACACGTTAGCCCCCAGGATACTTGTGGATGGCTAACATGGCACTGTCCAGCTGTGAAAAGATCTTGCCCATTTTGCCAGCTGTAAAAGCACAGACAGGGTTCTACAGTGAATTAAACTGTATAAGGAAACCAAGTGGTACTACACCTTCTCCTTAAGTTCCAACGTCAAAAAGCCACCTGTGGATATCATTGCTGAAAAACAACAGGGAGTACTCCAACTGAATGTCTGTGAGAGCAAAATTGATCAACCAGGTCTTCTCACTAGGCCATAGGGTAAGGCAAGTGGTGGTATATTATGCATATGTTATGCAAGTTAGGATTTCTGGCTGTACCTGTTGTTGCTGTTAGTCTATGGGACTGTCGTTCCCACAAATTTCACACATATTAAGCTTGATTAAAAACAACCAAAGGAGTATTTAACACTCAAAGAATCCTTTCATTATGGAGAACACTGAGATGCTTGTTACACTTACACTTGATGAAGTGCATAAAAGAGAGTTGCTAAAATATGCTGCACTCGGGCATGTAGCTCAGCTAAGAGAATTTGTGGGAAGGTTTGAAACCTGGTCTCAACACCAAATCTAAAAAAAGGCAACATTTTGGAGAGTACCAATCGTATCTTGACAAAAGTATGACAGGACCAAGTGGGCTACAAATAGCTAAGTAGGTAGAAAATACCTGTGTAGAAATTCTGTATACCTTGGCAAAAATTCTGTCTACTGTCTGATCTCTTCCAGCAGAGAAGTGGAAGTTTCCACCCTGAACTCAAATGTTGTTACAAGGAGGTAAAAGAGCAAATGAAGGAGTGAATTGCTCATAGTAAGCCACTCACTAGAAAACAGTAAACAGATAAGATAGAAATATCACAAAGCAGTACATGCTGCATATACCAACAAGTGGCAGCAGAAGGATAATTAGCACTTCAAAGAATTTTTATTAAGTCAAGTGAAATAAAAAAGAATAGTCTTTCCTCAGGCAAAATGCACATTGAATTTAGACCTGTAGATGCAGGCAGAGATCACTACCTCCTCCACTAAATGTATGGGCTTAGTATCTCACAAGACTGGACCTGTAGCTATGCAATACTGGACCAGAAATGTGTAGCAGTTTTTCATGGAACTACACTGGGAAACTGCTGCTTCTGAATGGAATACTAGTAAATTTGAGACTGGATTTTATGAAGTGTGTGGGTGGTGGTATGTGTCAATTAGGTAATTCCCATTATCCTAGTGTCCCTGCTGACTTAGAGTATACACATCTTGAATTCATTTAGTCCAGTGTTGGTCTAGGAAAGAAAATAAAGGGAATCCTCTTCTAGCTTACAGATAGAACTGATTCAAGGTTTAAGAACAGAGCAGACTCAAATTTTCGTCATTGCACAGTACATTCAGATAGAGGATGTAAAGTGCTCTGAACCACAAAACATATTGTAGCAATCACCTGCTTTCAGTTCTGGAAGCTCAAACAACTGAAGATAGACTTGTCAGGGAGAAGAGGTGAAATGAAAGATCTGATTGCCACAGTAAATGTAGAAGGAAAGATTAAATTTGGTTGGGCTTTGAGAGAACAGATAAAGCCTCAAACTCATTATTCACCTCCATATTTTTGACATGGTCATGGTGCTTGTGTTTGCCTGAGTATAGGGGATAACTCTGGACTATAGTTTGGGAACTATCTCAGGGCAAGGAGCAGAGGGCACAGTTGATAGGAATGCAGGTAGTCCAGCCTCATGTGCCTTCTGTTGACTCCTTCCCAGTATCTACAACCTGGCCTAAAAGGAAAGAATGTGCTGAAAAAGCTATTTATGCAAGTGAGCATGGGCATGAGCAGTCACTGAGTTAACACAAAACCTTTTATGGACCAGCAGGAACTCTCTGGGACATGGGAGCCTCCAGTGGATTGGAGGCTGATATAATGAAAAGGAAGGCAAGAGAAAAGCAAGGAGGATAGAAAACAGTAAGTGATAAAGTTAGCTAACATGTATTTTTTGGGAACAAATACAGTCAAACTTCAACAGCAGAGAGAGCATAAGAGAGGGAAGCTGTAAACATCAATTTCTCATCAATTTTTTGATTAAACTTTCAAGACATTTCACAGGACCATGTCTTGAGCAAGGACCTATGATCCAAAGGAACCACTTAAATTACTTGGTTGGTAAAAATACACTTTTATGACACCTGGTTGAAAAAAGAGGTTGCATTTCAAAGAGGATGTTTCAGTATCAAGATCTGCCAGGAATCCATTTTATATTTGTGGCATTTGGGGATCAGTCAAAGGGAGACTGAAATTTTATTCAAACTCTAGGATGTGGTAATGGTGCCAGAACCTAACATATCTAACTGGCCATTATTCAGCATTGAATGATGCTAGTTGATGCGTCCTTGAAACATTTCACACAGTTTTATGAAATGGTCTTGAAATCTTAGAATTCCATTGGAGGAAATCTGGTTTCATTGAGCATTTATATGTACAGAATCTCTATAGAATTAACAAACATACTCAGAACTTAAAGTGGAGAACAGTTTCTGAGGACTCATATTTTAACAGAGGTATGTTAAATGGAAATGCATTTCACTGGGCTTCAGAGTTCCTTAATGGATAATTTCTTACCTTTCTGCTAAATACTAAGGCAAAATTAGTGTTGAATTTAACACCAAGAAATTCAACAGTGACTTTATAGCCATAAGGGTTGGGAAAAGAATCTCTTCAGTTCTCTTTTTTGCAATTAGCTCTTCAGTGGAAGTTACAAACAAGACTGCAGGAGTTACAAGCTTGGCTCTGCTGCTGATCTCTTCTCTTAACTAGTCTCCTTGGAAAACAACCAGTTTTTGAGGACTCTCAGAGTTGTGGGTTGGAACCTACTTTTCCAGATTATTCTGCTCCAATGTAAGTACTGTAAGACTGCTCCTTCTAGCACTTTAACATTTTTATGTTCTTGTTTGAAATGAGTTGTGGCTTGTCTGAATTTTACTGCTTGAATATAATAATAATAGGACAATCCATGGAAGAGGCTTCTTCTACTCTTGAACAGACTTACTGTAAGAATGGTGTAAGAATAGCTTTTTTGGCTTTGATTCCAAATAACGTAGGCTTAAAAGAAAAAACAAAACAGGTGTGCCTGAACAAACTCAAGAGTTTCATTGATCTATTTGATTAAAATAAATGACTTAATATATACTAAATAAACTGACATGTGCAGACGAGGTTTTTAAAATATGCAGCCTCTCCCTCTAAGAAGTTTGGCAGCAGCAGCACAGGATGATGCCAGCTGGATTACAGTCTACCTGTATCAGGACAAAGACAGACAGTGCTTTCTGAGGGAGCTGTAACTCTTGAAGAAGTAAATAATCCTGCTATTGGCTGCTGCTGTTACCTCCACATCTGGGGTCATAAAAGGGACTGAGACTGATATTTGCCTGCATTATGCCATTCAAATATTTTACCTGAATAAGCAGTGATGAGCATGGTTTGCATTAACCTGGCTGACCTGGTGCTGAAGGTGCAGGTGAGGATGCAAAGCATAAAATCTCTATGGCAACAGATATAAAGGTGGGAGCATCTTGCATGCCTCACCTATTTCTAAATCAATACGAACTATTTGTCATCAGTCTAGATGCAAGTCTTCCAAATCACAATATTCCTGGGCAAATTATTTTAGTAGCTTGACTCATACTAACAGTAAAAGCTGCTCTGCTAGTATACAGTCCTACATCATACATGCTTTGCAGCCTAAATGCATCTAAGGAATAATCCATTAGCTCCTTTTCTACTTTTCTTAGAAAAACATGTGTCCCTGCACCATGATAACTTGTTCTGCCTGTGGTCAATAAGACAAATCAAGATGAAATTATTTAATATGCATTAAACTCAAGCTAATTGCATGGTCTTTTTAAACTTCTGTTAATGCCAAGGTATTCATGGTAGGTGAATCAAACCAAAGGTTTTTTCCAGCTATTCTAGATGTAGAAATAAATGATAAATGTGCAAAACAGAGGCATCACTTTACCAATACTGGAAATATGGCCTTATCTCCCTTGGAAAACATCTGTTTGTTGTTATGCAGCAGTATTTTGGGAAAAGCAACCTTCAGAGCAGAGAAATACCAGTTCCATTCAAGCTTCGGGAGCAATTCAATTAAAATAAGTGTTAACTACTGGAATTTATGAAGTGTTTCCTGCCTAATCTTATGAAAGATGTGTAATTGCTATGGGTGATTAAGACTTTAGCTTTATACCTGCCTGGCTCTGCTGATTTAAATAGAGAAGTAACAAATTAGACTTGAGGAAGTGGCTGGGAAACAAAAGGATACAGGTGTCCCGTGCAATGATGCTGAGTTTCCTGGGGTTTGCTTGTTAGTGCATAGAGAATCACCCAAAATTCACAGGAAGAAACCCACAAGGATAATAAGCTTTTTGTTTTATTTCAACACTGAGTTGATCAGAAAACTTCCCACAGTTCTTGGCAAGCTGAAGTCAATGTCAGATATATTTCCAAATGACTCTTCACTGGTTAGTTGAAAAAAAACAAACAAAGGGTATGGAGTGATCTATCATGAGTGCAGAACACACTCGCAGAGACCAGCTCTCTCCCCAACATTTACCAACATGCTACAGCAATGTATTGCTGAGGATTTCTGCTGACAGATTCTTTCCACCACAATTACAGAGAGAATAATGGCTGAGAAAAAACACCCATATGTCCCCATTAACTTTGCAATCTGTCTAATCTGTGTACTTACAAAGCCTTCATCACATCTCAGATATTATAGTGATAACAGGAGAGATTAGACAGACTTCAAAGCTGCAAGAGAAATATGAACATTGATTCCTAGCCATGATTAATTTGGCCAGAACCTCACACTCCTTTAATTTAATTAAGAACATAAGTAGCAATCAGAGCAGTGACAAAGCAAGAGAGGGACTGAGCTGGCAGCTGAGGACAACACAGACCCTCAACAGGTAAAGACAACCATGTGAGATCTGGCAGGCTGCCCTGGGAGTACACCATGCTGGGGGTGGGCAGGTGATTCATTCTTCATGGGATGAATCCAATTGATTACAGCATGTGTTTTAGACCTGGAACTGTGAATTTTACAAATGACCATCAAAATTAATTACTAGAATTAAAGACTAATAATTATAAAAATTGAAATTAAGGGATCTGGCAGCTGCCTGTGATCATGCTGTCATCTAGCAATATATATAAAACAGTCTGTCAAGAAAAGAGTAAACTGCTTCCAGTGGGCCAATAGGGAAGACCATGCACTGTGACAGCTGCACCCAGCACAAGGCACTGTAGGTTCACACTCTTTTCCCACTATGGTAACACATTGATGCCAATGCCAGCAGGCAGAGCAGCCACAGCAATGCTCATCTGGCCACAAAGGGATGTGCTATGCAGTAAGTTAGCTTATTTACGGCTTATTTATGCTTCTTTCAATGACAAAATCCCTCTTCTACCCTCCTCTGCTGCCAGGACCAGATGTCTTACTTGCACACTCAACTTCTGTGGTTCCTGGCTGATATGGGTTTGCTGCACATACAGCATGTTCCATGCTACCACGGGTACAACACACATGCAGCCTATGCATCTGTCATGCTGGAGTTGCCTCAGAGAGGCATAAGGCAGTTGTTCAGCCAACAGCCTGAGCAAAGTGGGCGCTGGCAGTGGGGGGCAGGTGTCTTAGTTCTGGCCTGTGCAAAGTCCCATGCAGAGACAGTGCATGTCCAGAGGCACACCTGCCACTACCTCAGCTTCCTTTGCTTTGCAGTAGGTGGTATCTTCTGCATCTTCTCCAGTGCCTGCAGGAGGGCAACCCCATATCCTACACTTGTGATCACATGAGCACATTTTGCTTGCAAGAGGTAAACTATCTTAAAGTCCTACTAAAAAAAGTATGCAGAAGACGAGGTGTTACTAAATCGATTCAGAATTGCCCTTATTCTGAAAACACATTCTTAATGGAGTCTTCCAACAGTTTAAATAACCAGGCTGAAATTTTGGTAATTCACTTCACAATTCACTTCACAAGTCCCGAATGTCTTTGTGTGCACGTGGCACAGGCCCCTGGCTTACCCAGAGAGCAGTCCTGAACAGTTTAAGGTACATATAAATCTAAAAGCTTTGAATAGCCTAGGGCATCAGTTTACACTGCCTTAATTATCATACATTATCTGTGGCCAATGCAATATAACTAATGACTCTCACACTGCAGGCTTAAGCTACCTCATGCTTACTGTAGAGTGAGGATTTGTCCAGGGCAGACTCAAGGAAAAAAAGTGCTGTAAATTCACTTGGCTTATTTTATGGTAAATCGTGTGAGACTGATCTGGCATAGGTCGACATAAAAATGTCAAGTTTTTCTGCCAGTTTGATTAAATCAATTTATTATCACAATTTAAGTAAAATTTTCTTTGTACAAGCTAGTGAATAGAAGTTTCAATTTTACAGGTGTGAGTGTAATTTCCCAAGAAACAAATAAAACCTAATCAACTATAATAACACTTAGACTACAATAAGTAAAATCACAAAGATTTTGGTTACATCACACATTCTTATGTAGACAAGGCTTTCAAAGTGCACATGTTTTTACATGTTTGACCAAATCTGAGCATCTACAAGCCAGCATTTAGGGAAAGGCTGTGATAACTGTGGAATAGACTCTTCTGTTGGGTTGTTTTTATTTCAGAGCTGTCCCTGCTTTGAGCAAAATGTTGGACTAGATGATCTCC
Source organism: Anthoscopus minutus (assembly GCA_013399455.1). Taxonomy (NCBI): domain Eukaryota; kingdom Metazoa; phylum Chordata; class Aves; order Passeriformes; family Paridae; genus Anthoscopus; species Anthoscopus minutus. The sequence goes on from VWYI01010648.1 coordinate 135,484, forward strand.
TGAGACCCCTCCAACCTGAATTAAATTATGAGCTGTGATCTGATCTGGCCACTGAGCTTCCCTCCATAGTGAACAGCAATAAGAATTTATAGGGAATAAGCTCTACAGTATAAACATGAAATAAGTATTTTGTGTACTGTGCAATGCTGCTTTTATATCTCTGTTATCAAATGTTTCCTTTTCTGAAGGAAGAGCCCTCTTCTATGATCTTCACAGACTTTTGATGCTGAGCTATCTTCTAATACATTTCACAGTGTGGTCATGACTATCCCGGTATTATAGATAGTGGCAGAATCCAGGTCAGGACCAGCTCTTAGGAAGGCAATGAAGAATGAGTACAGACAGAATTTCCTGGTATCTGCAGCACCAGCTCACAGGATGGGTTCAGCCTATTAGCTACATTCATCAGAAAGAGCTAGTGTGGAAAATAAGAACAATTTTGGGGAGTAGATACAGGCTTCAATCTCATAATTAATTTAGAGCAAGCTGCCCACTTGATTTATTTCTAGCCACATTCATCTCAGTTCTTCATAGTTCTTCTAAGTGTTCCATGTAGCAATATGTTCCCAAAGTGCTGTAGGGTCAAGACATGAAGTGTTACTTTTACTTGTAAGGCTATGAAATAGTTATATGGGTAGAGGAACTTACAAAATCTAATTTCCTGTGCTTCACTTGCTAGCGGTCATCCTTTCACATGCTCTTTCTGTGGGTTTTGTAATTTCTAATAATGTGTCTGATAATGTCAGATTCCAGACGTTACTCCCTTGGGTTATATAAAGCAGCACTGATCATGAGCAAGCTCTTAATGCTTCCTGTTCTTACTGATATTTGTGAGAAGCAGCCAAAACAAGGTCCTGTCATAACTATATAATTTCTACAGAATGTGTCCAACTGGAACAAATGAAGTACTAGAAGACAGTCAGCCCAGCAGGGATGCTGTAAAAGAAGCAATGGAAGTATTAATCCAATGAGACCATGGGTTCTGTTTTTTCTTGCTTCCTGCACATAACCAAAGGACTTAGAAAATGTCTGGAAAAAAGAAAACTGTGAAAACTGCAGAACTAAATGACATCTAAGTATCTCTTGAGAGAATAAGATCCCACATGATGTCTGGTAAAGGAGTAAACTGACCTGCCTTTTGCTTCTCAGTGGAATAGTGATAGCTTGTATTTGATCTAGTAAAAAAAGCCAGGGGCTCTTTTCAATCTGGTCATCATGTGATAAGAGAGATCAAGCTAAACTCTACAGTCTCCCAGACCAGGCTAGTTTGTGTTCCATGTATCAATCCCACCTGTGTCCAGCATTTTCTGGGGCAGGACTCTGTGGCCTGACAAAAACATGCCACAGATCGTATATACACTTGAACAGTAGAGTATTATCATGTACCAAAGCTCAGAAATATGTTCTGGATCTCTCCTTTATTTACTGACAATGTAACTACAAGGTTATTTTCCTCTAGGCAGTTTGGTAACTCATAGAAATCTTAGTGTTATTTTAGGAGAATGAGTTGGATTTATTTGGCCAATACAAATATTATAGAAAGTAGAATATTTATTCTGACAAGTATAACATGCTTCTTCCATAGCTGGAAGAAGCAGGAACAACTTGTGGCACACATCCATCCATCCATCCATCCATCCATCCATCCATCCGTCCATCCATCCGTCCATCCATCCATCCGTCCGTCCGTCCGTCCGTCTGTCCGTCTGTCCATCCATCCAAAACAAAGCTGAAGCAGCAAATTTAGGCTAAATAAAAGTTGGGGGAAAAATGTACTTTATTTAAAATAATTGTGTTAACTCCAGAGAAAAGTGGCATTTGCAACAAAGCCTCAGTAATACTAAATCTCATCAACAACTTTCAGTAGTTTTGTCTCCTCTTTACCATCTTAACTCTTGCTAAGAAAAAAATTCAGACCAAATTTTTTAACAGACATTCACAACAGCTTGTGCATCAGGACATGTTTGGCAGTGTGTGTCTGACAGCAATTTTTCTGCCTCCTAGAAAAGTTCTGCTAAATATTCATGCATTTCCCATTGAAAGAAACCTGATTCTTGGCCAAAATGAAGCTTATTAGCAGACAGAAGAGGAGGGGTCCTTCCTCCCTGCTGCAACTCTGATCATTGTAGGTTTTGTATCACACCTGGTCTCTACAAACAGATGCTCTCAAACCCAAATTAATCTACTATGAAAATGATTTATAGCTTGAGATATTGCCAATTCATGGCATTTTTTGAAAGGTTGTTTTTAAACTTTTATGTAGAATTCATAATTTGTGGGACTTTTTTCAGCACCATCTGTCTATCAGAGGTGACTAAAAAAAATCTGTGTTTTTAAAAATGTTCAAAACAGACCATGAATATTTCCTTTGACATGTTTTCTTCTTTTGACAGAGATCTCAAAAATATATTTTGCTATTAATGAAAACCAGGGAATGTTGTTAAAAGTCTTAATTTGTTTGAGAACGCTTTCAATATGAACTGTTATATACTCTATTTTTCTGCTGGAACCTTTTTCTAAACAGCTGCAAACATGTTGAGGAGAGTGACCCAGTCACAAGAAGGACTGATTTTTTGGGTACTCAGTACCAGCTGCTGCTGAGCTATTTGTGCCTGGGGTCAGGATGGATGTGTTTGGAACAGAGATGGAATGAGCCTCTGTGTGGGTGGGAGCTGTCAGCACCTGCTTCAGAAAGGATAACAGGAGAGCTCCTATCTCTACCCCAACCCCTTGCTTAAAGTAGGGGCAGCTCCAAGGTCAGAGCAAGCATCTCAGAACTTTACCTAGTTTAGTCTTGGAACTCCCTCAGGATGGAGGGAGGGTGCATTGTCCTGGCAGTCTGTTTAGATGTCTGCATGGAGAAGAAGTCCCCATTTATCCCTGGATAAATTCATATCCAGGCTGAACCCTGAACCTTGAACCTCAAACCTCTGCCCTTTCAACTTGGAGTCTTTTACTATCAAACCAAGCAGCACTGTGAAGAGCCTGAAAACCCCCCTATAGGTATTGGATGCGACCTTAGGATCTTCCTGCCAAAGCCATCCCTTGTCCAGCCCAACCAGCCCAGGTGTCTCAGACCCTCCACTCCAGCCCAAACCAACCTGGACTGAACTTGCTGCAGTCCATCAGTGATGTCCCTGTTCTGGAGAGCTCAGTACTGGGCACAGTATACAGACACAGGGTAACAAGCACTGAGGGCTGAGAAAGCTGTCTCCTAAGTAACTGACCTGTGGCAAGCCTGTGTGAGGTTTCACTTTGCCCTCTGTATCCCTGCAGCCGTGGCTGCTGCCCATAACCTTCAGTGACAGAAAATACACAGCTGCACTTCAGCAGTGCCAGGGCAAAGGGGGCTTGACAAACAGCAGGAATGAGGAGCAGGAGAAGACCATGGACCTGTCCTCCTCTGGTTCCCAAGCTATGGCAGGTGGTAATTTCCAGTGAACACAAGGGCTGGAAAACATCAGCTCCTACGTAAAGTACTAAAGTACTTTGGCCATAAACTTCAAAGTGCTTCCCAAAAGGAAGTTGGATTGCTATTCCTCTTTTGTAAATCAGGAAGCTGAGGAAAAAGGGAAGGAAGTGTTTTGACTGAATTGATCTAGCAGCTGCTGGCAGAGACGCTGAGTGCTGCCTATGCACTGTTCTACCCTTCAGAGCAGGGACCAGCCCCAGCCACCTCAGGTATGCACCACACTCCACGGGCACTCCATGGCAAATTCCCACTTGGAAGTCAGGCTGGAGACATGAGAACAACAAACTGTGCAGATTTGTGGCTTTAAAAGTACAAGTGCTGGTGAGAAATACCATTAATTAGTCATAATCTTATCAAAAATATTTTATTTATGAAAGTAACAATTATACTATACAACCTATATTGGAAATACGTTGAATAATTGCTAGAATAAATACAGGCAATTAATTCAATCTTTTTATAGAATGAGAAATTTATTTGACATCTGAATGTTAACCCAAGCTTTAACTTACATTATAAATAGTTAAAAGGCATAGTCAAGTTTTTTTGATTTTTACCGTTTCTCTTGCTTCTTTTAATACTGTTCTATTTTGTAATCAACATGAATCAACTCTCCAATCATTAACATAATATTAGTATGACTTTCAAGCAATCATGTACCTCAAGATAATCAGACAATAAGGTAGTGTGTGTGCAGTTCATTCTACAGCAGAATCTATTCATGTCTGCATAAAAAAGAGAAGCTGAAAATGCTTCTAAGTTCTTTAAGCATCATATGCCGATTTCTGCTTTACCACAGTGCTTTTAATACCAGAATCTAAAAAGGGCAGCTGGTCTTTCTGTTGCTCTTTATAAAGTATATTAGGGCTCAATGCCACATTCCTTTGGCTGGTGAAGGTCTGTAGAATTTAGTCCTGAATATTATTTCTCAAAACCATGGTCCAAAATAAATGTCCAAGACTGATTATTAGGCACCAAAGAAGTGATGCATTTGCTAAGGCTTGATGTTTTCTGATAAAAAAAATTGGCTTCTTTTCTGGTAGATATGCTATGGTCAAAAACAAATTATTGGGCTCAGTACTGGAGTCTGTGTTACACTGGACATCAGAGAAGGTGATGTGTTTATTTCCTGTAAACTGTATGAAGGCCTCTGTGGAAGATTTATAGTACAATTAAAAAACATTTTGAAAGTGTTGATAACTTTTTCTTTCCACGGTTTTTTGGTGGTTTTTTTTTCTTTTTTTTTTTTAATACAAAACCTGAACTATTTGCTTGGTACTAGCAGATTATGAACAACTATGACCATCAGTGAATTCACCTGGTGTTTCAAGTGCCCAGTATTTTTCCAGATCAGAAGTTTTTGACTGCTCGGGTCCCATATAAAATCAGTGGGAGGCTTTCCATAGCAATGTCTTTTCCAGTGGCATGAAGGCCTGCCTTGCCTTACGGTTTATTGTGCATGCCAGGGATATTAAGTTCTCAGCAGAGAAGTAAATTTCCCTTTTACAATGTTATCAAAACAAAAACCCCAAATTGCACATATCTACCCCTTTGGCCTTTTGTCATGCACAAATATGCTTATATGCAAAACCTGGCAATTTTGGGCCTTTCCTAATAAATGCCTTAAAAGAGCACATTTAAATGCTTTTTCACAGAAATAACCATTCATTAGTTGCAAAAATGCAGAGAGACTTTATTCTTCCTGTTGTGAACGATATCATTTCAGCAGAAATTTGGGGGGAGAATGTATGATTTTTTTTGTCCCCAAATATATTTTAAAAGTCTAAAGAACAAAATGTTGGGGAGGCAGCTTTTTTTGGCAGATAGTAAAATATAAAATATGTGATTTAAAAAAAAAGTTGGCTTAAAAATACACACACACAAATAATACAATAATATAAAAATACAGCTCAGCCAATGGCCTCTTAAAATTTACCTTTGGCATTACATTTGGCAGCCTAAAACAAAAGACCCTTCCTATAAACAGAACTATAAAAAAAGAGAAGTTCATAAATTAGGTTGCAAGGGGCTGTACGGTCCTTTTCTTGATTCTCCAAACTCCCTTTCTTTCTGTCCACACACATAAGCATGACCAGTGAGGTATATAGAACATAACACTGTCAGGCATATGCACAATAAAAAAGTGCATAAACATAGAAGTTTTCCCCTTTTCTTGTGAACAGGTCGTAACTGTGTGGTTTGCATCCTTTCCCCCTTGGAAACAACAAAAAAAAATTGTTTTTTTTTTCCTTTTTTTTTTTTTCTCCTTACTTTGGCAGGATGAAAATGAACCCAGAGGAATATGTGTCCTATTCCCAGCAGCAGTGATCCATTTCCCTTGGCAACATATGTCTGATGCCACAGATACTACAAGGTCGTTGGGTTGCTTTACAACTCTGGGTAACTTCCCACGGAAACATCATACGTCTAGCACCATGTCGTAGTGTTGTTGCTCTTTCTTCCGCCTGCCACATTTGTTGATAAGAACCATGTACAAAGTCAAAAGCAAAACCCAGTAACATGCATAGAGTATTGTGCCAATGATGAGAACTGTCTGTTTTGACTCAGAAAATGGCTTTTTTGATTCCTTGTAAATAGTGAAAATTACGCCACCTAGGAGGATTGTAAACCAAATAGAGACTGGAATGAGTCCTATAAAATTAACTACAATGGTTTTCCTTCCTGACGTGCCCCACCCTGCTTTGTTTATCGTGGCAATTGCAAACATCTTTGCTGGCAGTAAACTTGACATGTACAGCACTGAGTAGAGTGACATGAAAACCATGACAATGTTGCCCCTAAGGAAGCTGGCAAAGGAAGACTTTATCAGGCCAACTAACTGAACTGTCAACAGGAAGAGGAGAATGTTCCAAATTTTTCCCCTGTAGAAGAGCTGAATGACTGTGGCAATAAGGAAGAAAGGAAAGAATCCAGTGATTACAGCTTCATAGGTCATCCACAAATGGTGCTTGTGGAACCACATGGCATTATAAAGCCACTCTCTAAAGTAGGATTTACTCCAGCGGGTCTGCTGATTCAGCCACCTGAGATACTCTATCGGTGTTTCCGTAAGGCACTTGGATCTAGCTGTGTATTTTGTTGCATAGCCCAGACTTAGCACTCTGTTAGTTAGATGCCTGTCGTCTCCGAAGCTGCACTGGGAGCCCATAAACTCTTGATTGTACCAATCTTCCACAAATTCATGGAGTAAAGAGTTTCTGTACATTCCCAGAGGTCCACTGATGCACTGTACACAGCCAAAGTAGGACTGACAGGCTCTTTCAATGTTAAATGCCATCCAGTATCTCACACTGCTCAGAAAGGAGATCCAGGAATCGTATTTATTCAAAATCTGCAAAATAAATAAAAAAAGTTTTCCTTTTAGATGAGCTCTTAAAACAGAAAATGTGCACATTAGATGAATAAGGAATTTGCTGAGACTAAAGCACCATTAGATGAAATGTGGTGGGAACCTCAGTCCTGTGTCCAGCTTATGGCAAATCCAGGAGCTATGCAAATATTTCAGCCAGGGCAATGACAGAAAGGGTGAGACGAAACTTTTAAATGTTTGTTTCACCGAGAGGTTCTTTCTTTTCTTGCAACCTTTCCTATTCTCCACCAAGAAATCTCCTTATTTTCTGTGTCATTCCTCCTTCCCTTTTGTCCCTAGTTAAAGACCTGCTGGATTTAGACTTTCCCAAGAGAAGCTGGTGAATTCATGGCCTCCTGCTGTTTTTCTGCCCCAGCACATCTTTGGGACTCACAGGACTCCTTACAGACCTCCCAAAACTATGCTGGAGCATGAGAAAAGCTGAGCACATGGCGTTTGTCCTACATTTTTGGTATCATAAGGCTGGCCCTAGAGGTTTAACCCTGAACTGTGTCCCATAACCAGCATTAAGTCCTCTGAGGAATAACCTGTTCTGTCTCTGTCGTACCAGCCTGTTACCTTGTCCCAAGACATATGGTAATACTCCAGTAGAGTCTTCCTCAGGCCCCCATAAATGTCTCAGTCTTCTGCACAACCCGACTGCACAACCAGTCTGAACGCTCAGCGGATGTATGAGTACGTGCAGATGTGCAAGTCTGTGGCTTCACATCCAGGTTCTCAACACACACCTTGTGCCAGAGGATGTGACAAGGAAGTGTGTGGATCTTTGGCTTTCTACAACTATAAAACATTGCCTTGCAACTAGAAAAAAATATTATTTTGCTCTGATGGTCCTAATTTTTGCCAGCTTTAATTCCAGAATATATTAGAAGCAGTAGGGCTTGGGGATAGGCTCAAGCCTGACTCAAATGTGTTTGGTGTTTGCTGGAAAATGAATTGGGGGAAAAAAAAGCCCAGAGCCTTCATTCTGTCACCTTTCCTCACACAGGACACAAGTCCTTCCCAATGCAGGTGCTTGTGAACCTTCACTGTCACAGCTGAACCTCTACTGCTTCCTCTCACTTGTTCTCACTCACACATGCCTGGAATTTTACATGCATAGGCTGTGTATGTCTGGTTTGTGGTCAGTCTAGAGCTCCAAAGCTATTCAGGTTTCTGTGGGAATCCTAATTTCTAGAGTTATGAGACAAAGTTCTTGCTCATTTACATGGCTCTTTCTCCTCTGTCTCACATAAAAAGCCCAATTGAGTATGGAGGACTGATCCTAAGGCCAACTGAAATATTCATACACATTTCTCTTTATAAATTGCAGCAGAAGTAGTTCTGTCAAAAGGAACCAACAGCCTTTTGCTGTAGTAATCAGCCAAACTCAGTAATGCTGAAAATCCTAACACTCATGGAGCTGGTCTGACTTGGAAGTTTTCTATTGCCCTGCCTGACAGAGATGGGAGATCCAGCAACACACAGAGTGCACAGTGCACAGCATATCAAAACTACTTTTATTTATAACAGTCTTGGCTGTCAGTAATATAATTGAAGTGCTTGAGATTGCTGGACATGGCTTTGGGAGACCTGTTCTCAATATTCTGCTCCCCTGTAGCTTTTCTTTGGTACCTTGAGCAAGCAGCTATATCCAGAGAATCAAAGATGCCACAACAGTTCTGACAATGCCAGTGCCCCCCTTTTCACATACAGGGGCAGAATATTATTTGTTTGCTTGCTATGGATGTTAAAACCATACAGTGCTCACATCCAAGAAGAGTTTCTATTCAATGGACTAGAAGATTAAGGTATAAGAGCATCTATAATGGCATCACATATTATATATATGCATATAGTATATGCGCATAAATTATATTTAATGCTATTTCAGGCAGAAAAATCTGCTGCAATGCAAATAGTTGCCGAAACACCTGTTAATCTGAAAATTGTTGTACTCACCTGCACATCACCTCCAACTCCTCCAACCATTGGATCTTCTTCTAAAACTTTTACCATCTCCACTGATGAGGCTGGATCAAGCATTGTATCTGAATCACAGACCTACAAGTAAGAAAAAACAACAGAAATGGGTTAAAAAACAAAACCAAAAATGTTTTTTTTTGTTTCTCTTAACACTACAGAAGAGAATAAAAATCATGCAAGTGGTTATAATGACTCTAAATGCATATTCTCCTGAATGCAATTAAATCTGACTTTGAAGTCTGCACTGATATTTCTGTTAAAGGTCACTTGTACCAGGCAGCAAGGCGTAGTGCTGCACAAAACATAGAGCTTGCTAAGGCTGTGCACACAAACAATCCTCTGAATCAGCTCCACTTGTTTTACTGGCACACTGGACTGGCTTCTTCGGGTAAGATATGAGGCACTGGAGAGTAAGACACTGTTTGTGGGTATGCAGCAGATTCCTGTTGTGTTCTGACATAGAATTTCCCTGCATCAGCTGCACAGCTGGAGCACCCTGGTCAGATGTTTCCCACTGCCATATGAGAGAAAGAATGAGGCATTAAATCTCAGGCACTTGTTATTAAAAAGGAAAGAAAGTCAAGTAGGAGTCTGGGAAGAAATCTAATAGTTCTTTCACTCACAAAAGGCTTCTGCAATTCATGTAAAATATGTATCTCATATTTCAGAGCAAACTAACTTTTAATTTCAGATGCATGATGTATCATTAGGAGTGCAGGGATTTGACATTTGATGTAGAGAAATAATTTGCTATTTTCCTCTGCCTTTCTTATTAAAAAATATGTAAGGCCAGAAGGCGTAAGTCCCGAAGTTCAGTACATACTCCAAACGACCAAGGCAGAAGTAGATGACACACAAGGCATTTCAGCTACACAAACACTCCTAGTCAACGAAACACTGTGTACATTAGGAAATTGGCTTTCCCCTGGAGAGTAGGAGGAGGGCTCAGACAGGCTGGCTGGTCTGTGAGGCAGCTGGCATTGCTTTCATTTGCTCTGAGCAGAATGACTCGGACTGCAGCCTGTTTAAAACCAGAGGGTGTCTCCTTGTTGCAGTTGCTGCAGCTGAAAGAACTGGCAACATCATGTGTGAACTCATTTCACAGACACCCAGGAACTGGAGCAGAGACTGTCCCAGAAACACCCTGCTGACCAGCTGAATCCTACCCTACAAATTCTCCTACTGCCTCCAGTTTGTCCCCACATTGCATTCCTGTGACTTCAGATGGGGTCAGTAAGAGCAAGTCAGTAGCTCCACATAAACAGCATATTCAGATTCTGCTGAGGCTTTGTAATGGGTGTCCTAATTTTGGTGTCCTTTCATGCAGACTTTCAATTCAACCTAAGCCCTCTCACTCCAAGAAAGAGATAATCTTTATGTCTACTCTGTGAAGGGGGAGGAGAGCACTGGGGCTCTGCTCTGGACCAGACTCAAGAGGAGATGTTACCTAGGACAGTTGGACTGCATAGCTTGGAATGCAGCTGGGACTCTGCCAACATGCTCCTCTCCATGCTTGCTCAGAGAGGGTCAAGAGGATAAAGGTGATGAAAGCTCTCATATCTGTCAGGAGAAAAGCCACAAGTATCTCCTGCTCCCACTAACTTGATGCATCCACCTCCTCTCCTAAATGGCCTCATCCCACAGCGTCTTTTTAACCTGGCCAAGGCGTGACTCCAGCTTTAATGGAAAGCTGTCAGCAGTGGCAGCACTGCGTGATAGGGAGCAAAGCAATTCTGCTGAAGAGGGGAAACAATGCCTATATTTTTACCTGGGTCTTCCTGGACAAACTTGTGGCTGAGTGTTTTACACAGGAATCTGTAGTTTGCTGAATTCCCAAGGTGCTCAGGCAGTGACAGACGTTCCATTTCTTGTGACCATGAGTGGTGGGCTGGGATCAGCTGCCTCCCAGCCCCTCTACTTTCCCTCCAGCACCTGCCACTTAAGCAGCTCCCATCCCATCAGAAGTATTTACCTATGGCAGAAAGGCCTGCCCATGATCCAGATCACTAAAATGTATTAGAGATGAGGAATCCTGAAAACACTGACTTTTTTTTAACAAAATACCATAAAATGTCCTGGGCATGCCAGCACAGTGGGTATGTCTGGGTTTCTGGGACAAATCTAACAAGCCATCCCTTTCCATCTGGATGAGTTTTTTGCAGGTGAACAGAGGACACACACAGAGAAACACAGACACTTAGAAGCCCAAAACAACACTGACACCTGCCTAGCCAGGGTGTGCCCAGGACAACCCAAGAGACAATCTTTGCCATCTTTCCACACAAGGGCTGAGTGATCCAAACATCACTGCTTTGGGTCACAGAGTTACATGAAAGGGACAGCTGACATTAAAGGAGCTGTTGTGTTACTTGCTATAGGCAGTGACAGTTTATCCAAGCTGCTCTGAGTTCAGACTGCATACAGGCACTGCCATGAAGCCAAGATGAATTGCACCCTGGTTACACTGCACTGATAATACCTGCCAGTTTAACTCCTCCACCTGATTACTTGCACACTCATAAACTCTTCTAGGATGGAAACAAAACTTCACAGCAGTTTTCAGTACTTCATGAGACACCACTAATGCTTGTTATCTGTGCTGGTCTGACAGTTTATGATTGCCTGTTCATAATTCCAGGGTGTCTTTTAAGAACTGTAAGGCCTAAAACTTTGGGGGTGGGCAGCGGTGCTGACTGGCCACCTTTTAAAGTGCTTAATCATTGATGTAGACTGCTTAGCCCTTGAAATATTTGGCTTAATTAAAGTAATTTACCCTGGGTCACCCCAAAGGACCATTTAAAATATGACAACCTTTATTCATTCATAAAACAGAGCCACATTTTAGCTGCTTTTTTTATGACTGCAGTAGCCAGGGCCACCAAGGGGCTGCATTTCTACTACACATGTGACTGTAGATGTGACTGTGGCATCAGTCACCGCTGCAGAATGTGCTCACAGCAGCATTATAGTCCCTGAAAAATCCATTAGAACTTCTGAGCCAAGTCAGGAGTGTTAACTGAACAGAAATATCTATTTTCTGAGTTTATGCTATGACTGTTGAAATACAAACACTTTTTCCAGGTTCCCTGAAAAATAAAAGAGCTGAACTGAGTGAGGAAATTTGCAATGAATCTGCTTCCTCTCTGCCTTCTTTCTCTGCAATCTGGTATTGTCTGTGTGAAGTGATTATAAACCCATGCTAATAAAGAAAATCAGCATTTTTATCCCATCATAGTTCCTCACAGCACAAAACCAAAGCACAGACAATGGAGAGCTTAAGCCCATTGTTTTGAAAGAAATAAATCAGTTTCAGTTTGGGAAGTGGTAGAGGATGGGTTTAAAATCTTGGCCTTACTGTCCTAGCTCCAATAACAGAGCGGCTCCTGGCACTCTTCAGTTTCTGCTCCTCCTATGCACCGAAGACTCGCTGCTGTCAGCCCAGCTACTGGCAGCCTCTCCAGGTCCCTAGGACACTGCAGATGGAGGCTGTGCTGTGTAGGGCGTGCACACACACACACACAAGGCTGGGCCCAGACCCCAGAAACACATGTGGCTCAGCCATGCAGCTGCCCCGAGCCAGCAGAGAGCACCTTGCAGGGAGCTGCTGCTCCACTGCAGGAGACTGCTGGATGCTCTGAGTGTAAGAGAAGCTGGGAAAAACTGAGGGTGGTTCATTAGGAAAATAATTTTGTATTCAGTGGCATTAGTCAAATAAGCCTTCTTGACCTAGGCCTTCAGTTCAAGCCAGAGGATCTGATCCCACCCACCTTCCTCCACACATGACCCCTTCCCCTTCCCACAGTCAGCAGGGCTGCTTGCAGGAGCGAGTAGTGCTTCCATGTACGTAATGCAAAAACAGACAATCTTTCAGGGGATCCAAGGCAGCTGGAAAGAAATGTGCCTCTGCTGCTTTGGAAACAGGGAGAGAGGACCCAGCCTAATTCATTTTTAAGTGAGTAGTGTGTCATAAGGGCCTTAAAGGCCAAGTTGCAGTGAGTGAGGTAATGCAGCTGTAAGTGATGAAGCAAAAGCTCCTTCAGGCTTTAGCTGAAGAAATTTTCTTTCAAATCTATGCATTGACCCTTTTATTGTATACTCCACATGGCCTTCAAAGCCTTTAAAATATATCCCCATCTTTTTTACAGACTTCACCTCTTCTCCAAAATATTCCCCAGTGAGACCAAATACTTGTCTGTCTGCTCGTATATGGGCCTGCTAACAAACTCATAAAACGAAGCCTTACCCAAGACCTTCACCTACAGGAGTGAAGATGGGGTTTTCAGGAGGTCACTGGCTTTGTCTTAAGCAAAACCATTTGGATGAGGGGCAGTACTGAAGGCAGGGGAAGGATTTCAGGTTTCCCCTGTAGCTGGTGCATAGATTTAAAACAGTCACAGATAGACTGGCCATTTTAAAAGGTAGCAAAATACCCTTTTAACGGTCAAGCTGTTTCCAAACAGACTGAAAGGAGCACTGTGTTCATCAGGGACTAGGATGGCCTCTAACATGCTGCACAAAATATACAAAAGCTGCTTTCTTTCAAAGTGTGTTTGAATTGGCACTGACCTGGTGCTCTAATACCTACCTGTACATAATCCACGCTTCTCCCCAGTGCTTTGAATGCTGTGTACATTACTTCTCTTTTTCCACCCCATTTCTGCATGATGCAAACACTTTTGTTGGACAGGACCAGCTGAGATACATGTTGCATGCTCTCTCTGTGAGACTCCTCTGTCTCACCTGGACCTTTGTTGTGGAAGTTATTACTCCAAATATAAGTGGCACAACTGTCCCTACCCATGATTTCAGTGAAAATGTCCATCATGTAAACGTCGTCTTCTGAGTTCCCATCAATGACCATAACAACTTTAATTCCAGGGTAGGTCAACCTTTTTACAGAAAGTAAACATTTTCTTAAGTAGTCAGGATCTTCTTGATAGGCAGCAATACAAAGGGCAACTGTTTTGTTCAGTTTGATTGGAGTCTCTAGCGACCGTTTCATTTTCCTGTGCTCTAGGTAGGCAAACAGGCTTTGGATGATGAGATGTGATGCCAGGATAGCACCATAGAGTCCAAAGGAGAAGTAGTAGTTGTCTGTTTGGATGAACTGGTAGCCCACAATGTAAGCAGCGGTGATTCCCAGAAGGAGGGACACCCCGAAGAGTGTGGTTCCAAGTATTCTCAGGATACATATAAACCTCTCACAATACATCTGCAAAGAAGTAGGGAAACCATTAGCAGAGCCACCACTTGCTGATATAAGACATAAGGGGTCCACGTGGTTGCAACACAGATCTCAGCATCAACAGATACACCCTGAGCTTCTGTTTCACAGACTCACTGCATCCCCTTGTTCAATTGAACATCTCTTTGCAGTACTTCCTCCATGTAAAGTATGATCCAAATGGACTTAATGCAGCAGAGATGATTTCTGCTATTCACAGTGCCCTCACAAAAGGTGCTATCTGTATCAGGATCTTATTTTGGCAGCCTGGGCTGGTTGGATAAGACACTCTGTCATATTATCCTGAGGAGATTGGAGAAGGGGCTTTTGGGCCACCACTCGCTTCATATGGTCACAGGAGAACAGAACAGCTGAATGTCTGGGCAGCCCCTCCTCATCCCCCATCCATGTCATGACTACATCCCACCCTGAATTGTTTCTGTCGTGTAGTTATGTTTGCAAAAATATTGGAAAGACATTCTTAAAACAGATGCCTGAAAGTATTTATATTTTTTTAAACAGATGTATGACTATATTTATCATTTATATTTATATAATCAGACATCTGCTTTAAAAGGTCTTCTCAATACCATTGCAAAAATGTATTATTCATGTAGTGTGTACCTAGATATATGCACACGTGAGTATGTGTGTATAGGGGCTAAAGCTTATCTGAGATTAAGTCTGTGGCAAAAATATGCATAAATTTAACAGAGCCAACACTCCAACCTGGACCCAGAAATTTGCTAGGATGTGAGCTTGTTCAGACCACTTCTACATATTTAGGTTACTTGGCTGTAAAATCTTCTAACTTAAACTCTGGGCTATGGAGCAATTGGCTCGCATGGGGGGTGCTTTGGCATTCTCAAAACAAATAAACAGTATGGGCAGGCAGGCAGGTGGAATCTGCCAATTACATTACCCATTCTATGCAACAGCTTTCTCAGAATTGTAAGAAGTTAAGGACAACATTTTCTGTCAACAGATGCATTTTATATGAAGGACATAAAACAGATTATGTCTGTTTAAGGCTGACCCAGTGTGTTGCAGGTCAATTAAGCTAATGCTTGACTATTTTGCTGAATTAGGTCCTCTCAGAGTAATGGATTTAATATTTGTGTTTTATTGCTATTATTCATATTTTCCCTGCTGTTATCATCTCACTCATCTGCTGCTCATGTTTGTTTCACCATCTGTTGGCCGAAGCTGAAGCTGGAACAGAACTTCCTTACATCATATATGTTTTTAACTCTTCCTTGAAAAATTACAACCAAGACGCAGCAGCATAGCCATCATCAACTATATATATGTCTGAAATGTTACAGGCTTGGAACAAAAAAGTCAACACAGAATCACAACATAAAAATAAACTAGGCAAGCATGAAGTTTGAGGTTACAAAGACTTTGTCTTTTTCCACTGGCTATTCAGGGTCTTGAATTTCAAGACAGGAGGAAGCCTCTTAAATGTGTATTTGGAGGCACTGTTAAAGAAATCGGACTCCATCTCTATGACTTCCTTGAATACTTAAGGCTGGGCTCTGACAGGTGCTGTAATCATCCACCAGCAAAAGAGACCCTCCCTATTCTGGCCACTCTGAAATTCTTTCATAGCAGGGGTCATAAAGATGCCTAATAAAAAACAGATTATGCTTACCACCGCTATAGGTGAATTGAAACTCAGTGCCCAAAACAGACTTGCTTTAGAAAACAGATTAAGTCATGGATCCCCTCTAAATTACCTCGAAGTAAAATAGCCTGTGTGTTTACTAATCCCACAAGCATGCAAAATGTCACAAACATCAAGGTAAATGTCTCCTTAATGGTGCACTTGTACTCTGCTTTTCCATTTGGGATCCTAAAGTCTGCTTAAGTTAAGAATTATACGGCTGAAATAAACAGGATTTACATTAAGATCTGGAGTGGCTACATTTGAATGACTATATACTGTAGCAAGTATCTTTTACACTAATTTGCTATTGTTTTGCTCTACTTATGAAGTGGTTCTGCACAAAAAGGAAACAACCCTAAATTCTCTGATTTTGTCATTACAGCACAGATCCTCTCCATTGCAAAAATCCAGTCTTTTAAGATCAAGAAATTAATTTATGATGTTAATGAAATATTTCTTTTTTTCCTTTCACTGTCAACCTAAGGAAAATAAACAGTGTTTTTATCTAAATTCCTGACTTTCATCAAAGAAACTTTCCCCTTTGTATGTGCAATTGAGGGTTTTATGTATAGTCTTTTAATTGACTGAATCTCAGGGGAACTGAAAAAGTTGCTCAATATTCTCAAGATTTAACATGAGGTACTGATAACTTGCCCAGCAGAAATGATCTATATTAATTTACTAATACTGAAGCTGGGCAGCAGCTGCATCAGAGACTTTCAGCTTAGACAGTGCTGTTACAAGCATCTAGCTTAGCCTGACACTGTGAAATATAATAATTCTATCCTGCAATTTGGACACCTAAATCCCTTACGGACACCTTCACCTAACCCCGTGGTGCTGAACTCAGTATGAGTTTTACACAGACTTCAGCAAGCAGAGCCAAGGTTTGTATGCACAAGGTGAGTGTATGTAAAGAGCCTTCAAAGTCTGCTGCTGAGCAATTTGTTGTCATGACGTTGCAGCTCTTTCCTTTCAGGGATGGAGCTGAGCAGTGCACACCAGCCTATCCAGTAGAACTGAAATGTGAAAGCTATATGCTAAATCCTAATGCTGTGTAGGCTGCTGCTGATTCAGTAACACATATTGATTCACAAAGCAGTGCCGAGTATATATGTGCCTTGTAGTGACTGTACAGTAGCAGGCAAGGAGTGCCTTTCTTTGGAGGATCCTATGGAAAAGCATGACCAATAAATGAACTCTTGCATGTACCTGACATCAGAGAACACCCGGGGAACTGTTTGGCATTGTGTCTCTTGGCATCCTGCTAAAGCCAAATATATATACAAAAAGAGAATTTCTCCCTTGTGATGAAGGTGAATTTACTTTATTATTAACAACTGGCATAACTAAGAGTTGTAGTATTCTAACAATGCTTTCATGAAAAACATCAGGTTAACAAATGATTGATACCTACATCTAATGTTTGGAGTATTAACAGTAGCCCTAGAGATCATGCTCCTTTCTCAGACTGAATAATCCCTTAGATCTCAAATTAGAAGAACATAGCAAAATATACTTCTGTTTTCTCTATTCCAAAAAATATTTAGCCTACCATTTACTGTAGTTATGGTACATAGATCTAACTTTTATAAGATCTAGACACTTGACTGAAATTCAGCAGGTTCTTAGATCCTGTATTGACCTGGGTCTTTACTCAGCAAAGAACACTAGTAACCCCCATGGTAAAGCGCCAATTTTTCTTCCTTCAAAATCCTGTGGCAAACTTCACTCACATGGCTATTAATCAGCTTTCATGCATCTCTGAGAGTAACAGGGCCTGAAGATAGTTCATCCCTTTACTAAGTCAGGAGGCAGAGAGAAAGTGAAAGCTTATTTTGTTACTAATACTGAATAGGAGCAAATAGAAGATATCCAGAAAACCAATGTGCATTGGTGCCAGAAGATACCAATAATTATCTGCAGCCTGTTCAATTCTACACCTTCTGTTGTGTAGCTGCTGTGAGGACAAAGAAACAATCTGATGGTACCTGGCATCTGTTGATGCAGGACATGGAACCAGTGACAGGGGTCAGACTGATGGGGGTCAAACTGAAGTCAGGTTTGCTTGTAACACATGGGATGTATTTCACTACATCATCTCTTTCAGAAATCCCTTCTCATGTGCAAAACTCAAACATTGCCACACAATTATTCTGGGTAGCTTTTCCTCAGAAGATTAAAAAGCAATAGAGGGAAACACAAAAAGTTTGTACCTAACATGTAATTATTTGAAGGTTGTTTGAAAGAATTAACACATTTAGAAAAACCCCAACCATAAAAAGCCATTATCTATCCAGGAGGCAGTAATAAAGGCTTGATCACAAATGGACTCATTTTGTCCCTGTACTGGGCCTGGCTGGGATGGAATTATTTTTTTCCCATAGCCCTCCAAGTGCTCTACTTTGTATTGGTAGTTGGGGAGGTGTTGATAACACAGCAGTGTTTTGGCTACTGCTGATCAGTGCTCCCATGGCATCCAGGATGTCTCTCCAATGTTTTCTCCCACACCAATATGCTATGGGTGGGCAAGGTCCTGGGAGGGAACAGAACCAGGACAGCTGACCCAAACTGACCAAAGGGATATTCCATACCATATGACATCTGCTCAGATACAAAAGCTAAAAGGAGGAGGGAGAAGAATTTGGTATGACATTTGTTTTTCAGCACTGAAGCCCTGCTTCCTGGGAAGTGGCTGAACATCACCTGCTGATGAGAAGCAGAGGACAAATATTTTGTTTTCCTTTGCTTCATGCACAGCCTTTACTTTATTAAATTGCCTTTATCTCAACATACCTAAGAGGACAGGTGTTTTGACCTCTTATTTTCTGCATCTACATCCTGCTGAGAAAAGTGATAGAGCAGCTGGGAGGGCACCATGCAGCCAGCCACGGTCAATCCACCACTGTCCCCTTCACTTTTAAAGGTTACAAAGAGCTGTGCCTCTCTCCAGACATCAAGGGCTGTGGTCATATCAGCAATACCTGTCCAATACCACATGAACAGATCTGCAAAGAGGAATACCTGGTGCTGAGGACCTAACTCCACCCTCTGTACATTTTTGTGCTTTACTCTGAACTAAGCAGTCGGACCCAGTGGACTAAAAACCTGAAAAGTGTCCTCCAGAGGTACACCTTGCAATTAGTTTAATTCAAGAGGAATCCAATTTGGGTGTCCAGTTATTGCTTTGCAATAAAAAATCAAGCAATTTTGTTGAAGGGGGGACACTTGTAGCAGCAGTTTTGATAGCACCTCCTCATTGAAAATAAATTGGTCATACAAATCAACCTCACGTATGAGGTCTACAGATCAGCTTTGTCTGGAGCCTTTGTGGAAACCAGAAGTGCTGAGTACAGAAAACCTTTAAAAACATCTCATTTTTATGTGGCTGTATGGAAGCTGAATTCTTGAATATCTATTCCACCTTAGTGTTGAGGCTTTGAATTCAGCAAAACATGTAAGTGTATCATTAAAGATAAGTGTGCTCTTAGGTATTTTGCTGAAGAGGGAAATCAGTGGATAATTTATCTTGCAGTTCTGTAGTAAAGGCATAAAAAATCTTTCTCTGAGGAGCTGCTATTTTCTGGGACACTTGAGATAAAAATGCAAAAAATTTTTGACAATTTATTGTAGAGATTAACGTCCCTTATGAAGGTTGTTGGATATGTCAATGCTTAGCCACTGCATTTCTTACATTAGGGAATCTAAGAGCGGATCAGGGCCTAGACAATTTGAATTTGCTTCCTAGTGGTGTCATTCACCTGTTGGGTGACCTTAGATATGTGAATTCACTTCTGTCTACAGCTTCCTCACCTGTAAAATGGGAATCATGATCATGCAAGAAATTTTTGGAGGTCTATAAAACCCCTCATAAGGCTTAGGTTACTCTTTCTAGTGCTATATGAGATCCACCTGTTCTTTAGTTCCATATAAATGTTTTTAGTCAGAAAACTCCAACAAAAACCAACACATCCCTTGCTATTTTCCTTGCCTGTATTCACCTGAAGGTTGCCAGAGATCAGTGAGGTGGGCACCATAAAAGCCAGCACACACAGCTTTAAGTGCATACAGCTGTCAATGGCTGTTTTGCACACAACCAAAGGAAGAATGTAATCTTTATAAGCCTTAATACCCATTTCCTTATGAGAATAACAGCACTGGCTGTCACAGAGCAGCTGCTTCAATGACATGAGCATATCTGAGTGTACGTGTGAGTGCCTGCACACACTGTATCTGGGCATATACACACACTCTCTGGGACTACATGGTTACAATTTCCCAGACAATGTTTAGATTCATGATTAGCCTTATTCTGGTGGCAAATTAAAATCATGTATCATTGGAGTACAAATTACTCGAGGTACATATTAATCACAAGCATAAGATAGCTGTCCAGAGTCCCTGTTCTATTCTACAGCCTCCAGAAAGGAAAGTGAAAAGTTATGCATCATCTGTACACCTTTATTACAGCACAATTGCCATATCTGGAAATTTTGGTTATTTATAAATTCCAGATTTTATTTGGCTATTGATCTTCTGGAAAGGGCTTACATAAGACTAAAGTTAACCCTGAGGTTAAATTAAAAAAGTAAAGAACAGGATTACTGATAATGGCAAACTTTACCTGTATGCACAGACTTTGATCAGCAAATCACAAATCTCCTATTTGTTCAGCGTATATTTCCCACTAAATTGCCCAAATTTAATCTCTTACAGGTTTGAGTAACCAATGTGGAATGAATTCTATGGGTGCAGTTTGGATTTGACCCTAACATACATAATACAATAGTTGTTAAATTAACTAAAAAAACAAAAAAAAAAAAAAGAAAACCAACCAAAAAAAATATCCCAAGACAAATGCTCCAAGAAACAAAACAATAAGTAAATCATATTTGTACTCAGATATTTTGGATTGTGGTTACACAAAAATCTAGTTTAGAAATGTTTTCTGATTGCTGGTTTGAAGTCCATGGATGCTTTTGGCACAAACCTATGTCATGCCTTAATCCAGCAAATAAATAATTATCTGGGGTATATAGTTTATTATCATGTAATTTGTTTATAAAGCACAGGTCATACCTTCTTTGACTACGTCCCACTAGACTAAATGGAGGGATACTTTGCTGCTCTATACACTAATCTTGAATAGCAAAACTATTTAGCAAATGTCCTTTCATGCCACAAATATGAAGATTTGAGTTTTTCCTAGTGAACTTGCCTGGAAAACTCCACTGAATCCAATAGAGCTGCTCTTCCTACTGAGAAAACCTTGATTCAGGTTTTTCTGTGCTTGGATGCAGGGTAAGAAAGATTTATTACCCTTATCAAGACCTCAGAAGAATCCCCAAGGCACCTATGTTACACACAATGTGTGCTTTCAAAAAAGTGCATGGGTGCCAATGGAAAACTGATCTCAAAGGCATAAGATTATGAAGCCAAGTGAAACACGGAGAAGCAGCTGTGACTTAAGAGAAGTGGGGTCACTGCAGCCCAGCAGAATCACAGAACCCTTAGGGCTGGAAGTGACCTGTGAAGATTGTGGAGTCCAACTCCCCTGCCCAGGTATAGTCACCTGCAGCAGGTGACCCAGGAACAGGGCCAGGTGGGTTTGGAATGTCTCCAGAGACAGACTCCAAGACCTCCCTGGGCAGCCTGTTTGGTGCCCTGCCATCCTCAACATGAAGAAGTTCTTCTGTTGAGATTAAACTTCTTGTGTTTTAGTCTAAAGCCATCGCTTCTATTCCTGTCGCTGAGCATCACAGAAAGAGTCTGGTACCATCCTCTCATCACCCGCCTTAGAGATATTTATATGCATTAATGAGATCCCCTCTCCATCTTCTCTAGACTAAGACAATGCCCATCAGGAGTGCTGTACTGCAATGGGGTCCTCTCGGGGCAGAGAAATGGGGTAAATTCTCTCCCAATGCCCGCTTCTCTCAGCATCGCTATGGAGTCTGGCGTGGCTCGGACGGGCTGGCTCTTGGCCGTGTCCGAGAGACACGAACCGCAGCTCCAAGAGGTGCCGGGCGGGGCTGCCGGGGACAGAGGCTCTGCAGCCGGGCAGGAGGCGCGGGGCTCCGCGCTGGCCGCGGGCCGCGCACGGAGCGGGGGAACCCCGGCCCGACGCGGCGGCCAAC
>VWYI01010648.1:157584-230095 GCA_013399455.1 Anthoscopus minutus
CGTGCGGCGCGGGGAGCTCCGGGCAGCCCCCGCCCCACAGCCCTCGCTCCCGGCCCAGCCCCGGGAAGCCGCCATCCCCTCCCCTGCCCTTCCCGCGCTGCGCGGCGCCCGCCGGCCGGCAGCGCTGTCCGAGGCGGGACGTCAGCCCCACGGCCGCCGCCTCGCCGGCCTTCCCTCAGTCCCAGCCCTCCCTCCGCTCCTGGCGCGTCCCCGCCCGGCCCTGGATGCAAAGGCGAGGGGCGGCCGGAGAGAATCCGGAATGGGCTCTGAGCAGGTCTCGCCTTCCCCGCTGCGATCAGCGGAGTGGCTGCCTCGATTTTATTCTAATTTCAGAGGGCTTATGGGGCAGTTGGGTTTTTTTGGTTTTTTGAGCTTGGGGTTTTTTTTTTCCCAGATCTTGAAGCTCAGCAATGTCTTAAACGGATTACACGGAGGAGGGGTTGAAGCTGAAAACCTCATTCATCCTCACGACGGTCCTATTCATTGCTGAAATAGGTGTAGCGTAGGAGCCGGTAAGATCCTCCCCCAGCCCCACTCGTATTTTGGGGATCTGTTCCAGCTTTCCTCCCTTGAATAGTGGGGATGGGAGGAGGGGGTCTTCTGGTCTTGAGCTGACAGAAGCATAATCATAAATCACCTACCTTGTTTGTCCTTCTGTCCTTTGGTCATAGAGGGGCTCCAGCCAACTGTGTGGTCTCACGTACCGTTGCTCCCGCTGAATAGTTTCCAAGTTTGAGGTAAAAGAACAAATCGCACTTTTCAGGGACTTACTGAGACGCTCAGAAATCAAAAATAATTAAAAATGAAAATAATAAAAAAATCGTGTAAGGCTATTCAGTCCTACTCATTTTCTCCCACGTGTTTTCACAATTATCGTGTATTTGTCTTTCTCTGCTTCAGTTTCTAGCTCAAAGTTGTGGGATTTTTTTCCCCCAAATAATAGTAATAATAATAATAATAATAATTTTTTAAAAAGTTAGAAATAATAAATTAGGAGTTCGTTTCTTGTGGACGAAGCTGAAGATCTTATTTTCAAACCCGGCTAGCCAGGAGCCTGGAGAAGTTGCAAGGCAGCGTCTGAAAGTTTGAGAGATCAGCATCAGATAAAGTCTCTTTGGTGATACCTTGCTGCCCAAGTAACTGTTTCAATGAGGTTTCTCAGCAGCAGCAGCAGCAAACGGGTAATATTTTCCAGACGTCTTTTTCTTTCCTGCTGCTGCTGCTGCTTTTCTGCCTCTTCCACGTTATGGGGTCTTTTAACAAGGGAGACTTGACTTGTTTTAATAGGCGGAGGATGGGAAGAAGGAGGGAACTCCTGTAAGGAGGAAAAAAAACCCAACCCTCCCAATTGCCATGATCTCAGCCAAGGACCAGTTCAGCGCCAGGAATTTAATTAGCCAAGTTGCACATTTTTTCAGAGAAATACAATACACATATGTTGCCACCAACTGGTTTCCTCTTCATGCCCCGCAGTTGGGGGAACCCCCCACCTTCCCCACTCTCTGCATCCTTGGGCTTGGGGTGTGGGATCTGTCCCTCCCACAGCCACTATTCGGCTGGGACAGTTTTTGCTGCTGCTGGTTTTTATTAATAAGGGAATTGTGTCTATGAATGGATGAACTTCGCAGTTTTCAATCCTGCTTTACCCGTTCACTCTCGGGAAGATTTGTTGTAGTAAATACCCTAGGAATCTCCCGCTGATATTCATACCCATGCCTCTTGTGTTAAAACAAGCCAGGAAACATGTTAGGCCATTCAAAAACTGGAAAATTGTGGGGTGGGCTTTGTTTTGGTGTTTTGGATTGGTTTGGTTTCGGTTTTGCTGTGGATTTTTGGTCTTGTTTCGTTATAAATCAGAAGTGTTAATTCTGTCGATGGTTCCCGGTTAGCCGGGGCACCAGCCGCTCACAGCACGCCCCGTTGCCGCTTGCCGGCCGCTCTCGCTCGCTCCTTGTGCCGGCGCTCTGCCGCCGAGGCGGGTTTCCCCGCTGGAGCGCGGGTGTCCCGTGCAGGTGACACGAGCGGGCTCTGGGTGGCGCTGTTGAGGCGGCGGAGCTCGCGGGAGCCGCGGCGGAGCTCGGGGCCGCGGCGGGGCCGGGCTGGCGCTGCCGCGTCCGCCGTGCCCTGGCGGGGACCCGCGGGGGAGGATGGCGGGGATCAGCTTCCCCTTCCCCCGTGCTGTTTGCTCAAGGACCCAAGAGGTCGCCGCTTTGGGGCGTCCAGCCCACAAAGGGAACCGTATCCAGACACCATTGGGAAATCCGGAGATGACTCTTTGCCGAGTTATCGACCCTCGTTACCTTCTGATGTGGAAAAGCTCCAGAGCACTCTGGGGGCTCCTCGTGTGCAATAAATGGTTTAAAGTCGGTAGTTACCTAAGCTGGAGATTTTTGAGTACTTACTTTGGGGAAATGGTTACATTTACAGGTGTGTTCAGTCACTGCCACGGGAAGAGTGGCTTAGGATGTGCATTGAAGCCGAGCTCCTTGAACAATCAATCTGTCTCAAATAACGGATCTGATGACAGTTTAAGCCAGAGTTTTGTGGGCAGTTTTAACCTGGCATTGCCCGGGAAAGCAACTGTTTTACCCTTCTCACTCTCCCTTTTCCTATGTCAGAAGAAGTATCCTAGGTTAGAAATTAGTTGTTTGGGGAGAGGGAGCAGCAATAAAGAAATAATTTGGATTGGATGAAGGCAAAACAACTGCTTTGACAACAATCTGACTTTTGATGGCTTAGAGTGTCCTTGAAAGTACATAATGACTTAACAAGCATAGAGTCTATCACAGCTTTCAGGTATTCCTCCCTCAGGTTTTCCTCCCATGGCAGCTCCATTCTCATACTTCAACCACCTCCAAATCTGTGTCCCAAAGCCTTTAGATACAGAGCCCTGCACACCTCTGTCATCGGGCAAGGGACATACGGCACTGTCTGCTGCAAACAGGCCGAGGGCAGAAGGGTGTCAAGAGGGCTACTTGATCCCACTCTCCACAGGAGCCACCCTACTAGCAAAGTGTCTGGTGTAAGCCAGGCTTATAACACGATCACTGAATCACAGGGTTGGAACAGAGTTTAAAGATCATCTAGTCCTAACCTGCCCTACTATGGGCATTTTCCACTAGACCATGTTGCTCAGAGCCCCATCCAGCCTGGCTTTGAACGCTGACATTGTGGGTTGTGGTATCCACAGTCTTCATGGGCAACCTGTTCCAGTGTCTTACCAACATCATCGTGAAAAATTTCTTCCTAATATGTAACCTAAATTTCACCTCTTTCAATTTGTACCCATTGCTCCTTGTCCTATCACTCCAGTTCCTGATGAATGATGAATGTTTGTCATTTAGTCAAGCAAGAGGCTACCTCAGCAAGCTCTGCTACTGTTGTACACATAACTAAGTCCTTGATGTCTGTGTGAGTCCTAAGGTGTGATTTCCTGGCATCAGTTTCTCTGGCACTGTCAGAGGCAAGAGAGGATTAGCACAGGTGTCCCTACTCTATCCATCCATGGCTACTCTCAACACTATGCCTTGGGGAACTGTTGCTGCCAACCTCGTTTGTGTTCCTTGGGCACTGGGTGGCCTTGTCTTGATTCAGGGATATGTGTGTCCTGCACAGGGGACTTCAGGATAATTTCTGAAATGAGTTTTCAGGGAGAGGGTGGGCTTGTTTGGTTTGGTTAACAGCTAAAGTTGCAGATTAATTTTTTCAAGTGAACATTTGTTATAAATGAAATAGCTGTTTTTGTTTGTTTATCTAGTTTTTTGGTTGTTGTTTTTGTATTCCACCTTTTAATAGTTATATTTGAGGACTGCATGTCTCCTCTATTGATGAATGTACATTACTCTAGAAATGCACAGTATCCCATTGGCTTAATCCCGTGCTCCTTAGGTTTGAACAGGGATCAAGAGACAGCTGATCAGAAGCACAAATCTTTGTGCAGCAATAGCACCACTTAAATCACACCAAAACTTTGCTTTAGAAAATGACATAATGGGAATGGTGAGTCTCTCATGTCTATAGCTGTTTCCTTCTCAGCCATAGCTCATGTTGTGTGATCACACTGTCAGGGCAAGCAGGATAACGTAGGTCGGGAAGTTAGGTTTGCCTACCAGGAAGGAATTAAAAGTAGGATATGATTAATGCCAATCCACTCAGTGCTATAGAAACCAGATGCAGATGTGTTTCATTAAAAGTATATCACATCTCCGTTTATATGTTATGTTATGTCTACATGGTTACCATTATCAAACCATCCTGTCTCCTAATTGTGATTTATAGTCACAAGCAGTGAGAAAAAGGGAGTTCTTGGCCGTCACTGTCCACAGGCATAGATTGTCACCAGCCATAGGAGAATAATCTTAATGAACTAATCTGACTTAATCTTCTAATGAGGCAATGGGTTTGTTTGAGAGATGTCAGATAAAATGTATTTTTGGGGGAGATTAGCATAGGCTATGGTTAAATAAATTGGTTACTGCAGAGTAAATTAGTGGATGAATTGATGGCATGTAAGCCACTCTTCAGCAACTATTGAGTTGCTTTTACCCTGAGGGAATGGCTCCATGTGCATTTTTCCTCTCTCTTCTTTACTGTCACCCTTTAGTATGTGAATACTCACCCCCAGCATACACACATGCTTGGACCGGCAGAGTCTGCAGTGCTTCACTGATCCCTTCAGTGACCTGTGATGAAGGCAGCTGCAGAGCACGATGGCCCAATTCCTACGTGCATGTGTGAACTGGTGAAGGGGCTGCTCTCCAGTGGAAATGAGCAGCCAGTGCTAGCAGACAGCCCTAAACAGCCTCTTCAGGAGCATTGCTACCAGGAAGACAGGAACAGATCTGGTCCCCCCCGTGATGCTGAGGTGGCTGAGCCCACTGGCGCTGAAGGCTCTTATCTTGCATTGTCTCTAAGGTAAGGATTTACACACACCCTTTTACTGCAGATCAGCTATTGTGTAGGGCTTATCAAAAAGAAAAGCAAGAAGCAGACTCTTTGCAATGCATAGTTGTCTTAGAGTAAGAAAATGAGAGAAAATAAGGATCTTTGTCATGTAACAGTGAAAAGCTAAAACTGGAAGGTAGATGTAGTCAGGCTAGACAGAAGGCACATTTAATAGCAAGCTTTCTTTAAACAGTTATCTGAACAATGAAGGGGAGTGGTGGATTCCTATGTTTTGAAGTCCTCTGGATGCTTTTTTGGAAGCTACATTTTAGTTCAGTGAAACTTACTGGCCCAGTACGAGAATAACTGAATGGATTTCCATAACAGTCAGGTCAGGCAAAGTGATCTAGCAGTTCCTTCTACCTCTAAACTCCATGGAGCTATCAACAACCAGACTTGACATGTCAGATGTGTTCCACACCTATTTTAACATGTAGGAACTCTGCTGGAAGTGTGGGAATTACAGAAACCCATATGAGTGTAAGTGAAAGCAGAATCACGCCCTAAATTATGATTTTATGGTAACTGAGAATCCACTTGCAGATTTTAATACAAATATCATGGGTATTTTAAGGCTTATGAAAACTGGGTGCAGACAGACCTAATACTCTTTGGTTGTTTTCACCATATATAGAGCCATTTTAGAGGCTTTCAGTGTTCTGGGAATTTAAATCCAAGGTTATTTATATGCAAAGATTTACAGGGTCCAGAGAAAACCATTGGTATTTAAAATTAAATCACTCTTGGAAAATTGAAACTTTCCAAAAATTTCTTTTTAATATAACAGAGAAAGCCATAACTGGAAGCAAGTTAGAAGTTAATAGCAGGCAGGTTCAGACTAGAAACAAGTCATGCACATTTGGATGTGTCCAGAACTCTGGCTAGAATGGACTGTGACTGTCAGCAAAAATGCCTGTCAGGATGATTTGAAGTAATGGGTTTTAATGTGCAACCAGCATGGAGCAGAAGGAAAAGCAGGTCAGTTAGAAGTTTCTTTTGTGAAGTCTAATTTAAGAGAAATCACTTACTCACATGCTTATAGTCTAATGTGACAGTAGTGAGAGTCCAGTTTAGGACATCTCAATGTTAAAGTAGAAGCATTATATTCTGTAGGATCCACAGATAACACCACATGAAACACAAAGCACATGCAATTAAAGGTAGATCTATACACAATGACTCTGCTGGTGAATTAGACTGACCAGAGCCAGGCAGCTCAAGGCTGGCACATGTTCATCCACACAATTTCACCTCTGCCAAGCTCCTGGCAGGCATGACCTTTACCAGTCTGGAGAGTCTGACTATTCCTGAAGTGGACCAGGTCCCGCCTGGGCTTACATCTCCAGTGGGCTGCTCACAGGATGGGGAAATACTCGTCTACATTCCCAAACACCTTCAGATGGAGAAACTGGAATGAATAATGGGTTTAACACATGCTAGCAATGTGGTTTTTAGAAGCTTCCACAACTGGTTGGACGTAGTTGTCTTTATTAATATCCCTTCTTCCAGGGCAGAGCACTGAAGTGGTGCAGCCAGTCACAGCCTGCTTGCAGCATTGCCCTGGCCTCTGACAGCCTGGTGGTTGCAGCTGTTCTCCCAGTAGTGATGCCAATTGAGGCAGTGCAATTCTCAGCCACTACATGGGAACAAAGACACAGGGACCTCTAAGGTACTTATTTTTTATAGTGACAACAACAACAATAAAATTTAAAAATAATTGACATTAAATGCAAATCTTCGTTGGCTTCAAATTTCCATTGGAATGAAATTTTTATTAACTGAAATAAGAAAAGAATGAGTAGGGCTTTCCTAGAGTGCATGACATTTGGGCAGGGGCATAGGACACCCCTTTTATACATTTTTAGAATGCTCTTTTATCTGCTGTTGGTACTTACCAAACAGTTCAATCAAAGTTGCCACTTCTCCTAAGTAATTATGTGGTCTCTTTCTTACCTCCCATGAACACATATTGCAGGTCAGTGTTAAGAAGGTGAATATGACTAAATTGTTAGGCCCTCCTTACCATCACCACTTCCATCAGAGATGGGTTACCATCCTGCAGGCATCTAAGTATAACTACCCCAGGAGACCTCAAGGAATGCAGCTGCACTCGCACAAGTTAGATGCCCATTTTCTGCCCACATTGTATGAGAATTCACCAGAAATCAGATGACACATCTATCTCTTATTCCTTTCTCTGGAAATCTTGCATCAGAGCATCAGCTCTCAGTTAATGACGCATTTTTCATCAGAAGTAGCTAAAAATCAGTAATGAAAGTAACACTTTTGTGGTGCTGTGCACCTCCCAGCTGGCTGCTGAGCAGCGTGGCTGTGTGGAAATTTGGATGTGACCTGCAGAGTTTACCAAGGAATGGTGCCTCTCAAGATGGGACCCAGCACCTTTTGTGACAACATTAACAATCAATTCCTGCTCCAGGAGTCTGGATTTTTTCCAGTCTAAATTCTTTCATGCCTGTCATATACACCTAGGCTTTTGGAAGGGTGCAGGTTCCATTTTGTGGAGCTCTCTGTCCTTTACGGATTTTCTTCACATGTGGTCTGGGTTGAATACTGGGTTGCAGCATTCAATAGCTGAGCTGTTTGGGTTATTAGATGGTAAGGCAGTCAATAGCTGAAGATTTTTTCTCCATGTTACCCAAAGCACCCAGAATGTGTGAAAATGTCTGGTAGTGTTGCATTGTGGAATAGGAAATGAGCCTGAATAGAGTGGGGCTGCTTATAAATAACAATTATCAGAGAGTACTAATGATCTCCAGCAGCTTGCTCACAAAGCAGGTGAGATCTCATTGCAGGCAAACACTTTTCTTGCTTTCCACTAAAATTTGGTTTGCACAGGCAACTGTGCCACAGCCCTTTGACAAACGTACTTTTGAATGTATGTGCTGATAACAAAGCACACATGTGAGCAGTGACAGTCTGCAGAGCCTGCTGGTTCTACTGGCTCTTCTGATCTTGCACTGAAAATGTTTTCTGTTCTGATTATAAGGGCAGGTTTCAAAGACACAGCTTTAAGTCTGTTGTCAGACTGAAGCCTTGATGATGAGATCTTTCCCTGACCAAAGCCACGGGAGTAGGCGACACATCAGAGCTACCAGTGAATTGACAGAGATCTATCTGGGAGTATTAATGTGCCCTGATGTAAGACTTCAGTTTTTCCCACTGCTGCTTGCTGTGCTCTGAAGTCACATCAACTCTATGGCTTTTGTGGTGGAAAGTCTTTCTGCTGCTGGGAAGTGGAAATTGTCCAGGTAGATACCAGCATGGAAGCAACGCTGTGAGAATACGTGAACTTCCATGTACATCTGTCAGGCAGAGCTGTGAGCCTTGCTACCTTCCTGAAGTAATTAAGAGCTGCTGTGTTATGGTGTGGACTGACTCTTAAAGGAGTTGAGAGCCTAAGGAGGTGTCCTCCCATTGCATCTTCCTGTGTTTCAGTATGTGGATTCTGCTCACTGTGGCTAGAGGCCACACAGTGGTCTGGTTATTAAAGTAACTCTGGTGCTCCTGTCAAGTTCCTGTTTCTAGATGTTAAACATAGCTTACACTACTGGTTTTATTACACAATGGACTGTGCAGGCAAACACACAATTTAGCATAATAAATAAATAGAATCATTTAGGTTGGAAAAGATCTCTAAGCCCAACTGTTAACCCAGAACTGCCAAGTCCACCATTAAACCATTATTTAAACAGTGATTTTGCAAACACTCATATTGTGTGACCAGTGGTAAAACATGCCATCCTCTTAGCAGCTGTCTGAAACTCTGAATACTTCTGGACTTGACACTTAAAAGATCCCTTGTCTGAAAATACCTTCTAGAGAGGCCCCTGTCCTCCCATGACATTTAATGTCACATGCAGAGGTCTTAGCTTTCTGAGGTCAAGAATGTTTGTTTTGTTTTTGTGTTTTAATGTGCTCATCTGACAGCAGGTCAGGCTGCCCCTACTATCCCAAACCAGGGAGGGTGAGCTTCAGGCTCCAGTCTGGTTATGAGAACACAAACTGTGTTTGGGCCCTTCAGAATCAGTGGATGGACTCTAATTAATTTCATTTACTGGAATAAACACAGACATGATAACATATTAGGCATGTGATTGCTGGGAATTATGTTACAGTAGCTTAAGATCTTGCAACCTATTACTTGACCCAATCAAACACACTCATTCAGGCCATGCCAATCCATATTTTTGTGCAAATGCCTTAGCAACTTTGGGGTTGGTTTTTTTTGCAATGGGTTTGAGCTTTTCATATTCTGTGACTCAGATGAGTATGCACCATAAATTCCAGCATGTACAATTCTACATGCATGAAGCAAACAGATTACAGCAGACACAAGCCCCTTTAACGTAAATGCATTAAGGGTCTCAGTCCCTCTCTTAGTCCTGCAAGAGCCACCAAGCCTTAACAGGCTCATTTCTTTCATTTTCCACTCTCTAATCCACAGTACTGATGTATTTTTCCTCCATATTGCAAGGAATTTTAATTATATCCATGACTTGAAGACCAAAATCAAGGGTATAAACATTTTAAGAAAGACAGATAAAATCTCTTCACAAAAATCTCTGGATTTTGTGGCATTGCTCAGTACTTCATGTTGCTGTGTCCTGCTGATTTTCTTTCATTAAAACACCTTGGCAGCAAAGTGCCACTAAAAAAGATGTGCCACTTCCTATCAAGCTATCATTGAATGGGCAGTTACATCAGAAAATGAGAGTACAGCATGATCTGATGGGCTCACCTAGGGATATTCTCAAAGGATTTTCCTTCCCACATTTTCTGAAGATTAGTATTAACTGATATCAATTATCATTAATGATGAGCTCAATGAACACATTTTTTGAAGAAAATCACAACATGTTTAGCTACAATGATGACAAACAAGGCACAGATTTCACACCATGGGTCTGCAGATGGCCGGGTAAGTTTGCAATTCTGAGGAACATTGCCTTGATTTGATTTCTGCAACAGCAGCAGCATAAATCTCCAACTGCTGTCTAAGACCCCAAGTCCATTCACTCTAGCAGACCCATTTCATTGCCTGGCTTTTGGCCAAATCTGTCATGGGGAAAAATCATGTTGTAATGCAATAGCACCCTGACTCTGCAGGATGCTGTTTGATCTTGCCTGTATAGATGGGGCTATGTACTTGCTGTGACGGCATTATGGCAATGTGCTCCAGCCCTTTGAAGATCAGGGGTTTTCTTCATTTTTGTAAGTTGTACTCCTTATGGGAAGGAGATCCATCCTGAGTGAAGACAGAGAAATCTTGGGAAAAGCAGAACTAAATTAGGGAACACTTTCTCATAAATCTCTTTTCCTAAAAGAACAAGAGAAAATTTTGCCAGTGCCCTTTGCATTCTGATCCAAGGGCAGTGACAGCTAACATACACTTCTTTCCCCACTTCCTTTCCAGACACATCTGCTGGATCCTTTGAACCTACAGCCTGCCTCCTCCTAGTGCTGTGGAACTGGAGGCTTTTCCCTAGATTCACCCTCTGGTGTCCCCAGATGCTTGTACCAAGGCTTTCTCACTCCTGGTGCCCAGGACAGCAGGTATTTATGTCCATCCTTCAGTTACAATTCCTCATAACAAAGGAAAATATGGGCAAGTTAATTGTTTATTTTATTCAAGAAATGTGTGTGAAAGTGGTGAGGTGTTTAGTGAAGGCAGACAAACACCAGTCATAGAAGAGATCTGTAACACTTTTACTGCTTCCTCAAAACAAAGCCATTCCTGAGGGACTTAAGTCCAGGCCTCAGCTAGGGATACGCCATAGCATCTGTGCACCAACCCTCATAGGCTGTAAAAACAGGGTACCACCTCACCCCTTCCTGAGGTTTGGTTGTTATTTTTAGAATGGAGCAATGGAAAACCAAAACTTCAAATCCTTCTCAAAGCTGCCTCTTTATCTTGCATCCTGCCTTTGAGTTTGCTTAGCTGCTCTAGCCTTTCTCTTCCAGAGGAAGTAAAGGGCCATGTGTTTCAATGAACTAACACTATTTGTCTTGTGAGAAGTGAATTTATGCCACTTTACTCCATTTCAGACAAACAGTGCGAGCTTAAGGCAAGCTTGAAGATTCAGGAGGCAGAATCACATGTTCCCTAACAGAGCTACCAAAGACGTCAGAAATCCTCAGCTGCACATTCAGAGGGAGCTTACAGGTGCACATGAGAACTGAGGAGGCTCAGAGTGATGATAATTTGTGTGTGGGTGTGTGTGGCCTCAGAGGGAGGTTTCAACCCTTTGCCCCCTCTCAGCTTTTTGTCCATTGCCAACCCAGCAAAGAGTTCCAAAGGGTTTTCCAGTGTGCTGGTGCCTTGTCAGCCCTCTACATCTCCAGTGCCAGTTCTGTCCTCAAAAGCAGAGCGGTCTTTCAGCTGAGATCTGTTGGGAATACCTGAGTTTGGAATATGGGGTGTATAAGCAGCCTGGTAGTGCCTACTGTGATATCATCCCTCTTAGGCAAAAAACTTGTCTCCATGGTCTCCATATATAGCTGAACAGATGGGAAACCTGAATGCCAGACTTTCTTTGCCCAAATATTTCAGTCTCATGTTGTTACAAAAATGGTGTGCTGTGCAAAGCAATGAAAGAAAAAGATGCTACATTAGATTTACCTGTGAAGAAGACCCGAAAGAGAAAAGGTCACAAAAAAAGTGAAAAAGAGAAATACATGAATATTTATATGTAACTATTTATATATAACTATAAATACATAATTATTGTGTATCTTGTATAAATACAGTATGGAATAATAATTATTGTATAATATTGTGTAAATGCATAATAATTGTATACATACAATTTTGTATCAATGCAAATGATGCTGTGACCTTTAAGATTTTCTTCCTGTCAAGTTTTGCTCTGTGATGTCTACTAAGGGTTGTGGCTCCATTGATCTCAGTTAGGAAATTTATTTTAGTCATCTTTTGGACACTTTCAGCCAGTGCTTTAAATACCTTAATATTTTGGAAATTTCTCTATAAGTCTTATTAATTTCATAGAAATTGTCATATAGAAATTTCATAGAATTGACATTGACAAATTAGAAAAAAGAAGTTAAAATAGAGGGGATAAAAACAACTTGCCAGAAGTCAAATAGAAAAGGTAAAAAACATTTTTCAAAAAAAAGTGTTAAAAAATGAATTAGAAGTGCCCATTGCAATTAATCCCCCTTTCATATCCCAATATCTTAGCTGTTTTCTGCCTGTGTAATGGAATATCTACATTTTTAAATGCCAATGAAGTTTAACAACTCTTAGTCACAGGGAGTTGCAGGCAATTAATAATGATTCTGGCATAGTGAAAGCTTCCTCTTACAAGTATTTTCACTTTTTTCCATCATTAATTTTGGATGATCTGTCCACGTCTCTTTCTTTATCTTCTCTCTTCCAGGAGCTGGTCTTCCCCAAAGCAGCTCAGCAGTTGTGTGCTGCTGGAGCTGGCCGCAGCAGGGAGGGCAGGGCTGCACAGTGCTCTGAATCCTTATCATGTGTCTGCTACGGGGAACCCCCATCTCATCTGGTGTCATTTGTTTCATCATCTGATCAAACCCCTCAGCAACTGGGCATTGTTTTGATAAATGAAGTCAGGAACCAAATTCCCCAAGGTGTGGAGGTGCGTAGATCTAATTCATGGTGACGTGTTACATTTGCTCATCTCTAGTTCTTTCTCGGAAACAGAGAGGAATAGTTCATTGAAGCAATATCTAAAAGGGGTTTTTTTAATATTTTTTCTTACTTTCTGTCTTCTTCTGTTTCTACAGAAACCAGGAGCCCCACTGAATATTCCCCATTTCCCTCTCACTCTCTTGACGGGGGATAATCACCCAAGCAGCACCTTGTGTGGTGCAGGGTTAGGCTTGTCTTATTGTACATACCACAAAAAGGGCTCACAGTCATCTCTACAGGGTATAAATAGCCCTGAGACCATGCTTAAGTGTCAGTTCTCTTTCTGCTCGTTTCTTAACTGTAGGAGCACCTGTGGGGCTGCCTCTGACTTGGCCAATGTAGGTCTCTAGGTAGGTCCTGGAGGTTTGGGGGAGTACTTCGCCACAGTGTGGATGGGCTCCAGCCCATTTTTCCTGGCCAAAACCTTCTATGTCTACCTTCTATGCTAAGTATTCATATGACCTCTGCTTGGCAGGCCAAGCTGCTGGAGCAGTTTTCTAGGAAAGCCCATTTCTATTTAGCTCAGGAGAAAATGGAATGTGAAAACCTCAGCTAAGACCAAGGTCCTGAGATTAGTTTTCACACTCTAGGCTGAATCTATTTGGTAATTCAGACATCAGGCATGGGATGATCCTTTCCTCCTGGTCCCAGGTGTCCTTGGCTGCCCTTGGGTTGGGTGGACACAGCCAAGTGCACTCTTGACTGCGTGCTCTGCTCCCTTTCACCTCCACCCAAGACAGAGGCTGGAGGAGAGCAAGCGAAGCCTTTCCCTTGTGGTCGGGTGTCCCATCAACACCTGGCACGGACAGGGTTAGTCAGAAACCACTGGAAGCAGAGCAACCTGGGAGGAATCTGCTCCCTCACACAGCTGCTATTGCCTAACATGAGCAGTAATTGGTTCCAGCTGACTCACAGCGTAGCTGGCGAGGGAAAGTTCACGTCAGGAAGGGCGTGCGGCTCCTGCGTTGGGGACACAGCATCGCAGAGGTCCTCAGCTGGCAAAGCAGCTGGGCAGAGAGCAGCAAGAGGTGATTCTCCACTGAGTGCCACAGGGAACACAGCCAGATCCTTACTGTTCGAGCAAGGAAACACAGCAGATCCCTTTCTCTGCACTCTGTGTGGAGCGCTTACTCCTCTGTCCAGTGAGGGCACTCTCATTGCAGATACTTTAAGAGATCTGCAGAAGCAAGCAATAGCATGGCTGATTGCAAACTATCACTAATATTAACTAAAAGCGTTTCTTACCTTTGATCTAAGCTGTGAATATTGTATGAGCTCAAATCAACTGCATTTGAAAATGTTTGAAATCTGTTAAAAACAGACACACACTTCTCTCTTTGTCTAGTGT
The DNA here is from genome assembly GCA_013399455.1 of Anthoscopus minutus. NCBI lineage: Eukaryota > Metazoa > Chordata > Aves > Passeriformes > Paridae > Anthoscopus > Anthoscopus minutus. Next base: position 171,570 of record VWYI01010648.1, read on the forward strand.
TACTGATCAATAACATTAGTAGTGCCTCAATATTGTATTTGTTAAAAAGGGGATAAGTGACAATATAAAGGCAACATTAATTCAGTCTTTATTTACATGGGTGAACATTGGGGTTTACTCATTCTTGGTCTGCATTTGTTGTAGCCCTACTTAAGCTGAAAGCCAGAGTGAAACCAGGTTTCAGATGCGCTGTGGTTCCCTCACAGCTATAATGTAACACTTTTGACTGAGATGAGTTTTGAGACACAGGATTGTGTCACACTAGAGTTGTGATTTCTGACACTACCCTTTCCAGAGATTTATAATATTAGTGGGATAGTGCTTTCTTTCTTTTCTTTTATTTCTTTCTTCTTTTTTTTTTTAACTTTTTACTGGTTTATATATGAATGAGGCAGTGCTCTTTTTTGTTTTATTTTTTTTCTTTTCTGTTCTTTTTGCTACAGCTCACTGGCTGCTTCCCTTTTTTCCCAGCCTTGTAGTATTTCAACCGTTCTCTCCCTTCCCCCAGTCTGCCACAGTGTCAGTGAGAAACAAAACTGCTGAAACCTGAGCTTTCTGGTTAGAGAAGATGAAGAATGAGAGGAGGTGGTAATTAAACCCTCCCCCATATTATTCATGCAAAGGAATTGTCTTTGAACACCATTTCATCCTGGGAGCCTCTCTGAGTTCAAAGAGAAAGTTGAGTTGTTGTCATTCTGGGGCCATAATCTAATCACAGTGTCCCACTTTGATTTAAAAATCTTCTTAGGAGGTGGCAAATATCTCTCCCTGTCTGCCCATTTATATTTTATTTTTAATTTTTAGTCTTAAGAATGTGGTTCTTGTTGTTTTGGCCTTTTTCTTGTAGTGCAGTTTTATCACCCAGGTTAGTCTGGTTCCTGTCACTGGCTAAGCCTTTAGCAGTTTCAAGAACAGAAAAATATTCCTCTCTGTAACTGCAGACAATTCTCTGTATGCACAATAAGACCAAAAGGCTTTCCAGGAGCCTCCATCTTCCAAGGTATTTCCAGATTCATGCTTTCAGAAGCAGCTCTGGTATAAGTGGTGCTTTCTGGGACAGGCATCTACCATCTACTGGGATAGATCTACCATTTTTAATCACTTGGCAGCTAAAGAGCATTGAATGTGTTTCTTCATCCTCTTCTTGCCCTGTTTGCTCTGAAGAAGCCCAGCAAAACATCTCTATACACCAGTCCATTTCCATATAGACTATAAATTCTGCCACTGACACAAGGTATATGCCCACACATATTAAAGAGGAGACATGATCTTAGCAATCTTTTCCTTTTCAAAATTATTGGTTATATGATTCTCTGATACAAACATTTAACATGTTTTGTGTTCTTCCTTATGAGGGCTGCTCTGCATCCTTGACTTGAAGCAGATAACTAAATCATCCCTTATGGTTCCTGAGATTTTCAAGAGAAAGCTCCAGTGTTACTCAAAGGGTGGGTGAAATACAGCCCATTCCCACTTCCACCAGCTGCCCTCCAGATAATGTCCACCCTTGCTGTGTGAATCTATTAGGTCTGTTCAGGGCACACATACTTGTTCCAAGTGCTCCTACAGATTCTTGCGGAGTTCAGAATCTACAGATAAATAAAGGCAAAATTAAGTTATGATCACTGCAGGCTGAGGTGTTTCTGAGCACATGCAAGTGATTGCATGGGGAATTTTGTCTCCTTGGCAGTGTAGTGATGCTGAAGAATTCCCTGTCCAATTGTAAGCATGAACACCTGGGCTGTGTGTCTCGTCTGAGGCAAGATTTCAGGACATCTGAACACTGCCCTTTTATTCTATTATTAAAAAAAATGTAAAAAAAAAATTGATCATTTTGTTGTGGACAATAAAAAACTTTAGGAAAAAATCAATAATAAGAAAACTAATGACATAAAGTAGATTTCTCTTTTGGTTTAAAGCTTTAAACACACAGCTTCATTTCAAAAACACCAAATGTTAGTAGTTCCCCTTGAGCCCATATGGCTCTGCTCAGTAGACACACTTAAAGAAAATCCTTACCCTTTCTTTAGATAGCTAAATATACACCTGTCACACTTATTTTTAACATCTTGTCTTAGATTTTTAGTTCTAACAATTTTTAGATAGAGATTTACAGCAGAGTGATAGTTTCTTTTAATCTATATCTGGTCAAATCTCATTTGTGCTGCTTGTATGTATAATTATAATTTTTAAAGCTGCTAAGTAGTTTTTGCATATACTTCTCATGCTGGAGTTCATCTCTGCTAAATTTGTGTATCTAAGTATTAGATACTGAGCTCAAGATGGTCACTTGGCTTCTCTCACTTTTCAACAGAGACACATAGGCACTGACAATGACTGTTCATCTCTTCCTGAGGTTGCCTGGATTGCTGTTTCATGAGGAATCTGGAGTGATCATTAAAAGGAAATGCCTAATTCTTAGGCAGCTAAATGAGAAGAAGCTTATTCTTCATACCCTCAGCAATGGCTTTCACTACTTCATTAAGAACTGAACCAGTTTAGCTAAAATGCTGCGTAATTATTACATTAAATAGCTGATATTCCCAAATGCCAGTGGGGCACAGCTGATAAATCTCTGCCTTGTTTCCTGCTTCCCGCGTGAAAATGGCCAGGCTGAACACTAGCTGGTTTGAACTAGAGCAATGAGAAGGGAAGATCACCTGAAAGATGCCTCCCTCTGTAAACATGTATTCAAATACACAAAATGGCATGAAAGACTTTGCAACAGTCTAGTTAGGGATTAATATTTGTGGTTTTTAGATAAGCCCCTTCACATCACGGAATAGCTCTTTTTTCTGGCAAACAGATAAAGCTTGTCTTTTTTGTGTGAAATACATCATAACTTGCACAATGGGGTGAAACTCTCATAAAGAGACAGTTTGAAAGAAAGTATTTGTTTTTTGCTAAACAGATGGGGTTCAATTTCAGATGTCAAAAATAAAAAAATAAAATGCTTGACAACAGAGAAATAAATAACTGAACAATAACATGGAAAATAATAATTTTATGTAAATTAAGCCAGACTGTTACAATCATAGCTTCTGTATTTAGTGCCAGATATGGCAATTCTGTGGAAGATGGCTGTCCTTCTCTTAGGTGATGTTTATCTGCACAAAATACACATGGAAGGTTACCAAAGTGTGGTTCTTGAATCTCTCTGTAATTTTATGTTGGTCAGTTTACAAACAAATTTAGGATGCCCTGACCTAATCTGAGTGAACTCAGGCTATATAAAATCACATAAACATCCACATTAGAAAAAGCAGTATTCTGTTCAGAATAAAACCAAACCACAACCAAACCACCACACTATAACCCGTACCCCAGATCTCTGGTTTCCATTCATAAAAGCCAAATGAATGAATAGGCAAGATTATTGAGGTGGCTTCCTGAGCCACACTTCCAGTATAACATGGGAAAAGCTGAATTTGTGTTTAGGATTGGCAGATTCAGTGACTCCTAATCAAATTTGTGGGTCTGGTTCCTAAAAATGACCAACAAAACTACGAACAGCAATTGCATCAGCAATTTTGTAATGTATAAAATGTGGCTTACATCTGTGGCTAGAAGGCAGAAAAAACTATTATTTTTTTTAATAGATACTGCTTCTCTTTAAGATAGAAAGTAATGTAAAAACCTTATACAAAAAAAGACCCCAAACCACTTATCTTTACAATTGTGTTTATTTGTTTCAAGAACAAATACAAAATGGCTAAGTCTTACCATTATTTTCCTGACGTATATTGGGTATGTTTCCTTTGTACTCCACTCTTTGTGATTAACACCACCATAAAGGAAAAGAAAAGCCATGATTATTATTACTGTAACTGAGAAGAAATAAGGAGTGATTGAAAATTCCTGATTGAAATAAGGAGTAAGTTTCACAATACACCATGGCAATATATTGAGTAACTTGGGGCAAGCAGCTTTAAATTTGGGTGGAGGGTTATGGGGCTCTTAATTGAGACTTTCATTAATATTTGTTATATACAAAATTAGTTTAGTTTCTTTGAAGTCTTTAGACACTTGTAGATTTTTGTGGTAAAAATCATCTTTATGGTATTGGTCATTTAATTAGTCAATGATATATTGGGAAGCCAAAGTTATGTCACATCCCCATCTGCTTTCATTACTGGCATCTGCGATGATCTTTCCTTTCATGGTCTGAGGTCAGCCTTGGTGACTTGCATCTTGGATGCCCACCCTTCCTCTGAAATTCCATGAACCCTGCTGTCACCTTCCTTCTGATGCTGTTAATTTCCATTTGCATTTTTCTGCCCACTGACCTTTAGTGATAGGTGTCCTTCACTAGACCTTGTCTGTGCTGGTAACAGAGGGCTGTGGGTATTTTGTGTCCTGGTTTACACAAACATCTGTGTTTTGCATCTGTCATGACAGAAAAAAATCACCCCAAATTCCAGCATATATTGGAAGTGCATGGAGACTCACTTTGATGCTTTGGACAGCCTGAGTGTCCGTATTATCTCAGTGACAAGAATTCCTTACTTATCTCTAAGGATTCATAGACTCCTAGGAAGGATGTTCAAATTTTAGCCATTTGACTGTAGCAGGTTTGGTTCTCATGCAGTCAAAGCCCAATGGTATTGCTCTGAATGCTTAACTAGAAGCAAGAGCCAGATAAACACAGAGCAGAAGGCCAATGAGATCCTATTGTAAATCTATCAAGGAAACACAAACCCCTCCCTGACCATCAGCCTGATTCCAAAAATGTGCTTAATGGAAGATTCATGTGCCAAAGGACTCCTGTTGCTGGACTGTGCAGAGCTGAGGTATTACTGAATCCTGTGTCTTTCTCTGCATTTCCAGCTATGTGGCTGGAGCTCATGTCCTGCCCTGCACTGTCCCAGTAGCTGTAGAAACCAATGGAAATATAATTGAACATGTGAGATTCAGTTAATTCAGTTATTCAAAGCATGTGGCTGCACTGTCTTCCAAAACACCCTCCAGCCAAGCAACCCTTAGCTTGGCCATAGCTAAAAACTGTTCTAAAATACGTTTCTGAGGTCAGCAGCTCTGTGGTTCGACTGAGGAGCGCAGAAGCTGCAAGCCCTGGGGAGCGCATTTCATACAAGGCTCGGAAACGCCGCTGCCGAGGGTGCTGCTGGCTGCTGCTGCTTGGAGAAAGCCCGTACAGGCTCATTCTTAAGTCACAGATATGCACTGGAAAAACCTTGATATTTATTTTTGGATACAGGGCTAAACCCTGGCTTTGCAGAAGTGAGGAGAGTTTCCATTGATTAGATTAGAGCCCAGACTTCTTTTTCCAGCTTGATTTCTAGCTGAGCCCTGTCTCGAGCTGCTTCCTGAAGGAGTGGCAAGGAGAGTTTTGCTTTTTATGTTCGCCACGGGCAGGGTCTGAGGCTGGGAATCAGCCTTAGGTACCACCATTGCACTAACTAACTGAGTGATAAACAGGAATTTGATAATTGTACACTGAATACAGACAGTATAGATTTGAGTTCTGGGTAGCTGCAGTTTACTAATCTCTGCAGCTGCTGCTGAGAAATTATCTGGTAATAGCTAACAAATTCTTCAGAGAGATCAACTTCCTCAGAAGGAAACACATTTACTCAAATGGATTAAATTTCTCATCTTTTATTTTTAATTTCTTCTCTTATTACTATGTGCAAAATAAGAATACCCAGCTCATCTCACCTTTTCTATCTGTAGATTTTCATCCTTCTCCAAGGAAGGTCAGGTCTGCCCCCTTTGCAGATGGGGAAACTGAGTCATAGGGAGAGGTGTCTGAGGTCATTAAGAAGCAAATGGAAAAAACTGTTGTGTAAACTGGTCTCTGGAGTCCCTGCCCAGTTGCTTGCTCCCTTAAATGTCAGTCCCACAGGGTTTAAGCTAAAGCTAATGGTGATAAATAGGAAACACCCCAATGATTTAGATGGTCTTTGAAACCAACACACGTCTGTATATATATATGTATCCTTCCAAAACTTCAAATTATTTTAGTATCTTATCAGAACGTCTTGATCTCATCTACAAAGCGTTAGATTGACACAGCAATTGCAGTTCCTGTGGTAAGTCAATAATAACACTGTCACCACTGCTGCAGGATGACTGAGGGGCTGAGTAAACACACCCAGAGGAGAGTTTGCCCAGTGAAAGATTTAGAGTCCAATTGCTAAGGATCAGGATGTCAAGTAGACTGGTCAGACCTAGAAGTCTGCTGCACTGGGACCTTGAAAGGCTTCCTCTGGCTGGATGATGCTGTGTGGGGCTCATGACATGGGTCCAGCTGTGTGGAGTGCATGAACCACACCACACCACCAGAGACAAGAGGAGACAGCCCTGCCCCTCTCCAGTGTAGAGGCAACATTTTCCAGGAGGATGTGGAGCCCCCAAAGTTGCCTTCTAAGCCTGGTACTGGATCTTCTGTTCTTCCTCACACCTCCCAGATATCTGCTCTCCCTGTGGAGAAATCTACAACTGCGGGAAATCTACAACTCCTGTGATGAGGTCAGGGCTGGGCAGCATGCAGGCAGCTCTCCCTCCAAGGGAGGCTCTGTCTGGCATCAAGATGGTATTCCATCCTACTCCCAGATCCCACACCCTGACCAACATGCTCTGTGCAAGTGTTCAGTGTACCTCAGGTGGATCTACCCAGCTGGATGGGACACAGAAGCTCTCAGAGAGGCCACAGTGCTGTAAATGAGGCAGTACTGCTTGGAGCAGGTTATTTTGTCTGGTTTTCCCTTCCTCTGAGTGAAGTATTACCTAAAATGTGTCTCCTTGAACTGCCCAGATGGCTGAGGTATCACCAAAAGTCTGGGTTTTTGTGAGTGCTGTTCTTTAGCTGCGTGTTCACTATGGGAGTGATCATTGTCTCCACTGAGCTTTCCAACCTGACATCCAGGATGGTTCTAGGGAGGCTCCAGGAGCAAGGCAAGCAAGGTTATCTTTTCCAGGGTCTGGATGGGAGCCAGAGTTGGCAATGCTTTAGGCTGCTCCCTGAGTCTGCTCACTCCTCTTCCTTTGGCCATTCTCACTCAGTGCTCCTCTAAGTATTTTCTATAAGAAAAGAGAGCAAAACCAGCTCAAATAAACACCACACACTTGTTAAACTATTTTTAAAGTTTTTATTTCATAAATGTAAGAACTCAAACCTTCCAAGTCACATGAGTGCTACTAATCAACATTTTCCTGCCCAGCCTGTTAAAACTTCCACTAACTCATCCTGAGTCCCCCATTAAAGATATGATAACATTTTTTATCCAATTTCCCCTATAATTAGATTGTACAAACACTGTTAGTATTGTGGAGAATGAGACTATCAGTAACAAAACACTCCATCAGCTTCCAGCACTTTAACAAATCCCCCTTTTTTATTTTATCAGTTTGATGTGAATCCCTCTGATCAGGTGTTAACAAGCTGGGCTATTTTCCCTTGATAATCCTCTAGCACAATAAATATATACTCACTACTCAGACATTAAATCACATGGATTGTAAGGGGTTTTAGGTTTCCCACTCCTACCTCATTTTTATGTCTTTGTTATCCAAATCTCTCTTATTAATTGTTCATAACAGCAGTATCAGTATCATATCCAGTATGAAAAAAATAATTGGCTCTAAGGAAAGTTTGTTTCTGTCACAACATGTAGAAAGGAATTTATTTGATTTACATTATATTATCCATATGCCTAAATTTTTATGGGCTTTTATCAGTGATCCACAACTATCTGTCAAGTACATCTCATTTTTGATTGATGGGTAAAGTATCTATAGTGATCACAACCATACAACACACAAGAACTGAATTCTGTTTTGCCCTTGGAAAAGACACTTCACCTTCCTACACTTATTGCTCACCTGGAATGGCTGAAATCTTCTTGATTATACCAGCATCTCTTTTTTGCCCTTCTGGGAGACTCCCAAATCAGAAATGGGAACTGGACAGAAGACATCCAGTAACTGAAGAGCCCTGAGAAAAAAAAACCAACCAAAAAAACCCACCAAAAAAAACCACCAAAAAAATCCCCCCAAAAAAAACCCGAAGTGGTATAAGAAGACAATATATTTGTTTTCTAAATTTGTATAAGAACATAATTAATTCCTACTTCATTATGCAGTTTCTTATTTGGTTTTAAGAATGCGATCATCTCCTGGGGAAAGAAGGCAAATAATGGTATTGGCAGGAATTATGATCTGAATTGCCCAACTTTTCAGTCAAAATATCTTAGGACTGTAAGTAACAGAGTTTCTATTATTGTCTCTACTGTTCTTTTTTCTATAACTTTGCAAAAAGCTGTAAATAATTTTAATGCTGATTTTTCCCATAGAATTCACTAAGTCAAGGCCATAATACTTGAAATCCAGAGCGACTATTTAATTACTTAATTTAAATAGTTAATATTCAAGCCAAATATTGAAATTAAATTAAACTAAATATTGAATGTTGCACGGGAAAATGTCTGCATCAATATTTACAACTTTCTGGCTTTGTATTGCATCAAACTCCTTAGAAACTTTCCCCAGAGCACCACCATTTCCCAGGAGCTCAATAAGTGAGTGATGGAGCACCTCTCCTACAAAGATAGGCTGAGGGAGCTGAGATTGTTCAGACTGGAGAAGAGAAGGCTTTGGGGAGACCTCATTGAAGACTTACAGGACCTAAAGGGGACCTAGAAAAAGAAGGGAGAGGTGTTTTTTTGTGTGGGAAGAAAGTGACAGGATAACTGGCAACTATTTTAAACTTAGAGAGGGCAGGGTTAGATTAAGTATTAGGAAGAAGTTTTTTACTCAGAGGGTGGTGAAACACTGGAACAGATTGCCCACAGAAGCTGGGATTGTCCCATATCTGGAGGTGTTCAAGATAAGTTTGAATGGGGCCCTGAGCAACCTGATCCAGTGGCTGGCATTCCTGCCCATGGCAGAGGGGGTGGAACTGGCTGGTCATAAACTATTTTCATACCCTCAGAGTCTCACAATTGACAATCAATCAGTGCTAAAGATATTTTCTCCACATATGGAAAAATTCACCTTTTGTAAACAGGTTAAAATTCATCTTAATATGCATCTAAAAATCTCAGTCATATTTAAAAAATTATTTATAGCAAAAATAGAGCAGATAATGAATGATGGAACTATCTCTAGCAAAACAATAACACAACTTACTTCTCTGATGACACATGATTGTCCTGCCCTTTCTGTGAAAAACATTTCCCTCTCACTGCAGTGCCAATTTTCTTACTGTTAAGCCATCTTGAACAAAGAGTAGTGTTGGTATTGAGCATCCTCTGTAAAGATTAATGCACAGATTTTGCCAATGCTTTTTTTCTCCTCTGTAATTTTTAAAAAAGTTTTTATTTTCTTCTGTTGTTTCAGTTTGAAATTTAGCCCAGGAAACTTCCACTGACATGCAAAACAAAAATAAATAAAGCAGAAACTGTATTGATAAGAGTCATTTAACACACTGATGCAAATCAACATGTGTATTGCTTTTGCATGGCCAGGTTTAGTAGCCGGGTCCATATGGGGTGGCTTCTCTAAGAAGCTGCCAGAAGCTTCCCCAATGTCCAGCAGAACTGATCCCAGCCAGCTCCAGGATGGATCTGCTGCTGGCCAAGGCTGAGCCATCAGCTGTAGTAGCAATGGAGTCATTGCTGTGATAACATATTTTAGAAGGGAAATAAAAATTTATTGTACAGAAGTAAATGTGGCCAGAGAAGATTGGAATAAGAACATGTGAGAGAACAGCCCTGCAGCCTCTCAGGTCTGTGAGGAAGGAGGGGCAGGAGGTGCTCCAGGTGCTGTAGCAGAGATTTCACTGCAGCCCGTGGTGCAGCCCATGGTGAGGCAGCTGTGCCCCTGAGACCATGGAGGAGCCCACACCAAAAGAGGTGGCTGCCTGAAAGAGGCATCCTGTGAACCTGTGGGAAATGGGGTCCTGGCAGGGACCCTCGGAGAGAAAGTTTGGTGGCAGGATTTGTGACCCTGTGGGGATCCATGCAGGAGCAGCCTGTTCCTGAAGGACTGCACCCTGTGGGAAGGGACCCACACTGGAGCAGTTCATGAAGATCTGCAGCCTGTGGGATGGACTCACACTGGAGAAGTTTGTGAAGAACTGTCTCCTGTGGGAAGAACCCCACACTGGAACAGGGGAAGGACTCCTCTCCCTGAGCAGCAGCAGAAACAACCTGTGAGGAACTGTGTAACTCTTATTCCCTGTGTCCCTGCACCTCTGAGCAGGAGGAGGTAGAGCTGAGAAGGAGGAAGGGATGGGGGGGAAGATGTTTTTCAGGATTTGTATTATTCCTCATTATTCTGCTCTGATTTTGATTAGTTATAAATTCGACTTTATTTCCCCCATTCAAGTCGGTTTTGTCTGTGATGGTGTTGGGTGAGTGATCTCTCCTGGTCCTTAACTCAGTAACATTTGTTATATTTCCTCCTGTTCAAGTGTGGAGAAGAGTGGCAGAGCAGCTTTGGTGGGCATTTGGCATCCAGTCTAGGTCAGCACAACATAAATGATTTTGTGGAAAAATATTTTCTACTATTTTGGTTTTTCAGGAAACCACATATAAGTTAATAAACATAATAATTCAGATTTAGCATAGGTTTATTCCTGAAAAGTCGCTTGGTTTAGCACCATGGCAGCTAAAATGTGATTATAGCATGCACTAAATGGATTAAGAGCTGGCCAGCTGGCAGATTTCAAAAAGTATTTGTTGATGGGGAATTGTTACCAAATGGATGTGTTTCTCATGGAAATTCCCCCGTGGGCTGTTCCGTGTCTAACACTGTTCAACACTTTTATCAACTCCTTATTTGCACATCTTGTAATAAGCTTTGATTTTCCTTGATACGCCTGACAGATTAGTTAGTGTTTAGTGATGTACATGTTTTCTGCAAACTGTTAGCCTCTTAGCAGAGTTTTGCTGTAATTCATTCTGTTGCCTCTTGTGGTCTGGTCATAAAGTTTAGCTTTTTAAGACCTATTGTGAAATTCCATGTAGAATTCTGCCCATTTTTTTCTCACAGATAAAAGAAGACACTCCCATTACAAGTTTTGGTACTCAGCTGAAGTAGCTGGAGAGTCCACTCTCTAGTGACTTGTACTTCGGAAAAAAAGTTGAAAACTTTTAAGGAAAGAAAGGTTTAGTTATAGATTGGAAGCCTCTGGTTTTGGATCTGCATAAGAAATTTAGGTCCCACTTAGAAGAAAGTCTTCAACTGTTATCTGAAAAAGAGATATGTAATTCTAGTAATGTTTTGCATACATACAATGCTCTTTATTTAAGGATGTTGCAGTGCTGAAAAATATTACATCATTAGGAGAAGAGCATAACTGTATAAAAATACTGCTCAAAGCTAGGTCACCTAAAGTAATGCTAGCAATGACAGTGTCAGTAGAAATCTGATGATTTGATTGTAGAGGAGACACCCTGATTACCGTAAGAGGGAGGTACCCTCAGCTGGTATGTGTTCAAAAGTTAAAGTAATGGGTCTGGAAGAGACTAATGGAACAGGATGAAGTGAGAATATAATTTGATTTTTTTTTTCTGTATTAGGGACCATTTCCTTTATGAACTATCAGCTTTTAAAGGGGTAGAAAACATGGTATTATTCTTCACACTGGGGAAAGAAGGTGCTGGGCAGTGTTGAAGTTTCAGAGGATGAAAGCCCAAAGGGTATTCCTCTGGTTTTGTAGTGAGTCCATAGGTTTTGTATGTTGGATCTCTGCAGGGGTTGTTGTGAGAGCCCCTCTGCAAACCAGGACAGCAGCCAGGAAATCAACAAGGAAAGCAGCAAACAGGTGGTGAGAAAGATTACTTGAGAACAAACCTCGTTGGAACAACTAGCTAAGAGCAATCAGCAGGGCAGCCAGCACCAGCCCTGGCCAGTGGGAAGAGGCAGCCTCAAACAGTGCCAGCAGAAAGCACCCACAGGAGTGACAGTAGGGGAAGGACTGTTTGCACATGGGCTGTGCCTGGCTGCAAGCTGTGAGCAGGAGCACTGACTGCTGGCAATGCCCAGGGCTGCCTCTGAGGCCAGCCAGCTGCCAGGCCATGGGTAGAGTTCAGGCATGATTCTGCTGAGAATGATCATCCTACTACTGAAATCTGCCTGAGTCTGGATCAAAACCAGAGTGAGATGCAACAAGAAGAGGATATCTCTGGCTGACACCAATGCACTGATCTTTCAGAGATCACTCTATGGAGTGAGCAGGTACCTCAAGGGGGAATGGGATCATGTTTCCTTCTCTTGCTCGGATTTTCTAGGTGGAAAGTTATGCCTGGAGCTCAAGTGTCTGCTTATAGAAGACAGACTAGGCTCATGGTTTATACTTTAATGGCAAACTACCACTGGAAAATTTACTTACTGCTAATAGGTTCAGATCTCTTTATTTGCACTTGGTTTGCCTATAGCTGGTAGTTCCCAAACTCTGGCTTCTCTTTCTTTGTTATAAGGAGTCCTCAGCCATTCAAGAATCAGATGACTCTGATGCTGTTTTAAATGGGAAGTAAGCCCAAAACTCAAAAAGATGCTTTCACTCATGAGAGTGGACAATATCCTTGTCCCAAGTACATTACTTATAAATGTATAAACACATTTGATAGTTTTGAAGAATGAAAGACTGAGAAGTGGCATGATGGGCTGGAAGGCAGTGCCCTGCTGAGAGGTTGGATCCATCCATTTCTGCTGAAGCCGAGAGGAGTCAGGGGTTTTGCAGAGGAAGTGTTTCTTCAGCCACAGACCCGGTCTCCTGGTTTGCTCACAGACCAGCAGCATTTCTCCTTTGTAGCACTGTCTCTCTGTACTTCCATGAAAGGACTTCAAACAAACCTCCTTGGTTTTAGAATATCTGTGTCTCAAAGGCCTGTGTGGTGTTCTTCCTTCTGTCAATGTTTCGTTGCTTTTACTTAAGACTGGACAAGTCTAGGAGCCAGGCAAACAATATTACTGAGCAATGGCAAACATCTCAGCTTTCTTTAGACTGCTAATATTATTGGCAAATTCAATGCTGACCTGCAGAAGACTGCAATTTGTCCTCTTTAAGCATACAAGGAAAACTGCTGTGAAGCACAAGCTGTCAAGATTACTTTGTGTAAGCAATTATCTTCTATCTTGACTGGACTGATGTGGGCTGGACACACAGTTTTCCTTTGTAATCATTTAATTGCTAAATGAGATCACAATCCATTGGGTAAAAATGCAGAAAAGGTGTTATTAATGTTTCAATGTGACTGCTACTGAATGTTACTGCTACTGAGTGTCTGCCATATTGACCTCCACTCTGAAAAAGCAAGACAGAGAGAGTTGATAGATCATTTGATGCTGTGACAGTGTCTTCAGGTCTTAGGGCTTCATGGGCTCTACTGTGAAGCAAGTGGATTGATTGCAAAGGTTCAAAAAGTTTAAAATGACTAAAAGTTAGGAAATAACAAAAAGAGAACTGAATTCTAAATTCCCAGTTTAGGCATGAAAAAAGTATGAAATCAAACAGCAGTAAGCAGAGGTGAGGCCTTTGGGGTTACTGATTATTATCAGTCTGTTACTGATAGGGTATGTGCAGAGGAGAGAAGGGCACCCCACAGTACTGCTGTTTGAGAAAGGGTCACAGAAAAAAAAAAAAAAAAGGCAGCCACCCAGAATGAGGAGCATCATGCTATTTCTTTTAATTCTTTTCCTTCAGGTGGGAAGTTATGTGTATTTCTCTCCTTCAGCCACAGCAGCATACTCCAGATAGAGTTTAATTTAGTTCAGTGAAACAAGAAAATGCCTCACATAGGTAGACCAGCTGAAAAAGTAGATTGAACCATGGCAGTAAGGAGCTCTGGGTTTACAGAATTGCATAGTTTAAAAATTGAAGCACAGACTAGGCCTTGGGGTATGTCATGATTCTGGGATGAAAGTACATAGCATCTTTATTAATATTATAAAAAAATTTACCCATAGATGAACTAAATCTGAAGTAAGCCTTTCTTCTGAGGCTTCCTCTGTCTGTCAGACTTCTGTTTGTTTGTGAAGTTTACATGCTTCCTGTGTTTGACCAAAACCAGGGCTACTGAAATAACCTGAGAAATGCTATCACTCTGATGTTTCTGAGCCAGCTAGGATTAGAAATGGCTGGAAATGTTATGGAAGAGCCTGTTTTCATGAGATTTCTATCCAGATATGTAGACCAAAGGGATTTCTTGCTCTGTGAACTTACAGAGTTACACCTTTCAGTGCTCTTTGATGTAAACTCTTTGTTTCCTGTAGCATAAAGAAAAGCCTCCCCTGCATTGTATCTATGCAAATTACAGCAAATAGAACAGTATAAGCTCACCTTTTAAGATCTGACCTTTTGTTTGAACTGTTAACACCTGAAAGATGGAGGTTTTTCAGTTTCCAAAGCTGGGTATTACACTTGTTTGTCGAACTAGGAAAAGACTATTACAACAGATTCTTTCAGGACCTGCAATAGGCATAGGAAATACTGTATTTTTTTAAAGCCAACAGAAACCAGACCACACAGAGTTAAAGTCCCGACTCCATCCTGAGGGTACCTTGTTTTCTTTACACAATTACCTATGGTCTCAGTTTGTTAGATGATCTCAGCTGGCATTCGAAGTAATACTGAGACCATTGACATAGGGATGAAGTTTCCAGCTTCAGCTTGAAAGACCCCTTGTGTTTGTGGATTCAGGTCAGACATTTAGTGTTACCTGAACTTAATTGCAGTTTGTTTTTGCTTTGCATTATCTTCTAAAAAAGTAGTCCAGGGAAAGAAGGAGGCCTGGGAAAAACAAACTGCTTGGCCAAAGGGATTCCAAAAGCTGCATTAGGACCACCTCAAAGTCTAAACACATCTTTGGCACAAAGGTTATCTCCTTGCTCCCCAAACCTTGCCACTTCCTGCAGAAGCCCTGCTTTTTTGGTTTTGGGCCATAACAAAACCCAGGACTGCTATTACCTTACCCTTGTCTCTCATCTCAAGTTCAGACTGCTTGTGCAGGCAATGCAGCCCTACTCTGACTCCCTTTTCCTAGTTTTTTTCCTCAGAATTTTCCTTTTCAGTCCTGTACAAGGAGGTTGGGTGCCCTGGCTGTCAGTGACCATAATTTAGACCACAGTTATCTCTAGTATACTCCTACAGCTATCATCTTTGATTACCAAATACAGTCCTGCTTATCCTTCCTTGAGTTAGAGCAGGCAGTGTCCCTCTCGGTTTCGGGCCTACTTCAAAAGCTGGCTCAGTCTGGGAAACATTTCTAAATGCTTTAGACACCACTGAAAAGACACCACTAGTAAAATACAGCCCTTGAGATTTGTGTGCACGTTCACATCACAGCGTTTCCTTTTAATAGTTTAATGTAGATATAAAAAGTGTTGGATATATGTTGTGGGCTCAAATGGCAGACTCCATTGACTCAAAATTTTATTTGACTTGAGAGCTAGTAAAAAACTCTTCTGAGCTCCATTTATATGCTGATGATCTCTGCAATGCATTTGAATGCTTACAAATGATGCCATATACTGCTGAGACTTATCTCAAGATTGGTATGTCACATCAGAGCAGGCAGATGAGCCTGAGACATCTTGTTATCTCAGTTTAATAGGTTCCTGCAGATGGGCTTATTGGCAGTAAATGTTTGTGCACATACTTGTTGCTAACACATAGTGGGCTGACAGCAATGTGCTAATGTTATTCATTCCCATGAACAAATGACAATTAGTTCCTAATTCACCTTTCTTTTGCTGTAACTCAATCCACACACCTGCAGTTTCCATTGCTCTGACGATGCACACAGTATCTTAAACTGTTATGGCTGGATCAAAAATCCTTTCAGTTAATCTAGCTTCTGCTATTAAGGTATTATAACCTTTTCTTTTTTATTCTTTCACAGAGATGAACAAAATGGATTTGAAGTGAGACTGTAGTTGCTGAACTATCACACCAATTGATATAATAATGACCATCATAATAAAAAAAGTCTGAAAAAAATGACAGTTCTACAGACTTTCATGAAGAAAAATCTAAATCAAGTGTGACTGTCTGAAGGTGCTGAATGAAACTAGGCAGTCTCAAGAAATGGATTGAAGACACTGTTTACTTATGTGAACTCAATTTATGTTTAAAACAAGTGTATAAAGTATATCTGTAGAGTTCAGTAAACCTTTTAGGAGTGAATTCTGTATGCAAACTGCAGTTATGGCAATAAATAGACAATTTTGCCAAAGCAGTACAGCAAATGAAAACATATCTCACACTTCATGCAGGAACTCAAAGTAAAAATTAACACTATGACAGTAATGAGCACGAGCCTCAAATGCAAGCAGGCTTTTGTGCTGAAAGCAGACTGAAGAAATATGCTATGCCAAGATGAATGCAGAAGAACAGAAACAGGTAGGACAGCAAACCACTCATGAGAAGACAGACTGGCTGCATTTTAAAACAAGCTCAGCAAGTAAATGAGGAATATATTGCTTTATAGCATAAGGCATTAGAAGTAAAATGTCAGGAGGCTGGCAAAACTACCCACACTGTTTCTTAAAAAAAAATAAATTGCCCAAAGTTGCCAGTCAATAGTAAATAGTTTGCTAAAGTGCAAGGAAACAAGTCATATGCATGTGAATAAACAGACAAACCACATCATGCCCAAAATATTCTGTTAACTGAGTAAACTTACTTCAGGGTATGGAGCAGGCACCTCTCTCTGCTTGTTGGGTCATGTCTGTCCAAACCACTTTCACTGTGTGTCAAGAGACTGCAAGCAGCATCTACAGAATTTAGGAGTAGGAAGTATTGCATAATGCATGACAGGTAAGTAAAAGTAGCAAGCATCCATAAATGTGCTTATTGCCACCTAGAAGACACCTGGTGGTGGCCTGGCAGTTACCACCCAGGGGTACAGCAGGATCAGTGATGCTGTTGAATTGCCATCTTTCACCTTTCAGTTTTTTCCTTGGGGGCATATACCTCCCATACCAGCATTTTTCCTTTTGAAGCCTCCTCCCAAGGCATTAAAAAGGAATGGAAGTACTGAATTGCCAAGTAAATCTACCTTTATATAGAGCTTTGCTTCATCGGTGTTAAGGCTGTATTGATAACAGAAAATGAATGTAATGGGATTTATTAATGCTCATTAATATTGAATACCAGCACTTATCTGGGGGGGAAGGGGGAAAACAAATACATAAATCTGTAATTACAAACTTATGAAATAGTGCTGAAAAGAATTAGGCCTCATATATTATCATCTCTACAAACATAATTTTAAACTACTGATAGTAAACAACAAAGTAATCATAATTTTGAAAATCATAATTTTGGGACCTAGAAACAGTTTTCCAATAACAGCATCCATAGAGTGTCTTACTGACAGTGAGATCTGGTGCCCAGCTGTTTTATTAATTACAGTATCATGGTTTAATGATGGGTAACATTTTTTTACCTACTCAAACTTGTTATGAATGGCTAAATCTTTCCTTCAAATTTGCTTTCTTTTTTGAGCCATAAAATTACCAGTGGTCTTGTTTGTCAACTCTTTGAAGGGTTGAGGGGTATCTTTGACCAATCTTCAATGAGACTTCTAAACTCTTTCAATTATAAATTCCCATGCTATCATTGCTGACTATTATTGCTCTTAAAAAACACTGAGATTCCAACAAGATATGGCCACAAAGAAAGTAACATTTGAATCTGTTTGATTAGTGGATAACTTCACCAAATAAAAAGGAGCAATCAAACAGTCCATTTTTGTCAGTGAGTTATATTAATTCCTGCAGAAAGCCCTTTATTCTATGGAGTTTGTTAATAAATAATTATCATATTCTCTTGAGCCAATTTGTCTAAATGCAAACATCAAGACAGATTATCTTGTAGCCTATAGTGTGTAAAACAATTTGCCCTCAGTAGGTGGGCTGTTCTATGTTGTTGCTGTATTCATACACCATTCTTTTACTCCAAAGAAACATGGCTCATCACTGTGACGTGATTAGCTTATGGAAATATTTATTATAGGAACAGTGATAAAGTTTAGGTTCCAAGACAGGTATAAACACCCTCTAATCTATACCATTTTCCTTCAAGCTAAACTGTTCCCAAGTTTGATCATAATATCCATTATTCTCTTTCATTATTAAATCTTAAAAGTATTTCAACCCTAAACTGCTTAAATATTAGCAGCACTTAATTAGTCTATCTCTTTTAAACTTCCAGCTCTGGAAATGTGAAATTTTTTTGCTGCTGAAGTTAATAGCAAAAGGCTATTTGCCAGCATGGACCTAGCTTACAGTGAGATAGTCTTCATACAGCCTTACAATGTCTGCCATGAAAATCTTCAATCTACATTTATTTGTTTCAAAATCATGACCAAAACACTTAATGAATCTATATTGAGGGCTTAATGAATAAGCTGAGCAATTTTTTCTTCTCCTTCACTGTGAATGGGCGGGGTGGAACATCCTCTTCAGGTATGAACACAGATTACAGGGGAGTCACTCTTTGTCTGCCTCATGGTAAGAAGGGTGGATCTGTCTGTATTCTTATGGACTAATTCTGTTTGGATACCAGGATGAATGAAAATGGAATCTGGCCCTGCAGCTGTAAAAAACTCAGTGTATACAGATGTCATCTGAGCCTCACTCTCAGAAACATATGAACTTCCAGTGGCAGTCGGGGAGTTTGGATCCGATCCTTCATTCTCTGAGCTAGTGTATGTTGTGTCCTCTCCGCTTCCCAGACTCCAGTTTATAGGGGACAGCTCTTGACTTCTGGATAGTGAGAGTCCCATTGTTTTCCACCTCTCACAGTCTTTTTCTCAACACAGTCCATTTCCCTAGCAGAATTAATTCCAGCTTTGTTCTATAAATGATAGTCTCTTTCCTTAGTCACTCTAGGCATTAAGCCAATGTATTCAGACTAAACAGAGGATATTAATTTTACTGTAGCATGTATATATTGCACAAAAGCTGTGATGCACAAGGGTTTACTTCCAAGAACTAGAGTGAGACGTTGTGTAAGTTTTCAAATTTGAACGTCAGAGATAACTTGCTGAGGGGATTGGAGACACTTAAGAGGAAATCCTCTAAGATTTTCTGCCTTTAATGACTAAATACCACAAGAAAGTGGGCTGTGAAGTCCTTCACCTAAAGAACTGGATGAGAACAAGTAAATCTTGGGTTACCATCTTTTGATATTCCCATGGCTGCAGGAGTGGATTGAAGGAAGATGTTGAATTCTGCCCTGAGAGCTTGAGACATTTTGTAACAGAGAGTGAGAAGACAGCAGATGCTAGAATCTGAACACTCCCAAGGCATTTGTTTAAATATGATTATGATATTGGGAAAAGTGAAGCTCACCTTTCTCAGGTCATGGAAATAGCCTTGTAACCAGTGCAGCCAGCCAGTCTATGCTGCCTGAGGAACCTGGGCGCTGGTTAATGCTTGTTAGGAGCTGGCAGTCCAATCAGTAGATCTAATTTAGTAAATTATGTTATGAACTCCCCTTTGCTTTAGGGGAGAATAGTAGGGATGTTACTCAGGCATAACTTCAGTAGCTCAACTAATAAACATTTTCTTGAGGCAAACAGCTTCCCACTGGATTCTCCAGATCCCTGGACAAAAGGAGGTCTTGCACCTTATTTTTGTGGGACTGATCAGACTTCCTTAATTGCTCAGGGGCTTTATTGTTCTTTCTCAGCAGAGCTGTGCAGACTTTATCTCTCACAAACGCATGAGAAATGCAGTCCTCAGGCCTGTTATCAGCTAATTACCAGCACAAAGAAATAACAAACCTTAGCCCAAAAGGCATCACAGAAGTGAATGAGTTAACTGCTTACAGAGCTGATGAAGCTGACCGCTAGAGAAAATACAGTTTAATCCAGTTTAAAGTCGACTTTATCCAACATAAAACTGTTAAAAGAAAATTTACTTCCTTGAAGACAAAAGATTAATGTCCAAGATGTTACGTGTACGCCTGCAAGGACACATCTGTTGATACATTTGCGGAACTGTTCTGGCTTAACTGACCAGCTGTCCAGGAAATAAATGTGGGATCTTCCTCGAGACAATTTGTGTAATGTGTAGGGCTATTCTCAATTAGTAATGAGAAAAACCCCAAAGTTTTTCAGCCTCAAGCTGTCATCACTAATTTAGTGTTCATGGAAGCCAGTCTGCTGGAAGTGGAGTAAGTCTGAACTTTGAGGTGAGAGAGGAAAATGAGTGAGCGTGTCCAGTTGTCCATACGTGTTTTATAGAACTACAAAGGAAAGGGATGCATTTTCTCCAGCCAGGTGCAGCTGGGATAAAGCTCCCTACTTTAGGGAGCTAGTAGGGAAAAGATCCCTACTGTTCCCAAACCTTGCAGGTTTCACCTCACCAGGCACACTCAGCTGAGCTGCCAAGCAGCAGCTTTTACAGCCCCCATCTACCTGAAAGTGTTGATGATGCTGGCAGAGGCTCTGGGGCTTGTCATCAGGAACTAAAGTGACACCTTTTAAAAGAGCAGACATAACCCTTTTGTGACAAGTCACAGAGATCCGTGAGTTAACTAGATAGATTTTCTTGTCAAAATGCCAGCTGGATATTTCAGTGCTAAATATCAGAAATGTAGGAAATTTGTGTGATGAAGTAGAGAGGCAAGGCCCTTTCCTCTTTGCCCTTTTCCATCCAGCTCATTGGTTTTCCCCTGTTCACTGCCTCTCCCCCTCTCAAGGGCCCTGCTCCTTTTGTCTTTCTACAACAGAGCCTGATCTCCTGCCTTGTCACTGAGACATTTCTCCTTTACTCACCTTCTCCTGTCCCTTCACCCCTGATCTGTTGCCGATCTCCACCCATATCCAATGTCCTCATGAGCCCAGGACCATGTAGGCATGTCCCACTAGTTTCAGGAATTACTCTATTAGTTCATGTCTGAACATTTTGCCCACTCTGAAGAGGCATAACACCATGTGAGTCAGTCTTGTGGAAAATAAGTCTTAACCCGTCAGATCTTTGTTTAGGTCCTTTGGTGAGGAATTGGTGGATTTATTAAAAATATATTATTAGAACATGGAGAATCTTGCTTCTCTGTGCATAATGATGTCATATATGCAGCTGTCTGGCTTAATCCAGGGCAAAGCTAAGGGAGAGTTGTTATGGACAGTACTACCCATATTCTGAAAATGGAAAGCCAGAGTGAAATAAGGGTTTTTACTTGTATCAATGTGACACAGCTGATTTCCTCTTCATGCTACCATGCAGACACAAAAAGGCTTCATGAACCTGATGTGGCCTCTTTTTTTTCAACTCTGTCCTTGTCACGGACCTTTGGATGCTTTCATCTTTTTATGAGCTTCATTTAATCCATAGGGGTCAGAGAGGAGTTATAGGGTTCAACCACCAATTGTGGACCTGTCTTAAGGAGCCCACAGGATGGAATAAGCTGCTTCTGCACTCTCCTCATGGGCTCTCTCTGTTTCAGTGAACTCAATGAAATTAAGATTTTTCACATCATGGTATATTCCCATCTGTTTTTGAAGGATCATCCTGGAAAATATTTCCCATAGCTTCAGAAAGTAACTAGTCATATATTCACCACTACTTGTTCGTAGTGCTGCTCTCCAGAGTCTTTGAGAGAGCAGCCTGATGCTGTACCTATATCAGCCTTTCCCCACCTCAGGTTTCCCACCCCTTTCAATGGAATGCAATTGAGCAGAGCACTGCTCACCTGACCCAGGTAAATTTGACAACACAACGATACAATTGCAGTGGCTGCCACTGGTGGTCTACCCCATTCTCCCTCGTTAGTTCTGAGGCAAGGTACTGGGTACTGTGTTCAAGGTGTCTGGCTCACTGGTTCATTGCTGCAGTACCTGTGCTGTACTAAACAACAGTAAGAGCAGTGTTGCACTGCCCTGACAGAGCTGAAGGCAGAGAAACTTCTACATTTGAACCCCCTCTTAGTAGTTACAAAAGTATTGACAAAGTTGAATGATGAGGCTTCTTTCTCATATTCTCTGTTAATCATCATGATAGTTTTAGGACAGACTCATGCATTTGTAGAGTATGTGGAACTGCCAGAGTATGTGGAACTCTGTGAAATCAAAAGTTTGTGGGCGACCAGTCCAGGTATTTTACAGGTGTCATGAGAGAATGCCAGGCTTAGTGCAAAGGTTGTCCAAAAATGTGCAGACATCACTCAAGCATGTGGTACCCAGACCTGACTGATAAAGTGCCACTGATGGGGAAGAACAATCAAAAAAAGACCTGGCATCTCCTTATATAAGTACCTGGAGGCTGTGGATGAGGATTTCAGAATTCACATTTGGGTCAACTGGTACTAATTGGCTGCTAAACCCCATCACACTTTTGTGAGAGCCAAATATGTACAGAATCAGTTCATCTCACTTCAGTGGGAAGAGTATTAGAGGCAAAAAGTGTATGAATGTTTCTACAATGAACATCCTGATGATAGTTAAGTAGGTAAAAGCTGATGCAATGAGTATGTGAAAGTGTGTCCTAATTTGCAGGGATATTTAACTAAAAGGAAGGTATTTTTCAGACAAACAGGAAAATGTCCATTCTTTAGGAATACAGTTTGAAAAAAAGAAAGGATATAGAAAAGTACAAAAGTATCTGCTGTCAGCAATGACATTTGTGGCCACTTCTCTTAGTCAAACTCAATTTTCTGACACACTGATCTGATAGAAATGTTTTGAACAGCTTTCATTTTTATTCCTTGGGCAAACACAAAGGAATACTAGTACACGAAGGAATACCAGTACCAGCTCTATTATATTTTTCAGTTGTATCAAAATGCAATAGTTGTAGAACACCTGGCAATATTTTGTGAACTGCAGTCTTTATGCCTTTAGCAGAGGTTTGGAGTTTTTCTTTCTCAGTCTCATCTAGGCCTATCAGCAGCATATTGGTGTCCTTTTTTCTACTGCCATCACATTGATGTTGCCCAAAATGTTCTGTAAAGATAGGGGGATGCATATAGCCTTGGAATTTGTGTCAGAAAACATATGCCATTTAGTTTGTTTCCTAACTGGTAGCATTGGTGCAGGCCAGGAATAAAAGTTTTACTCAGCAAAGGTGATGTATTATTATAAAGCAATAGTGTTGTGCATTCAGTTAGGTCCTTCTCATGTCCATTTCAAAGCCCTTTGCACTGATGAAAATGTGATCTGTCTACAAATACGGTCATTATTCTACAGAAGTTAATTGTTGCAACCATTTTTTTCTTTGAGAAAAGAGGGAAAGGTGAAGCGAAAAGTTCTGTCAGGATTTGTGACACAAAGGTGGTAGATTCACATGTTCACCCTGTACAAAAAAGCAGCAAAAAACCCCAGATGCAACTAACCTCATGTCCATGTCAAGCTCCTTATAGCCACTTCTCTCTCTAGGCTGAAAATAAATCCCATGGCTGCTTCAGGCAGAAGAAAGAGATACCTTTCTCATAATCAGATCATAAGATCCTAAGCTATGAGATGCTGAAGTGCAAAAGGGAGTAACCTCTACTCTTCTAGCAGTGTGAGCATTGCTATGCATGGAGTGGGGCAAGGCCATTTAATACACTCTGGAAAAAATTAAAATGTGTATTTTCTTAACAAATACCTTCCAGGGAGGAGATGCTAAGTGTATCTACTGTGATGGGAATGGTGGGAAAGTTGGAAGTACCTGTGAGGAAGAATATTTGATGCAAACATAATGTGCCTTGCCCTGACAAGATCTTGCACTGAGTTGTGTTGGCTTATTTGTAAGGCAGAGGATCCCTCAGTGCCAGTCTGCAGTGAAAGTGATACAAAGGCCTGACTCATCTCATAAAATATGTCAAAGCTTTCCAGAAAGGATCAGTGATTTAAATTATATAATTTTTGAAAGAGGATAAAGACAAGGAAAGGGAGTAGGTAGGTAGGTAATCTGATGGACAGAAGACATTCCACTGACTCTTTTGTAAAACAGCTTTTCTGCAGGTTGCATTTCACACAAAACAAGGCTTTTCTATGGGGAGAAAATGTTCAATTTGCAATCTCCTAGAAACTCCTTCAATAATCGTGGATATGATCTTGTCTCTAAAACAGTCCTGAAAGGCATACCCTTATCTAACAACTGAGATAGAGAAGTAAGAGCAGCTGCAGGGGTCTGGACTCTTGCAAATGCAATGACACATCTCTGCCACCAATAAGCCATGTGAGTGAGCTTGACTCTATTGTTTACTCTGGACCTAATTTCTGGATTTCAAGTTTCTGGTGGCCTTTGTTCAGATTCCCAAGCACAGAATTATTGTAAAATAAAGAGGAGGCCAAACTTGGACTTGGAAGAGGAATCTCTGGCACTGTTTGAAACATATAAAAGCATGAGGTTTGGCTAACCTTGCTGAGATGCTGTTGCACAATTGTGTATGTCAGAGATCAGTAATTAGTCCTCATGCAGATCCTGCTGTCTTGGTGGTCTTGAGAAAAACATATATTTTTAAGTCACAGTGAGTTTTAATGCCAAAGAGTAAGTATTTGATTATTCAGATAATGCTACTGCAACTCACTTTCAACTTGAATGAATGTTGGCAGGCGCAGTCAAATTTCTTGTAGATCTTTATTATGTCTGTCAACTGTGGAGTCATAATATCACAATCACAAGGCAACGCATGATTCCTTGACTTAAATATTACTGCCCTTTCTCTTTAGGAATGGAAACACTTAAAACACCCTTCTCATGTAGAGAAGTGTTGTTACTTGCTTTACACAAGAGTAATTGAAGCATCATAAGTTCAATCAAGACAAAGCCTTCAGTAATGGTCAGTTATCTTTGTGTTTCAAAGACTGAATACATTAAGCACAGATGGTCCCATAAGTTTTTCTGGTAGACTGGGGAACAGAACTCTGGCACACCAGGCTCTGGCCTCCTGGATGAAAGCACTTTTCCATTAGTATCACTGTATCCCAGAAGGCTATATCTTTTTAGTAGGTATTTTCCCATTCTGTCATGAAGAATATTCCCAAAAGTGCAGCATTGACTTCTGTTTAGGAGTAATTAATGTAAAAAGTCTCATTGAGGAATCCCTGGAAATCTCTGAAGAAAAAGAACCCCAAACCTTTAAAACTCTTCCAAATGTTTCTTTTGATAATAGGAATTCTCAAACCTGAAGTAAACAGAATACATATTTGACAAAATGACTTTGTTTTCCTCACTGCTGTACAAAAGAGGAGAATGCTGTATCAAAAAAGAAAACTATTTAATCTCTTGTTGATGCAAGTCTATCATGTCATTGCCTATTTCCAAGTGGACAGGCCACTGTGGGTAGCAGATTGTTCCACTATGAACATCTCCAGTGGGTGGTTTGGACTTTAAATGGCCAAAGTGCTACCTGGAGACATGGGTTCCTTTTTTCCATAGAATTCTCAAATTCCTAATTTGATTGCCAAAAGGTAAATAGGATGAAATCTCCACTTAAAATTATGTTTTAAAAGGTATTCTGTGTTACTGGATAGTTACTGTTGGTCTAAAATTTGTCACTGGTGTGTCTGAGAACAATATTCTCTGTCATATAGAGATAAACCCCATGTTCTCCCTAACTTGATTAAAATTGTGGAGCATCAAATATTACAGATATATGGGATGCAGAAGTGTTTCAATTTAGCCCTAAATCTTCTTGCAAGAGAAGTCATTTGATTCCCCTGAGTACCTCCATTTCTCATATAACTGATGTCCTTAACTGCAAATTATTTCAAATCAGACATGCAATTATGTTATTAGAAGACTTGGAGTTATATATGCCTATAAACTACAGTGAAAAGATAAAAGTGCAATAATTTGAAAAATATATTTTAAAGCAAAATATTAAAAATTAACACCAAAAAAACCAACAGAGAAAATGTTGGGTAATTATCACCCCACAAAGCTTGCTTAAATGAAATCTATTTGATACATTTTTAAGTGAATGACAAAGAGGACGTGACAAACAGAAATGGAGAGTGGGAAAAGGAGAGATACCGTGGAGCCCTGGAGGAGCAATGTCTATATTAGCATGAAGTAGAGTCCATTTGGAACAGAAATGGGTGAAACAGGGTGAAATAGCTAAAGATCTGATATCTACACTTGGTTGCATTTAGGAGAGTTTTATTACATTGTCTATCATTTGTCCCCACAGCACACAGATTGACCAGAGCAAATAATTCCATAACAATCTCTTCCAGCCCAGGCCTAAGGGAATAGAACTCAGGTCACTCCACTTGAGGTTGCTGTATGAGATAATGATGATATTTGCATCAAATGTATAAATCTGTTGCAACATGAAACATTAATGTGACTAATGTGACATGCAGGCCTGCAACATAGAATGATTTTATGAAAAGGTAATTTCTGTGTTTTATCTCAAGGCACTGATGCCAGCTTTATGAGGAGATTGTAGCAGAGCCGTGAGTCTGATCTATTTCAGAGCTGTGCAGCAATGGTAAAGCTGTATTCTTGTAAAACCATTGCCTCAAAGAACACTTAAATCAGTGTACTTTGAAAGTCTGCCTTCCAGATCTTCAGTAATACCAAATCCATTACTGAAGAGAGGCCAGGATTCTCCTCAGACCACAGAATTTTCTGGAGAATTTGCAAATAAAAAAAACATCAGAAAGGATAAAAATGAGAACATCTTTTCAGAACCATCTTAGTCTGGGTCCCCTTCCCTAAGAAAATGCATGATGTAATAGATGAGAAAGCATTGCCCTTGGGATCCAACCTCTCCAGTGAGAGCACCTCTTAAAAAACCCAAAAAACCTCAAGTTAAGTTTCGTTTTGATCCTTCAATGTTTAAATCTTTCTGTAACCTCTAATGCTGGGATACAGCTGGGACATGAGAACCACAGTACTGCTGTCAGTACTGCATGAGCTGTTACAGAGAGGAGGAACAGAGTTGCTCAAACTCTGCCAGCAAATACAGCACAAGGTTTGTTCTTGTGTGTGCCAGCATTTACTTCTCACAGTGGAGAATCCTTGAGCAGGATTGGAAGGGACCCAGAGAGGATGCATAGTCCATACACCTCTCTTTCTTTCCCACACAAAACGCTTTATTTTTGCGGTGTGTTTTTGTTTATAATATTTGGTTCAATTACCCTATGTATTGCCCTTCTCCTATGTTAATGGTTTGTTCTGTTTCCCTCTAAGTTGTTGGTTCGTCCCTAAATTGTATCCTCCCACCTACTTGCCAATCCACCCTGGTACTGCCCCTTGTTCCTGAATGTTCCCTGTTTTCCCTCTCATTAAGTTGTCAATCCTCTCTCGTGCCAACACCGTGCCTGGGCCGCCCCCTCTGGAATTCCCCTAACCTTGGCCCCTGGCCCAGGAATTCCCCATTGGCCCCTGTGATCTGCCCTTACCCCATTGGTCCCTCGGCTGTAATCTCCTCCCTTCACTCCTCCCTCCCAGATTCCTCATTGGTCAAAGTTTTGTACCAGCCCCTTGAACCTCCCCCATATAAAAGTTCCTTTACATCCTTTATCTTTGCTCTTTAGTCCCTGACCCTTGGAAGGACTAAACTTCTCCCTGGAACCTATACCAAGAGCCTCATCCTTTACTTCCTCCTTGCACTGACAGCCAGCAAGTGTCATAGAGCAGCAGCTCTGAGATGCAACTGCTGCCATCAGGAGCTGTTCTCCGCTCCTGGCATGGTGCTGTAGAGTGGTGAGCTCCGGCACCAGTCACTCTATTGCTTTGTTCACTTCAGCTGTTTCGAGTACCAGGATATGCCAATCTATGCAGCCTTTGCCACGGGAAAGCAGGTTACAGCTCTGTGTTAATTTAAGCCTGGCTCTTAATCCTGCTGATGAAAGATCACTCTTTGTTTTACTCAGCTGAGGTGCTTTTCCCAAGCTGCAGTTGCAGTGTGCAGCTGAGGTGGTCACACAGATTCTGTGTCCCAACAAGAAGTCCATGGGGGTCAGATTTGCCTTGCAGGCAGTTCAGTGTGGGAGAGAGGAACACATGCAAGGACTGGAGATGAAAGCAGCAGGTGGGAGCTGGACGGGAGTCTCCAGTGTACACCTGTGACCTGACCTGAGTCAAGTCACATCCTTTTCTTAAATCTTCCCTGGCTTGGTATGGCCCTTCCACTGATATCCAAACGTTTTTGTTGATGAGCAATTTTAAATGGATAGAAATTTTAAAAGGATAGCCACAGATACCTTCAAAGGATTCTTGTATTCTACTTTAGAAGACTTAAGTTGTGAGAATTAGTTGGGTAAATTGCTTTTACCAGAGCATTAGCATTTTCTGTTGTTGAAATTCATGCTCTTAGGGCAGGGGTACAAAGGCAGTCAGGTGTGTAACAACATACACTTGGGGAAAGCTGGTGGCACTTTGCCTCCTGCACTGGTTAAGCAGTTTTGCTGCATCTCCTTATTTGGGCCCCTGACTGCCCTGCACAGCTGGCCCACACTGGCTGGCAGTCTATGAACTAATATCATTGACGTTTATTGACTGGAAGCCTTTGAATATTTTGTTTGTGTGGAGTTTATTTGAGCAATACAAATCCCTATTTGGCAGGCAGTTTGAGGTCCCTCTAAAGAAGCTTGTCTGTATTTGATAGTTTTGCCACTTTAACTACAGTGGTATAATTGAAACAGCAACACAGAAAATACTCAAGGGAACAGGCAATTATACTGGTGGCAAATTGTTTATGTTGGCCTAGCATATTACAGAACAAAATGAACTATACCAAAATGATGAAGTTTGCTCTGTTTTTGTCAACATCTTACTCTTAGCAAGGGTTTTATCCATATATATTTCCTGGCCTCAAGGTCTCTTTCTAATAGATTTAGGCACACTGGAATAATATAAATGCTTTCAAAATTAATAGAGTTCCAAAGTGAATAATATTTTCTCCTTCTCTCCCAAAATCTCCTTGTCTGGCAAATCTAAATTCTCTGTTGATACCTGCTTGGGGTAAAGATCTTTTTTCATAGATCTCTTTGACTCCACAGAGTGTAAGCAGCGCTGTAAGCTCACTGTGATGTGTATGAAGGTAAGGAGTGGTTCTTCCTTCTTATCTCAGTTTCTTTGATGGCATTGGGAAGATAAAGAACATGCTGTTGCTTTTGATGAGGGGAAAATAAAGAATTAGCAACAGCAACTGTATTACCCAAACCTTCGCCTGCAAACTACTTTGAACATGTCTTTGGGTTGCTTTGATTAGTTTTTGTTTCTTTTCATCTGCTTGACTGGTCAAATGTCTGGAATAGCTAGAAAATGTCAAAGAAAGAAACAGAAAGAAGAACAGTCATCTTAGGCACAAGATTTTGGTTGCCTAGATTTCTGACATGCAGTGAATGAGCTTCCTCCTGAAGAACTGTCACGTCGTGAAGACTTAATATCTTCCTGAGAGGTTGGAGGAGACAAGCTGGCAGCAAGGGGAGAGATGACAGTGGCACACACAGGTTTGTAGGCATCAGACTACAAAAGCAGGGCAGGACCCAGGGCTGGCTGCTGCAGCTCCTGCCCAGACTGCTACAGCAGCACTTTGGGTTGGGTGTAAATTGAAGCCCTTGGCTCACCCTGTTTAGCTTGTGGCTGGTTCAGTAGTTCCCAGCACAGCTGGCCAGGCCCCAACAGATCCCTCTACAGGTATTTAATTCTTCTCATGCACTCTCCAGAGAGTCAGAGAGAGTGGAGCCAGGGTGCATAGCACTGGGAATTCCCCTAGGCATTGGCTCATCAGGTTTACACATTGTTGTGTTCTACCAGGTGATATCTAAATCTGTTAAAAATTCAGTCTTGCCTGCTTCTGTATGCCTAGATCCTTTATTTAAATGTCTATTGGCTCCTAAACCACTTATGGTTTTCAGCGCTTCTCATCCATCACCCCTTGCTGTGCTGAAGATTCCACATCTGTTTACAAAATGTTCAAAGAAGGAGGAACTTGGGAGCTGGCCTGAAAGGCCTCCTGTGTGCTTTTAGCCAGAACTTCTCTCTGTAGATTGCAAAAGATTTTATAGCTCCTCTTCTGCTTTTTTCTCCACTTCCATTCATTCTTTCTACAGCTCCTTGCACTTTCTCCTTAGATAACGGTGGTTGCATACCAGATTAAACCTAAAAAAACAAATATGGGGTTTTCTTGTCTTTATCTTCTGTGCACCACACAAGTGCACCAAGCAACAAATTATTCTTAATATTTTCCCTGCCTGTAGCATGGGATGGTTTTCATTCCACCAGTGGTATTTTACCTGCAGAAACTGTATTGTTGATTTCAAAGAAAGCAAAAGCTCTATTAATTGTGAAGTTATTTGGTAGGAGAAATGCTTCTAAATGTTTTCCAAACATAATGTTGAAAACATTTTGTTATGTAGGGGAAGTCTGAAAACCAACGTCTCCCAAACTGAATTGGATATTAGGGCATGGTCAGACTAAGATTTTTGTGAAATATCACCAAGGGAGGATGAGATTGGAATTGGATTGGACAACATGGACAAAGCTGTGCAGACAAATCTGCAAATTAGCAAAATGTAAATCTGTTCTCTAACAGTATCTGAAAGTGAGATAAAATCTGCCACTTATAGAGCACTGGGAAGGTGTTTTGCTGCTGACAGTGAGGCCAGAGCTATAACATCATGTAGAGTCACCAAAGAAAACTTTTATCAAGAGGTCCTTTTTTTTATTTAATTGCCAGAAATATTGACTCTCTTACAACATGTTATTCTTGCAGTACCAAAGGAAAGCTTCTGCTGCTATGAAATTTTAGTTTCTCACTTTAAACTGAATAATTTGTATTGCTTCTTTCTTGATGTTGAGAGAAATTCATTCTGCACAATGAACTCAAAGAAATCATGGTTTCTCGCTGTTCCTTCCACTGCTTTTACCTCAGTGACCAGTGTGTGTGATCTCAGCATGCACAGCTAATTCTGCAGCCACCAAATCAATTTTTTGCAAATGTCCACAATGGTATATCACCATGAGAGCAAGATGTGGAGCGTGCCTCTTGAGTTGGCATAATTTTATGGCTCACCATTGATGGAGCTTTGTGGGTGGACTGAAGCCAGTTCTCTATGTTGCTGTGTGGAATCTGCCCTCATAATTTCACCAGTAAGTAAAAAAATCTGTGGACTTTAGGGTACCCTGTTCATGTCAGAAGGTAAGAGCAGAGGATCTGTTACTTTCATAGGAGGAGCTCTTCAGCTGATATTCAGCCCTTCAATGAGCCTGGAGGATGGCAAACTCCTCTGCTGTCCTGGTAATGATCTCTCTTCCTGCCATCCTGGCTCTCTCCCATGAACAGTTCCTATCTCTGCACTTGAATCCTCCTTGTCCTCCACCCTAATTACCCTTCTTTTCCCATTTCCAGCCTTTTCCCCATTGACCTCCTCTTCCCTTTCCAGGGTGCCTGGCTCTTCCTGCCACCCCACTCCCCATCTCCACAGTGGCTGATGTCCTCGGCACCGAGTGGAGAGGGACAGACACTACTTGATATCCTTGTTGTCACATAACTACATTTCCATGTTATGAGGAAGCCTGCCAAAGTCCTGTTCCTCCCAGAGCAAATTGAGAGCTATCACCAGCTGGTAACAGCTTGCAGACACAACTTGCTGACTTGGAAATATTCTTGACAGAAGCAAGAAAGCTCAGATTATCAATCCTTGCTATCGTGAAGACTTTAAATCAAATATGTTCCAGCATCTGCTTAATGATCAAAGCAAATACTTTAAAACACACACACACATACACACACACACACACACACAAAACCCAATCAAAAACATTATTTCCCAGTAGGCTTAATAACCTGGAGTTATGGAGACCATTTATATTAAGTTAGGAGACTGACTTGTGACCACCAGTGAAGTGTGAATCAAAGATTCTTCTTAAATCCACAGTCTGCTCTACAAAGGATCCCACCAAGCCAGACACAGCATGCTAGCATTCACTGTACAATCCTCAGTAAGCAGAAGGTCCCTGAGTTCATCATTCTCTGGTTTAGCAGAGAGGAAGAGACCAGCACTCAAGGTTTGTAAATAACTTGAGCCTGCTGCAGGCTTTTCTTTTTCTGTTTCATGATGACACATAGGAAGCTTGGGCTTTTTCTGACTGGTTGTCCAGAAGGAAACCAGACAGTGGTTGAACTCAGATTATTCAGATAGCAAAAGGAAAAATAATTTTAGGCATCACATATCTATCTTAAAATTTTACTTAGGAACCTTGCCACAGACTGCCTCTTTTTTCTCTTTTGCTAGGTAGATTTGCCATCTAAGAGAATACATCTGAGGTAGATCCTCAGCAAGTAATATCAGGCCTGTCTCTAGTGTCTACAAGAAATTCTTGACTGAACCCAGTAGAAAAAAAAAATTCCCTGAATAAATGTCAATATTTCATCCAAAGAAAAATAATCCTGCCAAAATGTCCCTGATTATCCTGATTATTGCAGAGCTCAGGTTATCCTCTGCCTTTGGAATAAAGCATATTCATCAGAGTTCAAGTATCCAAAGGAAAAAAAAAAGATCCTAGGAAGGAATAATTGTGGCTAGTGGCTGCTCAGTTTTGCCCTTCAGGAGCTGGCAGTGTGACCAGTATCTGCTCATGGCAGTCAGTGACCATTTTCTGCTCTTATACCCAGTGCATTAGAATCCTCATTCCTCAGCCTTTTCCAACGTCACCTTCCCTCTCCTCTCACACCTGTATTCTAGTCACCAAGGCTTCAAACTTTTTCCCTTTTCCATGGTACCAGGCCTACAAGTATTCACATGTGAAGTTTGTTTGCCTTTTGGAAATTCTGATTGTTTTCCAACTTTCAGGCTATTTTCAAGTTACTTCCCTACTCTAATTAAAACTGCTGTGACAGAGGTAGACTTTAGCAAGATGCTTTGCTCCCTTCATGTCTGTCCTACTTGGATCTGAAATGATGTTGGCTGAATATAGGATATCCTCAGAAATCCTCCAATTACAGTGAAAGCTGCCAATCTACAGACCTTGTGCATTCTCACTGTTCACACACAATATGATTTTTTGGGTTGTGAATCAGGTTCACAGCTTCTTACAATTGTCAGATCTTTGTTTTTTGTTAATACTGTGCTTCCTTTCCTGTGCTTGTGAGGCACGAGTAGCCTGGAAAAAATGACTGGTCAGCTGCGAGGAAAATCTGAGAGAAAGATTGATTCCCAACTCTGGCAAGTGGTAAAGAGGGAGTGGAAAATGGAGATAAAAGAAACTGTGTCACAGATTCCTATGTTCAGATGACTCCAGGTAGGCTAGAGTTGCTCTCTGTTAATGAAATACCATGTAGTTTCTAGGAAATAAGAAACCAGTGAATTTTAGAGCATTTTTTAAAAATTGCCTTAAATGGAAAGGGATTTTACTTTACCTACTGCAGAGTTCCTGGTCTGTTATATATTGTCAAAAATACACTTGAATTCCTGATGATTTCATAAAATCATCAAGGTTGGAAGAGACCTTTAAGATCAGTCAGTCCAACCATCAGCACAGCACTACCCCTGTAACCCCTTTCCATTAAACCACATCACCCAGCACCAAATCTGGACACCTCTTAAACACCTCCAAGGATGATGTTTCTGCCAACAATAGGACTGATTATACTTTAGTCATAAATGGTAAAGTAGCCCCTGATTTAAAAAGAAAGAAAGCAAAAAAAAAAGCATATCAGGAGTACCTAGCTGACAGCATTCAGAAGAAAAAACATTACCTTCAGTTTTCATGTTAGAACTTTTCATGCAACAGCTCAGCCTAGTCCCAGCTGAATCTTCAGTTGTGGCCATATACAGAGCTGAAAAAGAATTATCTTCATGCAGGATACCTTGTCAAACCAAACATGTATGTGCAACACTCATGTGTAATAAGATTGCCTTTTTTTTGCAGCATAGGTGTGGTACAGCTGTGATGAAGTTGAGCTACAGTTCAATAAACGTGGGTAAGAAAGGAAACAGAGGTTTCTGCAAGTGATATTCACTGACATTCGTTGCTTGCAGGCTTGAAAAATGTAATGTTTAGTGAGATACTCTGTCTGTCTTCTCATAGTGGTTTCTGTCCCCCTAGTGCCCTGAGCCTGAACCTGACATTTCCTCTACTTCCTATATATGGTAGTTGTAGATGGTATTATGATTACCCTCAAGTCTTTAAAATTAGCTGAAAAGTATTAATTTAAGCTGTCAGTTAATTGATTGACTAATTATTGACCGTTATGATCCTGAAGTTATTAAGCTGTACTCATACCTTGGGTATCATTTTGATTGGCAAAACTCATAAGAGTGGTTTGACAGATTGGACTCCATGATGGAGAACACAATGGCCACAGATTCATGCCTCTCAAGGAATGCAGTGAAAATGTTGCATGTGCAAATCAGGAAGATTAAACTTAAAAAATTCCATGTATGTTCACTGAGTATTTGGGGAGCGAGGGTGTGGCCAGTCAGCACTGGCAGCTGGGGACATTGCTCCTTCTCCCAGCTTCAGCAGCAGTCTTGTGCTAAATATCTGCTGTAAGGTAGCAAAGAAATGAAGAGCTATTGGCCATATGAATAAATTTCCCCATGGAAAAGTTTTTCCCAAATGTTAGTCTGCCTCTTATCTGTCTTCAGATAACAGAGAAGCACAGTGGAAAATCCTGTATGACAATGGCTTCTCAGTCCTGATATTGCTTTGTTAAGTCAGATCACTAATGGCTAATGCCTAGACAATGAATCAAAGCAGTTGCCTGCACAAGGTATTGGATGAACTCAAATAATAAGTATGTAAAAACCATGTTTTCCTCTGAACCATTCAGGGGAAAAAATAGCATATTGCCAGGTAGCTCATTTAAAATGAACAATTTGGTTAGCTCCACATCTGGGTTTTCTGGCTTTTTTTCAGGATAAGAAAGACAGCTGGCTGGTCTTGAAAGAGTGTTTTAATGCAGAGTTCTTTATTAATATTATGTTTCTTTTAGGTGTTTTGTGTTAATACTTCAAACATACATTGCTGGCAATATGAGTATGGCCTAGTTTTTTAATGCAAAATATCATGTTTCCAAGCATTTTCTAAAAGCCCGAATTACCACAGTTCCTGTTGGGAAAAAGAGAGGAGGGAATTAAATAAACAAAAACACCTGGCAACCTCGATTGTTAGTGTAGAATGGGCAAGTCTTTCAAAAGCACTTGAACCAAGTGGGTTTTTTCCAAAGATAATGAGTAGAGTTGCAACAAATATCAAAAGTAACTCTCCTGATAAAAAGCCAGAACCAGTAAGACTCTAAGCGCCTACAGAGTGGAGGAAAAAAAATTGAGAGTAAATACATTGATCTAAATTCTACACATAATTTAAAGATACTTGAAATGGATATGTTAAACATAGTACAGATTTCTAGAATACACACAGACATATATATTTTTATTTGCCAGGGTTGGTCTGAGAAAACAGTGGTGTGCTTGGAGCAAAGTAGCCACTGGAAAAATGTATGGAGCAAGCCATCACTAGAGAAGTAAATTACAAATAGCCTACAAAAAGAGAATAAAATAATGAGTCAGAAGAATTTACAAAGTTATGATGAGATGGTAGTCCCAGAATCTCGGAAGGTCTGGGACATTTTGCCTGGTGAATTACCAAGTATGTACCTCCTCAGTGATTTTGGCTAAAAATGGTGCAGTGTTGTTGTGCTTTGAGGAAGAATGCGTTATTTTTTGAGGGGTAATCACAAACTTTGTTAGGTGAACGAAGCCAGGTGCTCCAGCAGCACATGTTAAGGTACAGAACAGCAGTTCAAGGAGAACACATAGATCAGATGTGAAGTAGAGAGGGGCCAGGAGCTTCAGGTGTCAGCCGCAGCACAGGAAGAGCGGAGCGCACAGGAGAAAACACCGCGGGGTTCGTCTCGCGAACGCTGCCAGCAGTGAAGTCTGATCTCGGTGGCAAACAGCAGGGGCCAGTTATTTATTCAGGCAGTCTCAAGCAGTTCAAATAGATTTCTGATAGAAAGGCATGAATAAACCAGCATTTGGCTCAGTGCCATGAATTTCACTTTGTTGAAGGTTTGAGTTGAAAAACTCCTCCAAAATAGGCTGCTGGATTTAGACAGTGTTTCCTTGTATATAAGGTACTTAGTAGAAAGGGAATTGAAATGGTAGGGCAAAATATGCCAGAGATGGACTGAAACCACAAGTTTTGATTTGCATCCAGCTTCAGAGTTTTCTAAACCAGACAATGGCCTTCTATAGAAAGAGAAAGTGCTTTTTCTATCTGCCATCTCTCACAAACACAGGTTATTCAAAGTGTGATGTGAACACCAACAATTCGGTTA
The DNA here is from genome assembly GCA_013399455.1 of Anthoscopus minutus. Lineage (NCBI taxonomy): Eukaryota > Metazoa > Chordata > Aves > Passeriformes > Paridae > Anthoscopus > Anthoscopus minutus. The sequence goes on from VWYI01010648.1 coordinate 207,775, forward strand.
ATGCATCACTCAAGAAAACAGCTATCACTTACTGGCATCAACTTTTTAATCTGAGTTTGGACTATGGAAATAATTTGCCTGTTAACACATACTCTTGAGTCATCAAGAGTTTTGTATGAACTCTTGCTCTACAGCAACAGAAATTTGTCATTGGTTTCACTAAGTCAGAATTTTATTCTGTTACACCAAAAATCATGGATACTGTGTTGCTGACCAGTAGCATTTCACGTTTGGTTTCTCAACATTCTTTTGGTTGTGACTTTATTTCTAACTGTTCCCTCTTCTTACAGGTAAAGGAGCATAACTGGCTTTATTTTGGTTCCCATTCTGCATCCACAATAAAATTTTTGTCCACTCAGACTGTTAAAAATCCAAAGCTATAATTTTTTTCTTCCAGTTATGGAAGACTGTGTTTATTTCTTCCAACTACCTATGATTTTATAGCATGTTATCTGAAAGAATAAAGGTAAGAAATCTGTGAAGGAAGAAACCAGGCAATATTTCTATGGGAGGCTTATCATTAAGGTCACCACTGCATGTCGTTTTACCTGTAATGCATTTTGCTCTGTGGGCATGAGGAGTGCAAAAATCAAGGGTTTATCCTGGCTTCAGCAAAGATAGACCTTATCTTTGTGCAGCTATTGATACACTAATGTTTTTGTGACTTGATTTAATGATATTCATCCTAGCACCAGAAAGTATATCTTGAGAATTTTTGTGCTCAAGTCTTGGAATGAATTTTCCAGTTCCATTTACTTTTCAAGATGCCCTTACACAAAATCTGAGTATTTTAGTACATTTATTTTCCTACAATTGTGTGAGCTGAGAAAGGTCCTACAGAGAAATTCCTTTCCATTTAGATAAAGATTTAATCATAAAGTTCATGATGATGGATCCTGTGGATTCTGAGGTGATGTTAGTTGCCAGTATAATCCTCTCCGTTATTTTGAACATACAAAAATAATTGCCTCAATTTTATCTCTGTGCAAATGCAGCCCATGCTGACAGAGTAGTCAGACTGTTTGTTTCCAGAAATATCCAGAAAAAATACCAAAAATAGCTGTTAACCTTCCCTAAAATAGTTAATGTAGGGTTAAATTGCTTCAAAACTTGAAGTCTGAAATTAACAGCAGTTTACAATGTTTGCCCTTCTGCCCTTTTACAAAAACCCCACAGACTTTCTGGGAACTACTGACCTACAGCTTTGAGGAGCAAATTCTATTCTTCTATTTCATGCCATGAAAAAATGGGCAGAGTTTGAAGGTGTAACCTTTGAAAGCAATTTTATTTGCTATGGGCAACTGCAGGCGAAATATTTGGAGGTAAGCTGCCTTCATAACTACTTGTATATACTGAGCCACTTTCTGATTTTCATGGGTCTTAACTTTTAGCATAGAAATACCAAAGAGTGTTTTGTCTTTTCAAAGGAAAGAAAGATTTAAAAGAGTGGAAGTCTTCCACAGAATCAGTAGGACTACAACAAGCTCTGACCTGTACTGACAATCCTGGATGCTGTTTGTCTATTTTCATTTTTATTGAAGGACTTCCATTAAAACTATGAGGTGGTAGCTTTGCTAGAAGTCTTACAATAACTCAATAAAATAAACAAAAACGAGGATTCGTGGGCTTCATTTCTGTTGAAGTGTGTTTTCAACATATTATTTGATTTCTAAACCATATCCAAAGAGACAAAGTGCCAGAACAATGAAACATTCTTCCTTGCTTGCAGAACAAATTGCCTCTCATGGCAAAATGTTGGATGCAGCTGAATCCTATCCCCAGCATGTTGTGAGGATCTGTGGAGTAAAAAAGACTCTAAATAGAAACATGTCTGAGCAGAGGAACACTCCTAAGGCAGGGAAAGTTGGTAAGGAGGAGAAATCAAATTGTTGGTCCTGATCCTACTTCTCCTCAAGTGAGTAGGAAGGCTTGTGAACTTCACTCTGCAGAAGTGAATTTCTATGTTCAAAAATATTACTCCAGGCAGAGAAACTGTGAAAGTACTGTAAATACAGTAAGAGCAAAAGTAAGTGGAAAGAGTGCATCATACTGTTCTTTTTCCTTCAGTTTTTTCTGGCTGACATTTAATATTGTTTATTATTACCAGGGATTCTGCTGTAGCTCTCACAGTTTTAAGTCTTGAGCAGGCCTAATGCAGAGCATAGACATCACTAGACCCAAACTGTCAAAATTCAATTAAAAATATTACATTTGACCAAAGTTAGCAACAGTAATGCACTAATATTCCACAGGCAGAATACTGTCCCAGCCACAGCAAAATGTTAGAGACCACAACAGCTCCAGCGTGACCCTACCTGCAGCATCAGCTGCAAACTAGGAGAGAATAATTTAAATAAATAAGACTCATATCTGGTGCCAAGCAAAGACTGTCCTGCACACATTTTACTCCAAGATCACAGTAAATAGCATCTGGAGAACCTCAGGAATAAGCACTGTAAGAATGAAAAAGTCAGACCACCGGTCCAGTTGGGTAAGTACCCCAGCTCCAATGGTGACTATTAGCAGTTGTTTGGGCTAGAGGGTAAACCCTTTCTGCACAGCCTTCTTGCACAGCACATTGCAGTTTAAAGCATTCAGCTTCCAGGGGCTGCCTCTGTTTCAGTGCCCTGTGCCCTGGGGTGGCTGGTGCACAGACAGCCTTTGCTACGTTGTGTATGTGCCAGAACCGGGAGATTCCCAAACCTCCTGCAGTTGGCTTTGGGGTTTGCTTCTTTGGCTGGTTTTTTTTGAGAAGCAGAAACATGGATGGGAGGAACAATAAAGCTAAATGACTTGAGACATGGATAGGAAGTTTACTGTTTACATGGATAGGAAGCATGACTGAAACTCAGGAAATGGCTAGTCATTCCAGACTTCTTTGAAAAGCTGTGGAAAACTGGAACACTGACAGCAGCAGGAATCTAGACAAATGGTAAAAGGTTCAATGAAAATGTCTCTAACGTCCTTATATGTGGAGGTTTTTGTTTGTTGTTGTTGTTGTTTTGGTTTTTTTTATTCCTCTAGATTTTTAATATATTTTGGAAAAAAGGATATTCTCCTGTGTATGCCTTTTTTGTTCAGTTTGTTGTTTTGTAGGCATGAAAAAAATACTGAGTATATCTTCACAATTGGTGGTGAAGACTCCCAGAAGTTTCATGTAATTAAAGACTGTATGATCTGAGGTTTGTTTCTAGAAATCATCCAACATTTAAGCCAATGGGGCAGACTATGCGTGAAGGACCTCACAGAAGTTGGTCAGGTCTAGACATAATTTTAATGTAGTTCTGTCAGCATGTGTTGTTGTCAAAGTAAAACATATTAAAGTTACTGAATCACAATGATGCTTCTGTTTAGAAGAAATCTTCTAAATACTATATGCAGAAAAAAATCCAGATCTAAATTTTTAATATTTTCGATCAAAAACCAGTTATATCAACTGGTTCTACTCCACTAACCAAGAGGCTTAGTCTTCCTTCCAATCCAGAACAAGTTTTTAGCCCTGCAAGCTATAACACAGTTGTCCTTGCACAGTTGCTCCTTGACCTGCTGTCAAATGTAAAATCAAACACCTGTGGCAGATACTTCAGACTATGTGTGTGCCCCTATTGATCCATCTGCAACATATTACATCCTAATTTATTACTATGGGTGGTTTTCAAAGGGGATTCATTAGACAAAGTCCATTGCACAGTTAAAAAACTGTTTTTCTTCCCACTGTTCTAATTTTCTCTTCTACTCAGGTTTCTGTTTCCTTTTATGCCATGCCAGGGATATTAAGTGCTTGTGAGACACTATTTGGTCCAAAACCAGTCAGTCTGTTCTGGGAAATTAATGTGGGTGGCAAGTAATATCTGACCCAAATTTTGTGGGTTGGTTAAACTCTAAGAAGTGGTTAATTATCTTCTACAGACCATATCAGCTTAATGAGGGGTGGAATTTCTCATTTATACAGAATAAATCCATGAGTTTTGGCATTGTCCTGAATGAAACTAGGGGATAACTGTCTCTTAAAGGAATAAGATTTTTCACAGAGCTGTCTGAGGCTTAGGTCCTGAATTGGTGTGGAAGGCCATATGATGGCTCTGATAAGAGTAGCTAATACAGATTACTGCTTACTAGGGAAATAATGAGGGGAAGATATACCTTGCTAAGATATAGTTCTTGATCCAGGTTTTCCTTTGGATTATTTTCAACTCCTTTTCAAGACAACAGGTAAAAAAACAGCTACAGTTTTCTATTATAGCTTTTCTTTTTTCTATGATAGCTTTAGTTTTTAGCTTTGTGGGTTTATTGATTCATGTAATATATAAAACTTTAAGAAGTTCTATAACATTTTATATATTTTATATATGAAATATATTAAAGTTGACAAAGAAAGTAAGGAGAATTACATTTGTTTCTTTTAAGTCTCCCCTCCGCTCAAAGTAAAGACATCTCATCTGGTCTACCCTTTCTGAGATATAAAACAACGGATGTGTTTCTACCTGAAATGCAGTTGCTGAAAATGTCCTTCCTGAATAACATCTGAGTTAGGTTGCACGTTCACTATTCACTATTCACTATTCTAGTATAATATGTGGAGCACTTCTGCTTTTCTCTAAGGAAACCCACAAATGCTGCTTCTTCATACCACAGAATGGCAGTTTATGGAGAAATCCAATGGCTAAATCATCAAGTCGAGAGTACTTACAGTTTGTTGTGACATGGTGTTTGAAATACTTTATTTTCTCTTTCCTTCTGCCACCCTGGGCACTGCTACACCAAGTAAAAATTTCTGTCATTTAAAATACAATCATAAAGCTCATGATACTTAGCATCAAGTTGTCACTTGAGGTTTTGATGATGAAAATTTTTTGACAATTTGTAAGAAGTTTCAGCTTCCATCTGAAGAAGCCCCTCTGAGGCTAAAGGCCAATGATATAAAAAATGCGGCTGTCTGGTTTATTGTAAGACTGTTTGGTTTAGATCAAGCTCTTTGGTGTAAGTGAAGCTGCTCATCTGGGAAAGGAAATGACTTAAAAGTGATGTAACAGTCCTGAAAGGGAGTGAGACAGTGGCAGATGCATATAACTGGTTTGTCTTGTGCTGGATTTAATTGGGCTCTCTATTAACTCATCAGATGGTGAAAGGAAAAACAGTATTTCATATCAGCTTTTATTTGCTAGAGATGAGGAAATAAAGTGCAATGGTGCAAACAGAGGAATTTTCACCTTACCATTACAGCCAGCACTTTCTCCAGCAGCAGGGCTTCCCTGACTCAGACATGTTAGGGAAACCAGGACAAACACCAATGAGCTGTGAGTCCCCACCCTGCTCATGACACAGGGAACATCTCTCCTTCCCCTGTCTGGGAGGAGGCTCATTTCTGAAGGGGATGGCCCAACATCTAAGGGATGACTGATTCCTCCAGACGCAAAATTTTAGAGTTTCTTGCGTTAAAAAAGACACTCCCAAACGGCTGCCCCTGACACTCCTCCTCAGCCAGATGTGTGCTCCCACATAATTGCAGGATGATGTCTCCATCGGGGGGCCCTGCTGACGGACCTTCAGATAACCAGCGTAATTTTCTGGCCAATGTGTGTCTTGAACACAGCCTTCATCAATCGAGTGTGCCAGGGGCCCCGAGGGACATTGCTGCAGGTACTGTACCTGCTGCAGGTACAGTATCACACACAGTCCCCTGCTAAAGGGGTGTTTCTCGGGGGGCCTGGGGTCTGGTTCCAGCTAGCTTGGGACCCCACGTTAAACAACCCCTTCAAGGACAAAAGCAAAAGACGAAAGGCACTCTTTCCCTCGGTCCCAGAGGGACTCCTCTGGGAGAAAGTCCCAGAGTTTATTGCAGAACTCATGTGGTGTCCAGGAGGAGAAAGAAGGGGCTCAGGGGTTTATCCCTGAGATGAACCCAGGGAGATGGGACAAGGAGAGGTCACGGCCAATGCCACACCGGGAGGGAGGGTTGAAGGAAGGAGGAATCTCAGGTAAACCCACCACCATGGTCTGGGGGGTAGGGGGAGAGGGGTGTGTGGGACAAAGCACCTGATACAGCAAAACCACCCGGTGCAAAATAATAATTAAACAAACTATTCAGTGCACTACAACACCCTGCTGGTGCTGAGCCCCTTGGCATCCTGCTGCCCCACAGGGCCTCACTGCTTGGCCCAGCTCCACACTGCCTCCAGCTGTTGTGACTAAATTGCCTGGGGAGTCTTAAGTCTACATAGAAGATGTACCTGAAGCTTGGTTATAGTTTAAGAGACATCTTTTGCCTTCATCTTCAAAATTGAAGGTATGTCTTGATTACCCTGTAATGTAAAGATGGAAGTCATCTAAGTTTTCCAGACAAATATCTTTGTCTGGAATAACTTTTTCTTCTGGAGATGGCTTTTGGAGCCTGGCTCAATGGCCTGAAGAGAGACACCAGGTACCATTTTAGTGAATTCACATCTTTTCCCCAACCAGATGCTATCCTGTGAAGATGCAAGTTTCCCATAGGCTTTTGCTGCATCTGCCTTGATATCCCAATCACCTGGATAACGCTGTATGTATCTTTAGCCAACTAAATTCCTCCATTTTGGGTTTAAAACTGTCTAAGCAAACATCTGCTTGGAAGTAAAAATATTCTGGAATAATTGCTCCTCTTCCTTGGAGGCCCAAGGCACCACAGACATGCAGATGCAGTAGGTTACAGGTGACTACAAGGAGCTTAGGAGAGAAAGCAGTGATCACTGAAACTGGAGACTGCACAGTGAAATGGATGTATGTTCTGTTTCAGCTTCAGCCATGACTTAGGTCTACCACCCCATCTGCCTAGCAATATCCCCTATGAACTGTAGAATTGCTGGTATTTTTGTACAGCTAGAGTGCCAAACCACCCAGCAGCCAGCACAGTCCTATTCTGCAAGGATCATAATGTGATGGATAGCCTCAATCCCAGCCTTTTGACTATCCATAGCAGGACAGGGGTGAACAAAGAGAGGAAGGCTTATAAACAGAAGTATTTAGGTACCTCAGTCCCATTGAAATCAGTAGGGAACTTGTTTCAGTACTTCAGTGACTTGGATATCCCGTTTTTTATTATAGATCTCACTCTCCTCCATGATCTGTTGATTTATGGCAAGCATCTGAATTTTAACTGCACTTAACCAATCCAGACCAGCTGTGTGATGTACTTGAATTTGGCTTGGAACCAGAGCCCATGATGTTGATGTCCATCCATCAAATTTACAAGGCCTGCTGGACAGTAAGGATGTTGTCTCTCTAGAACCTGCCTGTCCCTGTCAGATATCAATGCAATATAAAAAAATTGTAGGGATGTGGATGTCTAAAAAGATGAAATGTAGGAGACTTAAGTGCTAATAGATATCCTACTGTAATTATGGATAAATGACACCTTCTTTCTCAAGACAGATACTTTCTGTAAGTAGCTGAGGAAATTCTGGTAAGGTGCTCTAGGCATCACTTGCTCCAGCTACTCTCTTGTATTTCTGTTAGATGCATGTTGTGGAGAATATGATAACACTACATTATGGACACAAACCAAGGACAATATGCAAATTTTTTAAACTCTGAACCGCTTGCCAGAGAAGGATCTACAGGCCCAAGGGGGCTGGCACAGTCTCCTTAATTAATATCCCTGTTCACCCTGGGCCCAATTGCTCATTTGTCTCTCTCTTCCCAGCACAGTCAAGGAACCACCGGATGGAATATTTGTCATAAAGCATCTGAAGCTCATCTCCATATTTCCTGAATATGTTAATAATAAATCAAGCATTAAGGATTGTAGGTAATGTCTTTGCAAGCTCCTGCACTGCTTTCTCATCCCTGCTGCACAGATAGTGCCACTTCCCAGCAGCATCAGCTCGCTGGTGGTGGCACATGTAGGTAATTCCATGTGGTGTTCTTCACTGTGACCATAGCTACCCACAGGACGAAAGTTGTGATTGCTGTGATTTCTGTGTACCTTGAGGAGCAGTTATATGTCACATGGGGCCCTCTGGCAGAACAGCCTACACCAAGTATTCTCTCAATGCTGCGAAGAAACCATAAAATTCTGCTGCAGGAAATCCCATGCTCCTTTGGCTTGAATGTTTAGCAGCTATTCAGAGTTGTTCTGTGTCATGTTTCTTTTGGGAGGAGGAGCTGATAGAGTCATGCAGAGTCTTTGTGCAATCTGATTTATTTGCCAGAAGTGCGAGCCAGGTTTCCTTGCTTCACAAAATAAATAAAAAATAAAAGCAAGCAGGAGGTGGTTTCGTCTCTGAGAAACCCAAATGTGCCAGAAGCTTTTTGCCGGATTTTTTCAAAATTCAGTATTTTGCATCTCTGGCCTTTTTCTGGTCTTCTCTCTCACAGCTCTCTTCTTCCAGAGTTGTGGTTGGTCCAACAAAAATCCTTTCATCCCATGTAGCTTAGCTGCTCTCAGCCATTGCTGTAATGATTGGTACCTTTGGCAGGGACTTCAGTTGTCTCAGTTACCTCTGCTCCAAGGAATGTTTTGTGTGCCTTCCATTAAGTCTCAGAGCTTTTTCCAGAAGATACAGTTTTGTCACTACAAGAGTGATTGAAGGGTAGTCTTATGGCATATGTTAGAAAGGAATCAAGTTTGATCATTGCATTTTCTTTAGGTCCTGTAATATATGAATACATCCCTCAGGCTGACAGTTTGATGAGAGCTTTAAAATCTTGCAGACAGCCAATGAAGTTGAGGAAGCAAATTCCGTTTCCAGGAGATTGGATCAAGCTTCAGGGGCCTTTTTTATTTGTTTGTTTGTTTGTTTTGTTTTGAGCTAAAAAATCCACTTGTATTGTGAACTGTAGCTTTGTCTGGGCTTATCCATGAGTATTCAGAATCATCACTGGTTGCACAAGCTATGCTATTATGCTTAAGAATATGACTGCTTGCATTACTTCCATAGGCCATTCTTTTCTCTCTCAGTGCTCCTGACCTTTCACTCTTTCTTTGTGTCTGGTGTGATACCCATGTCTGGTGCTGCAGTACCTGAACAGAATCAGACAGAAATTCAGATTGGAAGAGATATTTGGAGCTACAGCCTCTCACTGACTGACTGACTGTGTTAGGAGCATGGTCAGCTCAGGCAACTTCCTCAGGGCCCTGTTCAGCTCATTTTTCAGCATCTCCAAAGAAGGATACAGGGTCTTACAGGAAAGCTATGGCTGAGCATCCTCTGCAACCCTTTCTTTCTGATAAGCAGTTCCCTTTCCCAGTTCCCTTTCCCACTGTGCTCACCCTGTTGCAGCTGGACCTGTGAACTGGGTAAGACTCTATCAGCACCCTGTGGAGAGTGTCTGTCTCCTTAGGGTGAGCAATCCTAACCAATATTCACCGTAGTTCTTAAAATTCTCGCCTCTGTTGCTGCACATTTGGTAAAGGGGGGTTGAATCTGCCTCTTCGGGCTATGCAAACTCAAAAGTCTGAATATGAAATCTCTCTATTTCCCATTTGAGGAAATCAAGACAGACCCCAACCTTCTTGTGGAATCCTCAGACATTAACATGGGTGTCCTGGTCCCAGCTGGAGCAGAATTCATTTATTCACACTGTACTCCGCAGTGCTGTGTTTTGGATTCAGCAGGATAATGTTGATAACTCACTGATGTTTTGGTTGTTGCTAAGCTGTGCTTACCTTGAGTCAAGGACTTTTCAGTGTCTCACGCTCTGCCTTTGGGGAAGTGCACAATAAGCTGGGAGGGAGCATGGCTGGGACTGCTGACCTGAAATGGTCAAGGGGATATTCCATAGAACATTGCACCCAATATATAAATTGAGTAGAACTGAACACTGATGGGAGACAGATGAGCTCTTGTACTGTGCATCACTTGTTTCTCTTGCATTTCAATCCCTTTCTCTCTCCTTTTCCTTACATTACTAATATTATTGTTATTATTATTATCATTATTATCATTATTATATTTCAATTCTTACACTGTTCTTAACTCATGGGTGTTACCTTTTTTTCTGATTTCCTCATCCCAGCAGGATGAGACAGTGGGGAGTGAGTGAGTGAGTGAGTGAGTGAGTGAGTGAGTGAGTGAGTGAGTGAGTGAGTGAGTGCTGTGTTGTACCTAGTTGCTGGCTGGGGTTAAATTGCAGCAGTGAGGATCACCTTGCAGGTGGACAGGCAGAACAGCCTTGTTCACAGTTCACAGGCCAAGTGCTGGGTCCTGCAACTGAGTGCAGGCCTGGGGAGGACTGGTTCAAGAGCTTTTTGGTAGAAGGGGACTGGGAGGTGCTCGTTGACAGCAGCTGAACTTGACCCAGCATGTGCCCAGGTGGACAAGAAGGCCAAAGCATCTTGGCCTGTACCAAGAACAGGGTGGCCAGCAGAACCAGAGCAGTGATTTTTTCCCTTTACTGGGTACTAGGGAGGGCTGTGCCTGGAATGCTGTGTTCAGTTCTGGACCCCTCACTTCAGAAAGGGTTTAGGTGCTGGAGCATATCCAGTTAATGGCAACAAGTCTCACAAAAGGACTAGAAAACATGAGGAACAGCTGAAGGAGCTATGTTTGTTCAGTCTTGAGAAGAGGAGGCTTGGGAGGACCCCATCGCTCTCCACAACTCCCTGAAAGGAGAGTGTAGTGAGGTGGGGGCCAGGCCCTTCTGCCTGCAGTGAGATGACAAGAGAAGATGGCTTTAAACTGAGACAGGGGAGATGAAGATTAGATATTAGAAAAAATATTTTCATTGTTAGGGTGGCCAGGCTCTGGAGTAGGTTGCCCAGGTAAGTGGTGGAATGACACCATGGAAGTTGTTTGATTTGGTTTAGTGGTTTAGGGGTTTCAGTCACAGTGCTGGGCGAACAGTTGGATTGGATGATCCTGAAGATCTCTTCCAGCCTTGACCTTCTATGATTCTGTGTCCTGCTCTGGGCAGTCTGCACAGAGCTGTCTCTCAGGGAGCTGGAGGGAAGCTTTAGCAGCGTGGCAGAGCTGGTGAGACTCTTGAAAACCAGGTACAAATGTTATTGACACGAGCTGCAAAGCCCCATGAGTAACTCTTAATTTGAGCCAGGACACTACAAACACAGGACACAGAGTAACGAGGCAGATGGAGTGAGCACCCAGGAGGCCATGTCCCTGAGGCATGGGTGAACCTTGGGCTGGCTGGTGTGTGGGAGAGAGCCACTTTTCATAAGTTTAGTCACTGGTGCTGGTGAGAGCTGCAGCCACAGCCTGGCAGCCTTTTTCCTCTCCAGAGCAGTTACTAAGTTGTGCTCCTGCAGCTCTCACCAAGCTGAGGGTCCTTCCCACATGGGTGGCTTTTTTAGGTTATGTAGTGTAGAATCAGGGAGAGAAGCACACTCTGTGCCAATGGAATGTGAAAGTCAGAGGAAGGGATGTGGTTTGTAAGTCTTGGGTGGAAGATGTGGTCAGGTGGGGACAATTCCTCCGTCTCATAAAAATTTTTAAAATTTTTTGATATTTTTTCTCATTCTGTGTCATAAAGTATTCTGACTTCTTCTTTATTACAAAGGAATAAGCAAAATAGAAGTTTGTGACAATCTCTATGCTTTGTGTAAATGATTTTGGGATACATTGTTTTTATCTGACTGTTATTTTTCTAATTATCTTCCATTATGAGTTCTGCAAAAATAATTTGCGGCTGGAAACTCAGCTTAAAATTTGACTGTGGAAAATAAAATCAGATTTTATTTTTTAATAAATAAAAAAAATGAAGTAATTTAACAAACTTAATAGCCTCCTCCCCAAAAGGTTTTGATAATTTTGCAATTATTTTATTGCAAAAATGTTTTATATAAAAGGTTCCAAGCAGATTGGATACCCTTTTATTTTACCTTAGTCTACTTAGGACCTCCCCCATCATGTAGAAATGATTGTGCTTTTTTCCTGCAGATTTTACAACACCTATGGAGGTCCTCTGGAAAAGGGAAATGAACTATCTACGCTTTGTGAGCTGGAAAATATAACTGATTACAAGTAATAGAAAATTACCTCTTAGAAAACACAAATGCCATAAAAGACCTGTTCCACTTAAGGACAAAAAATTACTTCCTGTTTCAGAATCAGAGGAACTCACATAAAAGGCAAGCAATAGATAAACATTTGCAACACTTTCTGCCTCTCTAAATGTATTTATTTTAAAATCAAAAGCTAGCCAAGGTGTGTTTGCAATACCACACACAAGAACACCTCAACAGTTTAAGATTTAGTGAAAGCAAAAATACCTCCTTTTTCTCAGGATCTTTTCTGGCTAATGTCCTGTGTAATAAATGTCATCTCAAATTTAATTAAGTAGACAATTTATTTAAAGACAGCTGTACATATGTACTTTCAGTAGGCTTAACACCACTTCTGACCAGCTTATGTGCTCAGGGGATTCCAGCTCCAGCATGTGGTGAAAAACTCATCCTTTTTGTGTCACAGATCCTTCTGCTACCTCCAAAAATAGACAATGCATTCCAGGTGCTGGGGCAGAGCTGGCAAAATTCTGAGTACTCACAACAAGGACAAGATCTTTGAAGGAATTCAGCTACCTGGAGCTCTTACTGGGAGAACCTGGCCATAATTACAAACAAAACAAGCCACGTAATTCCAGATTTTCAGAAATGGATCAAACTTCCTAAACGCAGGTGAGGTTCTCTGTCAGGCAGCTGCCAGTGGGTGAGCTAAGCTCAGCTCCTGTAAGGCTGTGCTTGCTCCTGGTTGAGCAGGAGCACAACAGTGCTGGCTGCCAGCCGGTCTGCTCCTGTCTCGTGATCACCAGGCAAAGTGTGAGACTGCAGGGAATCTCTCCGTCTTGGCCCTGAACCACCTGAAGAGAGCCCAGGTATTTCAGTCATTTGTGATCATTTCTCCATGACCAGGAAAACTGTTTTGGAAAACTCAATCATGATCCTAAAAGTTGAGGTATGCTGAAAATCCAGGCCACAGGGAAGAAGAAAGCCTATGTTTCTCTTCACTGCTTGTTTTGAAAGGACTCAGTCCAAAACACAGAGAAGACTAGAGTGATTCCCATTGACTTAGCGGGCTTTGAGTGAAACCCAAAGTGCTTAATACTAAACTCCTCAGAAGCATGAGCTAGTGAAAGTAGTGAAGAGTTCTCAAGCAGCATGCTCCTTTTTCCACAGCTATCCAACTGTCTCTTTGCTACTTCATTACTTCTGCTCTTCCTCTGCATCCTGCATGGCTCGAGCAGGTAAGAGTCAGACTTTTCCTTTTTGGATTCCTGCAGATCGATCTGTTCCTTTCCTGCTCCACTTTACACACTGGGAGATTCCCAGACTGAGATTTAAACACTCCACTGGGGAGCCTTCCTGAGAGACATGATACTAGATTTTGGCAAAACCCTTCTCTGACACTTTTCCAGACCTTTCCTGTCCCCATAGCAACTCTGGGTAACAATTGAGATGCATTACATTATTTTTTCCATTCTTCTAGCGCTTGAGTATAAATATAGCTGCCAGCAGGTAAATTTAAAATGTATAATAATCAGGCCTTCTCACAGCTGGTAGCCAGCCTGCATAGTTTGCTACCACAGGAGGCCGCAGAATTGAAGAAATAAAGTCTGAAAAGGATTGAAATTGGAGTTGCTTGTGGGAACTTCATCCTGCTTTTCACATGGGGTTTGGTGGGCAGAGAAAGAGATCCAAAGACTTCAGCTCTCACTCTGCAAAGCACTCAGCTGTAGTGGTGCTGTGTGAACAAGAATTACATTTAAAAGAATGTTGTTCAAAATGATTCTTAGCTTCACAGTTTGGATTTGTGCAAACTATTCCCATCAGGTGAGGGGGTTTATCTGCCTTAAGCCTTTGAATATGGCAGAATTTTGAGTGCAAAAAGCTGGTGGCAGTGCAAGTTGTGTCTATTCATTCTTTCTTTTAAGGAGTGCCTGGGAATCCAAAGAGGTAATATTCTCCCTCATCTTGGTGATCTCGAAGCACTGGTCTATGTGATGCTCCAGGCACTGGACTTTCAAAGCTTCTGCTCTGAACAGAGGGGGTCTAGCTGATGCCAATGGAAATATTCATTTGATCCCTCTGACCATTTCAAAGCTTCATGAACAGCTTTTTTCTTCCTATTCATTCAAGTCCCTCAATACAGGGATATGATAATTTGAGCAGAGCGTTAACTGCCAGCAGAGAAAACAACACAAGCGTGAAAATTCAGCCTGAAACAGATGTCTGTGCAGGAGAAACTCTCCTTTCAGCTCCTCCCTGTAGAAATGGTGTCTTCTTGTTGTCTCAGCAAAACCAAAAAAAGGAGGTCAAATCATTTTTACATATATTTTCCTTGGAAAACTCTTTTACTTCCCAGGCACCTACTTATGCCTGACACTATTAATAATATTCAAAATTTCAGAAAGCTCTTGAAATCAACCAAGGGTGCAAAGAATCTTTCCTTGGGAATGTTTTACTGCCTTCTCAGAAATGGCTGACCTTGCACTTACTGCAAGTGATAATTTGCTATAAGGTTTCTTTTCTCAGCTTGAAATACAATAGGAGCTCCTCCCACTCCCACAGAAATACATGTACCAGCACTTAACAGACTGTCCTCAAAGATCTGGATTCCCTCACCCACCACATGTCCTCTGCCTCCTTCCTCCTGTTTCCACCCACATCTGGTCAGACAGTCTCGCTGTGAGAAATGATGGTGCCATATATAAGAATATTATCACATTACCACTTACAGCTCTGTCTATGTATCCCTTTCTGTGTGACATTTTTCCCATGCCTCTCTCTTTCTGTATATTTCTGCTGTATCAAGTAGTCCTTGAAAAGAACTGGAACTCCCTGCAACTCTCCCAAATATATTTTAAAATAAAACAAATTTTCTCAAGAAATGTTTCTTGACAGTCTCGGATTTTTGCTGTCAAAGATTGTCAGGACAAACCCATTGTTTTCACTGAAAGCTGTTCCCTTCTTGGTGCTACAGACCAGTTCTAGTTAGAATTTGCTTCCAGTTGTAACATGGAGATGAAAAACACAAGTACTAACCCCTTCCAGAGGAGCAAACAACTCCAACTTGGATGATGATGGATTGCTGGAAGCTAGATCTGCTTTCAGGGCCCATCTCTGTCAGTCTCAGACTTCAGAGGGATTTTTTGACAAGGTGGTAGGCCTGTGAGTGGGAAATATGCTGACTGTCTGTGCAAGTCAGCTCATCTTGGCATCGCAATGACTTTGCAAGCACAGCATGGCAGAGACTTTTTTTTCAACCTCTCCATGCTCATGAGGTCAGGCCCAAGTTCATTGCACATACTGTAAATTGTTAGGTCCCGTGCTTTGAATGATGACCTTCACCATCCTTCTTCAGTTCCTGGTGAGGTGGTCTGACTGGGAAATTAAGAGTCACTCAGGGTGACTTTGACTTCAACACTGCTTGTGTTTCACTGGCCAGGTGAGGACCCAAAGATGGCTGGATTTATGTAGGTGTTTCAGAGAGGTATTTACAGGTAGGAAGAGGTACACAGGTCTTGAACACTATAATATTTCCCTACCTGGCAAGGTGGCTGTGAAGTTAAATATATTAAAGGATTTAAAATATTCAACTGTTGCTTTGTTATGGGTCTTAAAAGACATATTGGACATGACCTATATGTACCACAAAAGAGGAAAACTAATCCATATATACACAAGATTTGATGTTTTATTACTTATTAAAACTGCCATAACTGGTCCTCTTCTTTAATACCAATCATTATATCTAAATTTTACAAGGAGTTACTTTTTTGTAGCCAGAAGAGAGGTAATAAAATTCCACAGAGAAACATCTGTTCAGTGGAAGATTCTGTCACATTAATGACCTACATTTTGAAATCAGTAATGATTTTTGCAGGGTTCAGTAGACCACCAGGGACATTTCTATAAAGGCTATCTCATAAGAAAACAGTGTGTATCACATTGAGAGATGTTTCCTCATGAAAATTTAAGCTAGAGATAGATTTTTCCTTTGAGATAGAGCTGGAAATGGACACAGATTATTTATGTAGACCACAAAACTCCAGAGCATTTCCATCTTTTCAGGTCCAGGATAGATTACTGCCAATCAGAAAAAGAATGGGACACACACTTTTATTCTTACTCCTTATTTTCTGCTTTATGCTTTATGCAGTGATTCCCTTGACACATATGGGCAATCAGGAGAAAATGCCAGAAAGCTCCAGCAGAAACAAAGAAATGTGATCATAGCCTGAATAGTGAGCTGAAAGACTCAGCCTGTGAAGAGTTTGCTAAAATACCCTCAGCCATTAGCAATTTCATTGAGAGATGCAGTTTTAGGGAACCTGAAATTATTCATGAATTCAACAAGACAACATAGGGAAAAATGTAGTTTTCTTGTAGTAAAATGTAAGTTTTTTAGTGAAATGCTGCAACTTGCTCTTTTATAAAGATCTTGGAAAGCTCAGAGAAAAAATGGGGAACAAGGAAGAGCACTACTTAATGCCTTGCAATGCCTGTTTGAATTCACAGAATCATAAAATACCTTGAGTAGGAAGGCACCTTTAAGGTGATCTCTTTCCAAACCCCCTGCCATGATCAGGGACACTTCCCACTAGACCAGGTTGTTCAGAGCCCCATCCAGCCTGGCCTTGAACATCTACATGGGTTTTACAGCTCAAGACATTTAATGCTTGTGGTTGCAAATGTGTGACCCTGTAAACGTGCGATTCACCCAGAGCTTTGCATTTTGCACAAGTCCTTTTGCATAACAACATGTCCTACACCAAGGACTCCAGAAGACATGAAATGTAGAAAATAATAAATTCCCATTGTTGACACAATTCTCTTTCATAAATTAAACCAGACATTTGTTGACTAGCCTGCCACAAACAATATTCAGAAACTGCAACTCCTATTATTAAAGTTAGGAATATGTCTAGCTAACAACAATTGCATGCACTAAGATGAGAAAGCCTGTCTAGCTAACATCAATTGATTTTATTTAGACAAGGAATCCTGTCTAGCTAACATGTCCTCAGGCAATGAACCAGGAAATGTGTTAGTTCATAAAGTTTTTGTAAATGCCTCTCCACTGCTGAGCGGCAATTTATGAATGAAAGCATGAGGACATCACATCTCCAGTGAAGGTTATTTGTACAAATTACTTGTTTAAGTGATGCTACTTTCAAGTTCACAGCATCATAACTGATCCTCCAAGAGAAACAGTAAGAGAGGCATTGCTAACTTTTCCCATGTGAGGGCAAAATGTATATGTGACACTGGGCTGGTATCCACCTTTTATATTACCAAGCAAGTCAGGATCCCTTTGCCTTAAAAAGACTGGCCAGAACTCTCACTCAGGCATCCCCATTCTCCCACTAGATGATGCACATGGTGCCACTGATAGGTCATTGAAGGAGGTGGTAGAAGCTCCTTTGCTCTGTCCTTTTGCATCTTTTGGTCTATGGTGGGACGCATGCAACTGACATTGGCTGATACTACTTGTCTTTGCTCCTCTCTTAATCCTTGTATAGCTATAACCAGGGCAGTGAGTTTCCCTGCACTTTTTGAAGCAAATGAAGTTATTTCTCCTTCTTTTTGGCCCCTTCCATGAAAAATAGCATCCTCTTTGTCCTCTGGAGTCTCTATGTGGGATTATTAAAATAACATCAGTAAAAGCTTCAGAAGTCTCCTACAGCCATCTCTGACCTTGGGAACCAATGGTTGTAGCTGTCGTACCTTGCTTTATTAACTGCAGAATATCTAATTTTTTTGAGTACAGGAATAAAAAGTAATCCTAATTTTGTGCCTAGGAAAATAAGATGGTGTTTTATACAATGTGGTGTTATCCTTTCTTGTCTCCAGCTTTTATACCTTCTTCTTTTTGCTGAAATGCTCTTCTGCTGAGGAATGCCTCTGGTTCAACTTGTTCCTTCAGTTAACTTGTCTTGGAACAATTCTCTTGTTTTTTGCCCCTCAATTCTCATGTCTGTTGCAAAATGCTTGTAAAAGAAGATTACTAAAGAAAGAGAAACTGTGAATTCCCAGTGTTATACTACCTTTTGTGTTTGTTCTCAGCCCCTTAAATGTCCCTGCAGGTCTCCTTTACTTTCAGGTGAAAACCAGAAATAGCACACCAAGACATTTGTACCATCAAACACATCTCCCAGGCTGGCCTGTGGAACAAACAGTACCTAAGCCCAAGTACTTGGGATGTGTGGAATCAGACACCAGTGAATCTTTGCACAAATTTTTCCTCTGTGATAGAGACATGATATACTTAACTCCCTCAACAGGTTTCAGAGATTCTGCAGGATGCCCTCCATTACATGTGCAAGCCCTGTTCTGTTCGTGTTATCTCTGTAAGGCTGCACTTTGCAAGTGGTGTTTTTTGCAATGTGTCTGGCTGAGGGAAGTACCAGGAATATCTGAAAAAATATTTATTTGAAGAAAAAAAAGTAAGCAGGAAAGGCAGAAAAATTAGGGATAGAATAATAGAAGAAAACACAAGGTTTAGGAGCTATTGACAGTTCTTGTTGCTGGCTACAGGCAGTTAAAAACAGAGAAGCCTGGCCCAGGCTTCTACAAATGAACCAGAAAGAAAAAGGCACAAGTGAACCCAACATTTTCCATGGCTCAGGCATTCCCACTTTAGTTCTCAGGAGAGAAACCAGGGAAGAGCCCCTGCAGCCTGTATCGCTCAGAGCCACCCCTCCTCTGAAATGAGCCTCTGGTCCTCTCTGATCCCTCAGAGCTGAGTCCTTATTTAAATCCATCAGCTGGTACTCCTTGGCTGATTCCCAGCTCCTGTGTGCTGTTGTCTCATAGCAGGCCAGCTGCTTCCCCAAGCCTTTTTGAGGACCATGTGTGGTTGTATTTAGCAGGGAGGGTTCTGGAATTCCAGTCAGACTTGTAGAGACCTCAGTGGGAATCAGTCTCAACTCCTAATGCATAGAAAAACTAAGCAACTAGAAGGTTGCTTCAAGGTCACTGGGCTGGTGTTCAAAATGAAACAAGGTCAGGAGTGAAAAAGGAGGAGAGAAAGCAATAAATATTTTTGCATGGTGTTGATGTCAGGCTCACCAGCCTATTCTTGTCACACCACTCCCTTTTTTCCATGCAGACACAATATTAGCTGTCTTCCCTGGTATTTCCCTGGTATTCCAAAATGTGTTAAAAATGAACATTTGCATGGCAGAGATTACTTTAGTCAGTTTTCATGGTACACTGGGGGGATTCTTTTTTGAGTTTCTGCTTTAAAATATATATTTCTAGATAATGCAGCTACTAATGACCCAGAAAATCTGTCATCTTTTTCCTCATCTTGTGCTTTCTAAGTACAGCACAGATATTTACTGAACACAGCTTGTCTGCTGCAGTATTGGTAAAGTTACCATTTTTGCATGGTAATAGGTTTATGTTGTCTTAGGGATTTGTTTTATTACCAACACGTTTAACATACTTATTGTCCCTAATCCTATCAAGCATAGATTTCTCTACAATAGCTTTAGCTTTGTTTAGGAGTGCCTCTACAAGTGTGTTAATTATCATTTCAATTTCACTTGCTTTATGTTGCTTTATAACATCTATTGCAATTTCCCTACATATTTTAATTAATTTTTGACTGGCTACATTTTCCTTCCCCATCCACCTCTCTCAGTTTCTTCTCTTTAGCTTTTACAAATCTATCACAAATCTATATTGTGACTATTTTATGACTGTTTTTTGGACTTGCTATACTCTCTTTGGTAAACATTGGTCCCACAGCAAACATTAGGTTCTTGATCCATAGTAAGTCTTTATCTACTATCAAAAGAACTAGTTCTGTGAGTTTATTACAAATAATTAAAAAAATATTAATTGAACATGTAAACCACCATCTGTGGTTTTGTTTATTAACTTTAGAAGACATTATTGCCTACAAAGGAATAAATTCACTGTGGAGTATACAAAGCAAAGAGCCAGAGTTAATTCATCTAATCAGTTATTCACAAGTGAATTTTAAAGGTGTCATTGAGAATCACAGCTGACAGGGACAGAACTCTTTCCTGCAGTGCTTTTGCTGAGTTCTTGATACTAAAGCAATTATAAGTTGGGCTTTTAGCCCAGACCTACAAGTATGAGAGGCGCAGACAACAGCCAGTGACCTTACTGTGAGCCGAGGAGCTGCTGCAGGACTGTTGAATATTTAGTATGGAAACACAACTGAAGTGGTTTTGCAGAAACCAGCACAGCTACTGATTGGGAATTGCCCCTCTGTACAAGGGTAGTGTTTTATTTTCTACCATGTTTGTAGCTTTAGGGTGCTTTATCCATTAAGCCTTCTGCTTTCAAGATTACAGTAGCAATGATAGATAGACACAGTTTCAGGCCTGCAAAAAGACTAAGCCTGCTTTAGGGACTAATGCAGATAAATTGCATCCTTTCTGGGCAGACTTTATGGTCCAAAACCAGACACACAGGACATTCCCAGTTCACTTACATTTTATTACTTCAGTTGAGATAATTCACATTATCTGTCTCTTTTATTCATCCTCTCATCCTAGAAACCACCTGTGTTCTCCATCTTCTGTTTCAAAGGCCTTTACAATACACCTAGGAGTAAGGTTAATTGAGAAAGAAGCCAGATAAGGGACAGATGTATATTTAATTGAAAATAAAAAGGTTGCCTGTTTGTTAGTTATAAATCAGCAAATACACAGCCTTAAGCACATAACTCTGACCCACCTACTCAGTGTTATAACCATAACTTAGCATTTCTCTAGCCCTTCTGACTGATCAATTTTCAGGCTAAGGAAGTTGTTCAAGTTGCTTAATAACTTGAGGTGTGAGATACACGATACTTAATTGCCCAAGCCCAAGGAGGCAGCACTGTCCACAATAAATCTGCTTTGCACTTAGGCATTGGGGTTCACTCTGCACACAAGTAAGTTGGCTATGACCAGGAGCTAGTCAAAGCTGGTTCCCTTGCTCTGGTGTGCCCCTGTAGGGTCAGGTCTGTCAGTGTTGCTGCCCCTCACATCCAGGCTTTTGGTGTTGGATGGCTCCAGATGATGTTGTTGGGCTGGATGCTTGTGAGATCTCTCAGGAGGTGCCAAAAAGCAACTGAGAGGAATATCGGCTTGAGGCTGGAGGTGGGAGTGGCCAACATAAAATTCGGGAAGTATTGGATTTGGGAGGTAGGTTTTGCAGGAAATAGAAAAAGGAAAAGGGTGTTGCAAGAGGAGGGGATGTGAGATTGAAGTACTGGGTATGGGAAGAGAGTGGGATTACTGTGGATATCCTGTGATGGAAGGCAAGTAGGACCCATGAAGTGTGAGAAGTGTAAGGGTGTCAGTCCATGTCAGATTATCTGCTCCTCATACATCTGAACTCAATTAAGTGTTTGGTCTGACCACTTTTTCACAGTGGCTGCAACATCAGCCCAGCAGCTGCTGAGAGAAAGCTGCTGCCTGTGGCTGCCCTGGGCATGGAGGTTTCATGCCTCCCATCATCAGCAAAACAGTCAGCTCCCATGCTCACATCTGTGGCAAGTGCTTTAATTCCTCACAACCCTCAATATCCTGCCTGTAGCATCTTTTCACAGGGCAGCAAAAACACAGCTATACAGCATAGGGTAGGAGAGGTGAGTATGAGAACTTTACACCAAGATTTGAAGATTTGATTTTTTTTTTGGTAGCAAAGCAATATATTCATCCCAAGAACTTGGAGGGAATCCAAATGTCATTTTCATTCATTCTGGTATGATTCTGGATGTACAATCTAGCATTTCTGGTCCAAGTTTAGCAAGGAACATAAGGCAGGATTGTTATTAAGCATATAGGAATGGGAAAAACATAAAATATTTTACATATACTTCCAGAAATAGAAAGAAAAGCATTTTTAGGAGAAGTTGTTAAAACTATTTTCCGTGGATGCAGAACATCTAGGAAAGACTCTATCTGGACTTTCTGTGACTGGAAACAAGCTTCAGTCCAAGGCAGAAACTTTCATTGATTCTTTTCAGCTTAATGCCAAAATGTCCAGTTCATATCAGCTTTTTCAGCATGCCTTGGTTGTGCATTTGGTGCTTGGCAAACAGGGATCACTGAGTAGCTCCTGTTCTTCAGAAAGATGATGCCCTTCCAAACTTGTTACTGTTGTAGGATTCTATGAAACTCAGCCCAGGAAGAGTGATGAGCAAAGAGCACCGAGGAAGCTGACAAAAATCAATCCCCAGAGTAAGCTAAATATTAAATTAAATATTTGTGTTTGATGTAAAAGAGCAAACAAAACCAATGAAAAACAAACAACTCTCAAAAAATCCCCAAACCCCACAACAAATAAAAATAACACAGAAAAACCTCAAAAAAATTTACAAATAACAAAAAAACCCACAAAACATTTTTTTCCCAAAAAGACATT
>VWYI01010652.1:0-11116 GCA_013399455.1 Anthoscopus minutus
TGCACTGCACCTACATGCTGACCTACTGGTCCTAGGTGTATTCCTCACTAAGGTGAACACCTATTGATCTAGTCTGCTTCCTTCTCCTCTAGCACAGCCATCATTCTTGAGCAACAGATAGGATTCCTACACTGCTTCTTTTCTTCTGAAGACCAAGGACAGGAACTATCTTGATGGGAAAGATAGGTGATAATGTCTTTACAAACTACTCAATGGATGAGGGTCTTTAGGAGAAATAGGTGTTAATGTCTTCGAAATAGGTCGTAATGTCTCCACAAACGTCAAGCTGCACAAGTTTGTTACAGAATCCAGACAGTTTGACTAGACAGTTTGAACTCCTGAACTTTAGGATAATAGGACAAATGGGTCCGTGCAAAGTCTGTTGCAGAACCCAGATAGCCTGAACTTCTGAACTTTGAGGGAAAATGATGATACATGTTCAAGGGGGAATATGTGGTAGGCAGTTTGGGAAGGATCTAACTTCTTAGTACCTCAGCCAATGGGGAAAGGAAGAGGGCAATATGCAACCAGGAGTTTAGGATAAAAGGAGGCTGCATCCTCCAAAATCTCAAGAGACGCCCCATGGAGTATGCCCTAGTGGAATCTGTCCCTTTATTCTAATAAAATTGCAGGACTCCTCTGTCTCCTTTGTGGACACCAGCTTTTCATAGCATGATTTTTTCACACAATCTGAACAAGCAACAGGACCGCAGAAGGGAGTTGCCTTAGGAGCTGTGAAATGAAGTCCTAGCAATAGCTGACAAGTAGATCTGAAGGGTCAACCTGAAGGCAGCGACCTCGCTTGGGGTGCAATGCAGACCCGAGCAAGCACAAGGGTTCAGGAGATGGACAGTTTGACTGAGGAGAGGAACATAGGCAGCCCTGAATTTAATCACTGCAATGCAGTTTGGTACCAAGACCAAATCCTTTTCCCCAATTCTAAACTGAGGATAAGTGTTACTTATGAGCTTTAAAGAGGTGTTATAAGGATAAATTAGTACCCAATTGAACTATGAAAGACAAAATACTGTATACTAAATATTAAAACCTGTAATTAAACTGTGTCACTTTATAGACACTAACAGATTAGTCTCCCTTCCTTCGACCTCTGGCTTTGTCAACTTCTGTCATGACTGGTTTTTGAAATAAGTTTAACATCATGTATTTACAGTTAAATACAATAAGTATTTACACTCAGTATATAGATACAGCCATACATACATACTCATGCTCTTTTACTAAAATTGCTAAATTGCAATCTTAGTAATAAAAGCAGGAATACCATGCACATTTTTTTTGTAACACTGAACACCCAAATACATTTTGAAAACAGGGTAAAAGCCTTTTATATTTATGGTCATAACAGATTAAATCTTAAATACAATCAACTCTCAAGTTATAAGAAGCAGCAGCATTTAAAAAAAAGTAAGGACTTTGATAATTGCATTAGGAATTTTAAAAGCACCTACTTTCAAACTGAACAACCACATTCAAGAACTGGTGTCATCTGTAAGGAACTTAATTTTGAAAAGTAAATAGAAGCAAAGAGGGGATTTGACTAAAATAGGCAAAGGATAATCTATATCACAAATTACTCAGGGTACAATAGTAAACTCAATAAGTCAAAATAAGATTCAATAAGGCGAAGTGCTGGGTCCTGCACTTGGGTCACAACCCTATGCAGTGCTACAGGCTGGGGGAAGAATGGCTGGACTTAGGGCTGCTGATCGACAACTGGCTGGACATGAGCTAGCAGTATGTCCAATGTGGCCAAGAAGGCCAATGGCATCCTGGCCTGTATCAGCAACACTGTGGCCAGCAGGACCAGGGAAGTGATTGTCCCTCTGTACTTGGCACTGGTGAGGCTGCACGTCAAATCCTGTGTTCAGTTCTGGACCCTTCACTACAAGAAAGATACTGAGGTGCTGGAGTGTGTCCAGAGAAGGGCAACGAGGCTGTGGAAGGGTCTGGAGAGTAAGTCCTATCAGGAGTGGCTGAGGGAGCTGGGGGTACTTAGTCAGAGAAAAGGAGGTTTGGGGGGACCTTCTCACTCTACCTGGCAGGAGGTTCTAGCAAGGTGAGGGTAGGTATCTTTTCCCAGGCAAGTAGCAACAGGACAAGAGGACATGGCTTCAAGCTGTGCCAGGGGATGATGAGGTTGGACATCAGGAATAATTTATTCATGGAAAGGGTTGTCAAGCATTGGAACGGGCTACCAGGGGAGGTTATGGAGTCACTATCTCTGGAGGTGTTCAAGAAACAAGTAGACTTTGCACTTAGTGCTGTGGTCTAGTTGACAAGGTTGAGATCATTCAAAGGTTGGATTCTATGATCTCAGCAGTCTTTGCCAACCTTAATGATTCTGTGATTCTATGATTCTAAATTTTTGTTAATATAATGGCAGAACGTAGTGTCTTCAATGTAAATTGCTTCCCTGGTCCATATTTCTGAAGTATCACAAGAGTTGTTTTAATCTTCAAATGAAACTATGCCACATTATTTACTCAGCCATGCTGAATTTTTTGAACTTAATTTTATAAAAATCTTATGAATTTATACAAGTGAAATGTAGATTAATAAATTTTTATTAAATACAATCTCATGGCAGAATCAAGAAGATATGGGAAAACAATTACAACTAAAAGCATGTGTACTATGCAAAGATTGAATGGTCCAAGCTAGAAATCAATAATGTTGTATGTTGATTCACAACAGAATAGTTACTGATTTTATAAACTTAGTGTGTTCAGAATTATTCTAAATAGTAGTTATATAGAAACAAAGCTGATAAAATTACTTTTTGCAAAATATTGTCTTAGATTCCCCAAATTATTCAAAGTTTAGACATAAGTCATTTCATCTTGTGTTTCATTTCATAACTTTTTGGTAAAATAGAACAACTGACAAAGAAAAACAGGAACTACTGTGAAACAGACAGTGCTAATGAGAGAAAATGTAAAGAAAGGACTGGTGTGATGGTTTTGACTGAGTTAGTGTTAATTTTTTCCACAGTAGCTTCTATGGATGTATTGGGTTTGCATGATCAGGTTTTGGTAGTGGGGAAGCTACAGGGATGTCTTTTGTGAGAAGCTGCCAGAAGCTTCTCCCATGTCCATCAGAGCCAGTTTCAGTTGGCTCCAAGATAAACCCCCTGCTGCCCAAGGCCAAACCCATCAGTGAAAGCAATAGTACCTCTGTGACAACATATTTAAGAAAGGGAAAGAAATTACAGCACAGAAGCAATTTGGGCCAGCATAGAGAGGAATGAGAATATGTGAGAGGAAAAATTCTGCAGACAGCAGGGTCAGTGGAGAAGGCAAGGGAGGAGGTGCTCTAGGTGCCAGAGCTGAGATTCCCCTGCAGCCCACAGTAAAGACCATGGTGAGGCAGCTGTGTCTCTGCAGCCCACGGAGGTCCACAGGGGTGCAGAAATCCACGTGCAGCCTGTGGAGGAGCCCCATGCTGGAGGAGGTGGATGTGCCTAAAGGAGGCTGTTATCCTGTGGGAGGCCCCTGCTGGAGCAGAGGGTCCTGGCAGGACCTGTGACCCTGTGGAGAGTGGAGCCCATGCTGGAACAAGTTTGGTGGCAGATGTGACCCTGTAGGAGACTTACACTGGAGCAGCCTGTTCCTGAAGGACTGCACCACGTGGAAAGGTCCTACATTGGCACAGTTTGTGAAAAACTGTACCTTGCCAGAAGGAGTCACATTGGAGAAGGTTATGGATAACTGTTTTTTGTGGGAGGATGTGCTGGTATGAAAGTAAACTGGTGGGAGAAATGAACCCCACTCAATTACCTTAAGAGAGATTTCAGGACAGAATTACAATTTAATAGAGAGATTGCAATAAATGCAATGATACACAGAAAACTGGTTTAAACCTACAGAGTACAACCTGGCACCCTGTTGGTCAGGGTGATGGTCGCAGTCCTATCAAGTGGTGGTTGCAGTCGAAAGCAGTGGTCCTGTGGAAGTTTTGGTCCTCCTCCAGATCTGTGAAGCAGTGGTGGTGTTGGTGTCCCAAATCCCCAAAAGCAGAGATTATATATGCTTAGGGGTCAGGTGGTAGTGCTTAGTGCCTCCCTCAGGGCGGGGACTTTCACAATGGAATGATGTAATACTGTGAGTCATTGCAGTTGCCTATTTTGCTAGTGACATTGAGTCCATTATGGCCCATTAGCAGAGGTGACCACCTCAGGATGGGTGTGACTGTGCTGGTGCTTCCCCAGAGGGAGTTATCACAGCTGGGTCATTGGTATGAAGAAAAAGAAACACTACTCTGCCTTGCAGGGTTGCCTCTTTTTTCCTTATCTCATTTAACATCCATCTTGTAGCATGAGGTGTCAAGTGTGCACTGGGCAGCTACTGCAAACGACCCATCATTAACAGTGTGTCAGAAATGAGGTAGAGAGAATTTATCGTTTGTTACACCCACATACTGCTAAACTGGCACTCTATTCCTGTAACCAGGACAGAGGGAACCCACATTGGAGCAGGGAAAGAGTGTGAAGAGTCCTCCTCCTGAGGAGAAAGCAGCGGTAGAAACAGCATGTGATGAACTGACCACAATACCATAATGTAAATACCATAAAAATTAAAAAATAATTAGGTTGAAAGGGACTTCAGAAGGTCACACTTCTGAGTGCCACAAAAGATAATATTAAAAAAGAGAAGGAATGAAACAAAAGAACAAGCATCAAACTTACCATGGACTTGATTGATTTCTGAATTCTGAGAAAGAATTTCATCTGCTAATTTCTGAGCAGTTGGCAAAACTTCTGTGTGGTGCACTGTGATCAAATACTGAACAAATTTTTGTAGTTGGTCTCTGTTCATTTGAAACAGTGTCTCTGAAATGGGAAGATGCAGTTTGACCTGATCTGGCTTGCGGATCCGGTATAAAGAGAGTGCCACAACGTGAGCACAGTAAAATATGTCCTTGTTTCCACAGCTACAGGTCACTGAAGTAATCTTGCAACGATCAAAGCTGATAGCTACATTGCAAACAGTTTCTGGCTCCGATTGCATTGTAGGGTCTGTCACAGTGCCACTCAAGTGGAAACCTGTGAAGGGAAAAAAGGAGGGCTTACATTCTTAAATAAAATACCATATCTCATTTTTTGATAACCTTTAATCAGGCAAAAGTCATCATGTATTTCTGAGAAAGAATATATCTCATAAAACTTGCTTTAACTACAAGTCTTTCTGTCATACCCTTTTTATATCAAATAAAATCGAAAGGAGCTGGTTTACAAACCCTCTGCCATTCCATCATAACATTCATAAAAGTTTGATAGTAAGAAAAAGTTACTTGGTAAATGATAGCTACAGAAGCAAAGTTGCATCAAATTAAGACCATTTTGAAACTCCCAGTAGTTCAGCAAGCTGGCAGCAATTTTCCAAACCTCACACCAGTCTGCACCTACCAGCAAATTTACCCATTCTCTCAGTAAGTAAGAGGAAAGTAGTGCACTCCAGTGACACAAACCCTGGTCCTAATCTCAACTCTGCCACCTATTCACCGACACAAATCACTTAACCTCGTTGCTTTCACCTCTCCCACTACTGAGCTGATGCTAAAGCTCATCATCAACCCAAGCAATCGGGTAGGGCAGCTATGTTGGTGTAGCTCTTGGGAAATGGAAACTGCTGCAGTTACCAATACACAGGATATCAGATTCATAATAGTCAATGAGACATGCACAAACTGTTTCAGAAGTGTGCATCTAAAGCACAAGGCAGAAGAACTGTTTTTTCTTGCATTTTAAGAAGATATAGTATACCATAAGAAAGGTCTTCACTTCAGCCACTACTCCACAGAGCACGCTGTTGAACCAAGGTCTCAAATGCTGTTCTTTGAAGATCAGACCTGAACCCATCTCTGCTTTCCCAACGTTAAGGCCCAGCTTTGGCTCTCAATACTTTATCACTGCAGAATTTGGGTGTTTCTTTTGGATTTTATGTAAACATGACACTGATTTTTGGTTCAAGCATTAAGTCAGAGGTATAGCTACAAAGCAATACAAACAAATTACATATTTTCAGTATTAAACTTGAACAGACTGCATACATAAAATCTGGAATGGATATTACAAGTAAGGTGTTATACATTAACTATTTATAATGGAAATAATATAAAGCCAGACTCCCTCAAATTCCAAAACTGATTCAGTATTCTTGTATTTCAAGACAAGTGTGTTGTAGGAAGCAGTATCACATGAAAATTAAGTGGTAAAAAAGAAATATATACATAGCTATAGTCTAGAATATTGCATCTCAAATTGGTTTTAAGAAGCCCTTCAATCTGCTGGAAATGAAGAGGAAAATCTAATTTTTTCCATTTGTTTATGCTGTGCATTTCAGATCAGGTTGTGCAGTCAGTATCACTGTATTTCATTCAGCTACAGAAATTTGATGATCTACCCAGAAGTCATAGACTCAGACTCTTGATTTTTGCAAGATAATGTTTATCAGTTAAAGTAGTTAAAGAGGCAGTAAGCTGTAAAGTGCACAGAGAGGAAGGAGGGGAGGATGAAGAAGCCCAGGCATACTTGGCATTCTTGCTCTTGGCTCTACTCAACACTTATACAGAGAAGGGGAAGGGAATTT
Organism: Anthoscopus minutus; assembly: GCA_013399455.1. Lineage (NCBI taxonomy): Eukaryota > Metazoa > Chordata > Aves > Passeriformes > Paridae > Anthoscopus > Anthoscopus minutus. Next base: position 6,609 of record VWYI01010652.1, read on the forward strand.
CCCCTTGAATCATGAGCTCCTCCCTCTGACTTTCCCTTTGGTTTTTAAGTAATAATAGCATGCTTCTGTGAGTGCCCTCTCTCAAAAAAGAGGTATTGTTAAAACTTATACAGCTCTATTTCAGGTTAATTTCCAGTAGAGATGCATTGGTGGTCTTAAGGAAATTGTATAGGAGATATCTTTTTTTAATATCATTTTCCTACGAAGTATATATCAAAGTCTCTCATTTATGACCTGAGGAAAAGTGTAACACTTGAACACTCAAAAAGGGTCCGATCCTACTCCTCCCTGCTCTCAGTAAGTAACTGAATTGGGTCCGGTTGAGCTGGAATTCATTTTCCCATAGCAGCCCTCTCAGTGCTGTACTTTGCATTGATAGCCAGAAAGGTGTTGATAACACACCAGTGTTTTGGGTACTACTGATCAGTGCTGCCACAGCATCAGTGCTGTCTCTCCAACATTCCATCCCATCAACAGGATGGGGATGGGCAAGATCCTTGGAGGGCACACAAGTAGGCCAGCTGATTCAAATTAACCAAAGGGATATTCCATACCATATGACATCAGTTCAGATATAAAAGCTAAGGGAAGGAGGAGAAAGGGGGTTATTTGTTATTTACGTTTGCCTTCCGGAGCAACTGCTATGCATGCTGAAATCCTGCTTCCCAGGAAGTGTCTGGACATTGCTTGCTGATGGGAAATAGGGGATAATTTTTTTTCCTTTGCTTGTGTGCATGCAAACTTTCACTTTTGCTTTAGTAAACTGCCTTATCTCAATGTACTAGTAAAAGCCCCTCCTCTCATGGCCGTCACTGATGATGACTGAGGGGGACTGGAGGATTCTTCCCCAGCAGAACTTCTGCTTACAGCTAAGATGGGAAATGAGGAGGTAAATGAGGAGGTAGAATTTTTAGTAGATACAGGAGCTAGTTACTTGGTGCTAAATACAGTAAAAGGAAACTTGAGTAATGATTCTATAACAATCATTGGAGCAACAGGGAATCATGAAACTCAGCCATTTTTCAAACCCATTGATTTTGAATTAGGAAAACAATGGATGACTCACCAGTTTTTGTATCCACCCAATTTTCCAAAGCCTCTCCTTGGGAGAGATTTATTGGAAAAACTAAATGCTGAAATCAAATTTAAAAATGGAAAAATAAAGGTTATTATTCCAGAACCTAATTATGTGGAAGCCTGTTTTTGCACTACAGTCTCTGAAATTGGACATGATCCATCTGCCAGTATCACTTCAGGATGCAGTAATTCTGATAGTCTGGGCTGGAGAGGTGCCCGGGTGATCCAAAAGAGCAGTCTGTAAGGATTAAATTGAAACTTGGAGCGGGACTGGTAAGGCAAAAGTAATACCCTTTGAAAATGGAAAGTTGTAAGAGTTATTATCCCTTGTGGGAAAAAATTATAAAATAGGGTCTATTGAAGGAATGTGAATCCAAATTTAATAAAGGTATTTTGCTATTTAAGAAGGCAAATGGAAAGGATCACTGGCTGGTACAGGACCTTAGAGCCATAAATAAGATAGAAGATATACACCTGGTAGTAACAAAACCTTATACCTTGCTAACAACCTTGAGTGAAAAATTAAAGTGGTTTGCAGTATTAGATTTGAAAGATGCCTTTTTCTGTATCCCTTTGAGTACTGAAAGTCAAGAGCTTTTTGCTTTTGAATGGGAAAATCTGAACACAGGGAGAAGAACCCAACTGACTTGGACAGTTCTACCGCAGGGTTTTAAAATAGCCCCATCATAATCAGAAATCAACTGGCAAAAGAACTGGAGGAATGGAAAAAACAGAACTTCATTGGGTCTTGTTACAGTATGTAGATGACATTTTGATAGCCACTGAAACTGAACAGCAATGTTTGGATCAGACTGTGGCATTGTTGAATTTTCTGGGACTAAGTGGATAAAGAGTATCCAATGACAAAGCACAAATAGCCCAGACCACAGTAACCTACTTGGGATTCGAAATCCTCCAAGGACAAAAGAGGAAGGGACAGGAACGAAAAGAAGCATTTTGCCAACTCCCACAGCTACAAAGAGTAAGACAGTTTTGTGCCTTTCTCAGGATGATCAGATGATGTTGCCTGTGGATCAGCAGTTATGGGCTGCTGGTAAAGCCACTGTGTGAGCCCTTGAAGATGGATCAGAAGGACTTTATAGTCTGGACTGATGATCCATGGGCTGCCTTTTTACAACTCAAGCGAGCCTTTATGTGGGTCCCTGCTTTGGGGCTCCCAGACACCATGCACCAGTTTGAACTATTTACCTATGAAAGACAAAACATAGCACTGGGAGTGCTGTCACAGTTCCTCGGGGACCAGAGGTGAGCCATAGTCTACTTTTCAAAGCGACTAGATAATGTCAGCCAGGGCTGGCCTAGTTGTCTGAGGGCAGTAGCAGCTACTCTTCTCTTGATCCAGGAAGCTCAAAAACTGACTTTGGGACAAAACATTGTTGTTTATGTATCACATATGGTGTAGTCAGTACTCAAGCAAAAAGGGGGCCACTGGCTATCTCCTAGCCAGATGCTAAAATATCAGGTAGTCTTGCTGGAGCAAGACGATGTGACACTCAAAATTATTTCTATCGTTAACCTTGCTATGTTCTTATCTGTCAAACAAGTAGAAGGAACCCCAGACCATGATTACTTACAGACTATAGAAAAAGTGTGTTTCAGCAGACTTGACTTAGGAGACTGACTCTTGGAAAGACGTGATTGAGAATTGTTTACTGATGGGAGCAGTTTTGTCTGAAATGGAAAGCAATTATGTGGATATGCACTGACTACACACCATGAGGTAATCGAATTGGGGGTACTCCCCTCCAATGTTTTAGCCCAGAAAGCAGAACTAATTGTACTCACTCAAGCATTCGAACTGAGTAAAGGAAAATGAGTTAACATTTAGACTGATTCAAAATATGCCTTTGGAGTGGTACATGGTACATGCACACACGGGGGCATCTGGAAAGAAGGAGGTTTTTTGACATCTCAAGGCACATCAATGAAAACTGGAAAACATATCTTGGATTTATTTAAAAGTATCCAGAAACCAGAAGTTGCATCATGCATTGCAGAGCACACCAAGCAGGCAAGACCAAATTGGAACTGGGGAATCATTTAGCCAATAAGGCTGCCAAAGAGGCTGCAGAAAAAGGCATGTTAGAAAACAAAGTTTTATCTTTAATATCCCTGTCATAGATACCTCTCCCAGTAGAAAAAACAGAGTATAAGTGCTAGGGATTGTCAATTAATTGAAACCTTAGAAGCAAAATTTGATCCACAAGGCTGGGCTGTTACCCCAACCAGGCACATAGTAGTCCCTGAACCAATCTTGTGTGAAATAGTGGATCACAAACACAAAGCCACTCATTGGAGTACTGAAAAACTTTTCAAATATTTGCAAAAATCTGTAATTAGGTCTAAAATGGCTCAGATTGTACAATCAAGAATCCAACAATGTATAGCTTGTAAAAGAAACAACCTTAACATAGCTGACAAAGTAGTGCTACAGGCCATAAAATCTGGAAATGTTCTGGGTGAATACTGGCAGATTGATTTTACTTAATTGCCCAGAAAAGTGGGATATAAATCCCTCCTAGTTCTGGTGGATACCTTTTTTGGGTGGACAGAACCCTTCCCTTGTCACATCATCCAGGCTAAGGAAGCGACTAAAATACTGTTGAATTAAATAATACCTACATTTGGGGTACCTTTGGGAGCATCATCTGACAGAGGTTTCCACTTTATTGCAGAAGTGGCACAACAGATTAGAAAAGCCTTGGGAATATCTTGGGATTTTCATACTCCTTATAGGCCCCAAGCTAGTGGCAAAGTAGAGCAAATGAATCATACAATCAAATTGCAGTTGGGTAAATATGTAAGGAAACCTCCTTGACATGTATCCAAGCCTTACCTGTTGCTCTACTTCGAATTAGAATTCAGCCACAGACCACCAGCAAAATAAGCTTCTATGAGCTGCTATATGGTCAACTCTAGCAAGTACCACACATTCTAGGAAACATACACATAAAACGAGGGGTCAATTTTAATAATTACCTCATTTCTTTTTGTAAAACTTTACACAATTTGCAGTGAGCAGTGATCTCCAGGCTGATGGGATTGAACAAAGCAGTGCATGAGTTCCAAACAGGAGATTGGGTCTACTTGAAAGACTGGGGAACATCTATGCTCCAGCCAAAGTAGAAAGGACCTTTCCAAGAACTATTAACAACTTTTACTACATTGAAACTGGACAGAGTAAAATCATGGATACATTATTCCAGAATTAAAAGGGATGAAGCCCCTTGGTTAATTGAACAGTTATCTGAGAAAAAACAAGATGCCTAAGTCTTGTTTTTCTATCCTGACAATAGTTAATTCAGCCTTGATTTGGGAGAAAAATTTCCATCTAGTTTTATTGATGCAATTTTGCTTTTTGCCTTTTTTCTTGTATATGTTCTCTGTATTCTTTGCACATATATTTGTAG
>VWYI01010655.1:0-88178 GCA_013399455.1 Anthoscopus minutus
TTATATAAATGAGGGAAGGTTAACTTCAAAAGTCTTCTCTCCCCCGATCATTTTTCTTGTCTTTATGTTTGATTTTGTGCCAGCTGAGGACTCATGTTAATGAACAAGTAGCTTTTCATTTGACACAGGTTTTATGTGTAAAATATGCTAAAATAGGTAAATGTCAAATGTTTTTCTCATTCCTAATAACAATCCCCAGTTGAAACTTTAATGTGAAAATAATCTCTGGAATAAATTCATTATTGAACATGAACAAAGAAACATTGTATAAATCAGCATCTTTAAAAAAAATTAGCTCAAGAACTATTCGATTACTAAAATTCAGATATCCAAGAAATTGAAGCTGTCAAAATACTTTAATTGCAGCGATTTTTAAACTCATGGAGGGAGGAAGAGAAACATTTAAGCAGCAGGTAATTTAATATCAGAATCCAATAAATACTCAGAACACTGGCCAAAATATAAATATGCCCTAGATTAGCTAATACTACTCTAGTGGTCTGTGAACACATTCTGGAATTTGGACACTAAGGAGATGGAAAAAACAATTTTGGAAATAACTCATTCTTAAAATTTTAAACCCTCCATGAGTATCAGAGTGAATTACACTGCACTGCTTTGGTGGATTTCCTACGTGTACATAAATACGTACATGTACACAAAGAAGAGCACCACAATTCTAAGGATAACTTCCCATCAAATCTGTACAAACATAAACACTCTAATTTCAAATGATAGATTTGAAGTAGCAGAGCAGAAGAGGTGATTGTAAATTGTGTCCAATGCAAAGAAGGGAATTCTAGTAACTAAGTACAATGAACTTAGAGAAAGTCAATGGAAATTATTTAGAATGGAAATCTGAGCAGCACATGTGAAAATATGCACATTAATGTCATTTGAAACAAATGGCTCCAGGTAATTTTCTCCATATCTTTTTCTTCCATGCTCTGAAACTACAACTATTTCTGATGACATTTATTCTTCCTTAGTGCAACCAAAAAACACATCTTTTCTTGCTAAAGTACAAGATTACTGAGTACTTCAGAACAAATTGTTTCACCTGTAGCCACAGACTCCCTACTGTTTAAATCTATCTACTAATGCACTTGAAGATTTTATGTTCCTAATCCACTCCCATTTAAACATCTTTTTCTCACAGTACTATAAAACAGATTCTAATAAAGTACTATTTATCCTGGAAGACACTCCTGTACATAGTAAAGGATGCCATCAGTCCTTTATTATGCAGCTTGATAAGGACCATTTCATGAAAGACAAATGGTTTCTTTGCAAATTAACAGTAGTTTACTTTAGGCAAGCTCATGATTCAGTATCAGATTTTTGCTTTAAAGACTCACAGATTTTCAACTATTCTTAATATATCTGCTAAATAAATGCTGCCAGTCAGCTACAGGGTCCCAGGCACATCTTATTCTTAATATTTCCTTTATGGATTTTCTCAAGGAATACTCTAGGGATAAGAAGCAAGATGAAAAGTCTACATTTTTGGAAAGAGCTTTTCAGATCAGATTGAAATGTATTGGTGGAATTCCCTGTAAACGTGACAAATTACCATCAGTGGTACAGAGCTTTTTTTTTCATCTGGGGAGAAGACTAAATTGACATTGTATTTAGCAAGAACCTTCATTTCTCTTGACTTAAATTTAACTTGGTTTTCTTAAGACTGTGCTGCTTTTGGTAAAGAGTTTTCATCACCACATTCATCAGGTTTCTTTCATGAAGAGATTTGTGAGGAAGAATAAAAAAACCTGATAAAATACTCTTGACTATAAATCAGAAAAATTGTCCCACAGATACTACAATATTGGCTGTGCCTTTAAATGGAACTACTGTGTTTGTTGCCCTTATCAGCTCATAGGTCTAAAAATCTTAAAAATGGCATCTTCAAGCAAGGCTTACAGAGACACTGACACTTAAGATTTAAGCAGCTGCAACATGATACCCACTTTGCACAGAGATGCTTATGGTACTGGTTTTCAGGGTCAACTGTAAGGGAAATTACAGATGAAAAACAATTTCCCATTCATCTCTAACTATTCTACCCACTCTCCTGTCTCCTAATTCATGTTCCCAAGGATGAATCAACAAAACCAGAATTGTTCAGGAGTCCTTCAATATGCAAACTCAAATACAGAAACAAAGCCAAGATAAACTAAACAAAAATGCCTGGACTCAGCTAAGACTTACTGTCCACAAAAACAAAGACCAAAATTCTGAGGGAAGTAAGACTTCTAATCTGTAAGTAAGCAGCAATTAAGGTGATATGAGACCCCAACATCATATTTATAACTCAAAATTACAGTGGTGACTGCAGAGAAACCATGCTCCCCTAATGCTTTCCTCGTGTATTCACTGGGTAATGTGGGTTCAGCCATGGCAGTTTGCAATGACCATCTTGGTCTCCCAGGTTTGGTACATAAAGGGCTCTCTAAAAATGCATGACCCATTGATTTCTCTCCATATGCTTACAATCTACAAATACTACAACCTAGGACCAAATCAATAGATTATTATTATTATTATTATCAATAGGCATCTTAACTTCTGCTGTCAATAATAAAATACATTCCACTTCTCTATTGAGTTTGCTCAAACTGTCCAGTGTCTTTGTACTATAAAATGTAGAATCCAGTGAAATGTAACTACACATTTATCCATTAAAACACATTCAAAGCAGTGCATGAATATGGAAAGCAACAGTTTAATTGACCTTTACATTTCTGGATTTATGGCTCCAAGTGAACAGCGTATGAAGCACAGATCTCTAACCCTCAACTCCTCAGCTGGAAATACCTTATTTTCTTAATTTCCTGAGGCTCAAAGCCCAGGACCCAGGGACATTTGCTTTCACTCACAGGGAAAAAAAAATGTGTAGAATACTACAGTCTCTAAATTTGATAAATAAAAAGAAACCTTTAGGTTTTAACCATTGTAGAAAATAATTTTATATTCAAAATTGCAGGCACCATCTGCCATCTACACCCCCATCCTGTGTAAGAGGCTGGCAGTAGAACTAACCCCAATCTCAAACAAACTGGGTCACAGAACTTATAGAGTCTCATCTTTAACCCTCTTGCCTGCTCAATATCCTCACTCAGAATCAGTGAAGAGGATATACCTGCTCTAAGCCAGGCAGTGCAGTTACCTTGAACTTTACAGGAAATGCCACTCTACAGGCATTTTCTTTTTCCTCCCAAACCTTAAGGACAGATAAATAACAAAAGGCAGAAGCTATTTGCAAAAGGTTTACAAAGATGCAGTATATGGAGAGATTTTTACCTTTTGCAAAGACAGTTTCTTTCTAAAATACCCTAACAAAACAAACATTTGGTTTAAACATGAAAAATGCATACATTAAACCGTAATAAATGGTTAACTATATGGGTATACATGGTAACTAAGGTATATATTTAGGAAATACAGATGTGTTTTGGGGATATTCTTGTAAATTTCGTGGAATTTTTAAATAACTAATTTGTAATAATTTTCATAACACCGTAATTTTAGTAGACACAGTATCAAAGTCTGCTTGGATTTTCATTTTAGCCATGAACAACACTGCATTCCAGCAACACTCTGAAATGCAACTCTCCTATTTTTAGAGCCCAAAATCCAAAAACTTATTTTAGGTAAAAATTATTACTCAACTTTTTTAGATTCATTTTCCTAATGTAGGCATGAATTAATTTAGGGTGGAAAAACCCCATTCTGTTTGCTGGTGTTACTAATATACTGAAATAGCTTATAAAATCATAAAGAAAAAATTTATTGGACATTGTACCACTACTGAATGTTATAACCAGAAACCTTATTCAATCATCTGCTGCATAATTCCAAGTATAAACAAGCTGTTTGCACAAATCAAAAGCTGTTAATGTTGTGGAACACACTTGCACTTCTATTACTTCAAAGACTGTATAGCTATATGCTCCATTACTATTTCCTGTAAGTATTACTTCCAGGCTTCAAAGCTATTCCTAAATCTTATCTATTTCCATACTGGCTCTTCACTTGGTTATTGAGTCCTTCTGTTGGTAATTTGATCACTCTGAATAATTTGCTACTGTGATTGCTACTTTTCTCTGGAATTGTAATAAGCATGCACATTTATTCTTGCCCTCTGAAAGAACTGTGCACAAAAAAAAAAGTCTTGAGAAATGTAATACTATTTTTAGAGAAACTTTTTCACTGCCATATGCAAAGAATAACGTTTTGGAACTTTACCTTATTTTCTTTTTAAATCGTACTCTTTAAAATCATTGTGTCAAAATGAAAGGAAGCATTTAAGTTGTGCGATTCTTCCTGTATCAAACTCCCAGCTCACATCAGGATGGAACTTTTACAATAAAATCTAGCACCAGGCTTTAGTCTGCACTGTGGAGCTGTCTCAGAGTGCATAAAATGGATGCTTTTGTTGGATGAAACAACTGGAGCGGCACTCAAACTGCTAATGACTTCCAGCACATGGGACCAGACCAGACTCACCTCGAAGGAGAAGCCCCCAAAGACTCATTGTAAGCACTGGGTCCTCAGCACCACTTTTGTGGCAGTCAGCTTGGCAGGATACACATAGTTAAATAATAAAGACATCATTTCATAAAAAAAAAGAAAAAAGCTAAGAGCTGTGCTTTATCAGGGATTAGTTTATTTTTCAGATCTTGTTAAATAAAGGTTTGGGAATGATGTTCTTTAGGAAATGAAGGAGTATATACTTGTCTTCCTATAAATTCAATCAACTGAAATTACATTTGAGTTACCAAGAAAGTTAATTTCAACTTTTATATCTATGCTGATGTTATCCAGATCAGTTTCAATAGGCCTGTAGAAATTTATACAGAAATTTGATTTTAATTCTGACTGCTTCCTCAACAACCATAGAAATCCAGTTCACTGAACAGATTAATGTTAAAATTAGATAATGAGCACTGAAAAATCAGTTTAAGATCAGAGAAACTCCAAGATAGTTGCTTTCAAAATAAAAGCTTGTCTGCTAAAAATCCCCAACCCTACACCTGCACCTGCACACATGCATCTCCTTCATCAAAACACAAATTATCTCACTACTGCCAGTTTTCTAGTACAGAGAATAGGCAATCAATCTAAAACTTCAGGATTTTTTTTTTAAACTTTGAAAAAAGGTCAAAAACTCTCCTTGTTTAGCAAAAAGAGAGAAATATGTCCAGCTGTCTGGAGCAAACACCTTAGCCCAAGCATCCAAGCTGGTTGTGGGTAGGTCCCATTGTAGCTGTTAAACTTCACCCGGGCTGCTGTCTTTTGACTCCAAAAGAGGGTGCCATGCCTTCAGAACCTGTAGATACCCAGAGGAATCTATACTGCACACAGTTCAACAAGTGAGCACAGTGCAGTGACCCAGCTCTAGGTATAAAGTCACTAGGCATTTTCAGCAGGGCTTTTTCACACATTCCCAACTGAACTGCAATGGAACTGAACACAAGGAATATCTTGTGACAGCCAACACCAGTCAAAATTAATGAATACCCTTTCAGCACTGAGCATGAGAGCAGATGGAGCAATGGGAGCAAAGGGATTCATAGTGGGGTGGTCTGGATACATACATGGTGTCATCTGTTCAATGTTTTGTTAATCATCATGTATCTGAAGAGATTCAATCAGAGCTAGGACTGCCCTTATGTCCACCAATAGAGATCTCACAAGCCCAAATAAGGCTACCAAAGCTAGGAGTTTCTTTCACTTTACACCAGGCACAAACACTCACATGCAAATCTAGGCACAAAAGCAAATTTACCTGACAGCAAAGGTTTCTGGGCTTTTAGTTTGAAATCACAGAACTATTTTTCCAAATTTCATCATGCTAATGGTTGGAGCACAACAACATGACAGTAAAGAACTATATCCTTATTGTTTTTTCAATATTTAACTGCCTAAATATTGCCTGTAGCAAATTTACTATTAAAAAACACCATGGAAGAGAGAGAAGAGCACATTTCACGATAATATGCCCACCCTTTAAAATGTACATCACAACTAGCCAGTTTTTGAACTTCCCTAAGATACACACACTCACCCACAGCCCATAGCATTGTACAACTAAACTTGAGAACCAATCATTTGCTTACTAGACAAAAGCCACTTTTCCCTCATTTCAAAAGAAAAAAAGAATGTGTTTTACATAAAAATACAATTATAACAGCTTTTTGATTTATCATCGTAAGGTAAATTTGAATAAGTTGAAATATGACCTATAATTTTACTTTGTAAGATGTTCTATCCACGTTACATGAATTAAACAGTCTTACACTTTCAGCTAACAGCTCAATCTCACCTTCCATTCCTAAAGGGAGGGACAAATATACCATGGAAGAGACACATACCCAATATTCCAGAGGGAATTTAATAGAATAAAACTTTGAAACACTCCTGAAATATTTAGACATCTGTAATATAGAAATAATTTCTGATTTCAGGCCCAATTTTAACTTCCTTCTATCACTGCCATGATTCTACCATCTGACCCAGCAGTACAGTTGAAGAAATAGCTTAGCAGTTTCTTCAGTAAAGAGGATAGGTGTACAACAGGTCAAGCTGCTCAGTTGTACATAGCTAATGGGAACATTAGTTTATTTGAAATATTATTATCTCCCCAAAATCCCATGATTTATGAACAGGATACAGAATCCTGGCATACAGGGAAGTAATAGAAATCCTGAGAGAATTACATCATTAAGAGAAATGTAAAAGCTTTGCAGCTTCAAGAGTAAAAGAGTTCCTGGCACAAGCTTTTTGCTAACTTCTATAAGACAAAATCATGAGTCACAGTTGGCCCAAATCTTAAACTGCTGCTTATAAAGATACCGCAATGATAATTCAGAGAAAAAGTTCATCTCTGTTTCTAAGTACCACATTTTATATGGTATTTACAGAATGGCAGGCAGCCAATGAAATTCTCAGTAGAACTCTGCATCCTCACATAGCTTGCAAGTCATCTTATTTTCTATCTCTGAATGGCATTGTACAAATATGTAAATGCATTGTAAAATTAGTTTCTCCCTTGCTTCAGTAGGCAGTTTATTATATCAATCTTCTTAAATGTTTAAAATTAACATAAAAGTCGTTATTCTGATTAGTTTAAATAAAAGGTAAGCACACACAGCATTGTTTCAAAAATAATTGAATTATTCACATATCTATTTTCAAAGGCTATGTTTGGAACAAAAGCAGCTTTAATGCAGAGTATATTCAAAAGTTACACAGAACCAGGTGGAACATTAAAGATTTTATCTTCTCACTTTCAACACTATGCAAAAAAAAGAAAGGACAAAATGACAATATCACATTAAACTTAGCAGGGAGGTGCTCAATAAAGAATTTTGATTTATTTAAATGTAAGCAACACTTTTACCATATGACAGTCTTTGATTTAGATTGCTTTTAATTCACAGCTAGCAATGAAGTTGATCTGTTCCCTTTTGGCCCAAGAAATAACGGATATAGATTTCAGATGGCATGGAAAGAAAAATACCATTACACTGCTGTGTAACCTCCCATGAGAAAGCAAAACAAAACTGCAACTGAAATGTAATGTCCCAATGATTAAGAGAGATTCAGTAGAACAGATAGCTAAAGGTAGAAAAAGTGCATTGGAAGTCAGGAGCTCTTGAGATTGAGCGGCTTTCTGACCTACTGTAGGTCTCAAAAAGGACTCAAAGATCTCTCAGAAAGACTAAGCCATTTCTTAAGCTTCAGAGTATACTGAAAAATTTATTTACCCAAGACATATACTTGTGAGATGAAGAGGAAATACTGTCAGGTCACAGTATCAACAGAGGACATACTGGAACAAGGTGATCACTAGAAAAACAAGTCACCAGCACCAGATGGTTATGTTCTGACAAGATTTTAATACAGTGGAAAGTTAGAATGACTGCATCTCTATATCCTAGCAATTCAGACACCTGATTCTTGACAGCCAGAGGGCAGAAAACATTGCCAGAAGCACTACAGGTGATTTGGAGAATTACAAACAGAACACCTTTATTTCCAGCTTAGGATGTCATAACAATTATGTCACAATGAAATATACACAGGAATGCAGCTTCCCTGCAGCTAATCTAACAGTACTTGGTTGATTAAAGCAGCAGAAAGTACTGTAATCTCTGTGATTGACTCATTGTATTAATAAATAATAGTTGTGACTGAGCTTTAAGAAACAAATTGATGCTGCAAATAGAAATTGTAGTTCGTATTGTAACAACATCAAAGAAGAAACTACAGTGTGCTGCTGTGAGAGAAAAATAGTTTTAATTTCATTTAATCTTGAGATGTATCTATATAGATATATATACATGCAAGCATATACATACATACCTGTTACTTCTTAGGGTGTGTATGAAGGAAACAGGATATCACATGGAAATGTTATATATCTTTGCAAGTACTTCTACCTCTAGATTACATTCTGAAATAAAATAACACTGCCAAATAATATGTTATGCGAATAGGAGTTCTATTGTAAGCTATTTTATGTATTTCTGGACTGAAAAAAATATGTAGTGAACAAAATCTACCTATGTTCATCACCTCTTTCAATCATGTAATTCCTGTCCTAAAGAAAAACATAAACATGAGAGCAGCATAGATTTCTGCATTCTGCATGGAATTCTATACTTACACTTTACTAATAATCAATTAAGGTGCACAATACACTGACATCCAACAGCTTGAGAATACACAGTTTGCCAGTGAATCTTGCAATTCTCCATTTCTCTTCATAAAGAGGATCAGATTCCAATGAATATGTTTCAACAAGAAACTGTGCACCTCACTCTGTGCCAAGGAGTACTGAAGTGCTGGAGACTTGTACTTGCAATAAATTTCATATACAAAAACTTCAGCAGAAATCTATAACCAAGAAATGGACACACACCAGACTGCACTTAACTGAATAGACTTTGAATTAATTTTAATACCAGTACTTTAGCTCAGCTTCACTGTAACTGCAACATATGGACAGTACCTTAAAGGTGAAGCAAATCAACCCTTTAGCACTTTTTGCAGGTCATAGGACTTCCTTACAAATGGCCTGATACCAATTAAGTGACAGAAAGCTTATTTTACACTAAAACTATTTTCCTTATGTCCTGTTTTTTTTATGTTCCTAAACTTCTGTTTTCGTTACGTCAGAAGTTTGGCCTATTTTGCAGTTATTTTACCTTGAATCTATTCTACTTTTACATTACTACATGACATATACAACTGTGGATGCTTAGAGCTATATTTCTGGAAAAGTAAACATAACCATTGGCCAACTGGAAACACAGCAAAGGGAAAATTGATGTGTCTTATGTATAAATTCAAAGCCTCTCTTTGTCCAGAACCTTGCTTCTGGTAAATACCTGGAAAATGACAATCTCATGATCTGTCAGTGAAGAATATGTTAACAGAACCACACTGTACACCAGTGTCCTACATTTAGGTAAACAGCTTCTTTCAGTAAAACTTGAGGTAATCATACATGACGCTTGATAGGATTTTTTTTTCCATTAATTAAAAATCAACATGAATTAATACCATAACATAGTCCAGAAGAATCTATGAAAAGTAAATGCCATTCTAGTGCACAGTGTTTTTCAAGTGGAAACCTAATTTCAAAACTGCAGGTCAGAAAAAAGCAAGAACTTTTTATTCTGCTATATAGTGCTACATTCCACTTGCAAAAGGAGTTGTAAATATTACAGTGAAGCTATATAATTTTGCTGAGATTGTATAATTAGGTCTGTAAATCAACAATGCTTTGACTATTGAGTATTCTTCCTGCCTAACCACCACCACTAACTTTACAGAACTCATTCTGGAATACTTGCTAAATACCTTTCACCGTAAACAATGGCTTTATTTTCCCCATTTCTGTTATTCAGTCAGATTCAGAGATCAGCACTGGAAGAAAACAGTGTCTACAGTATTCTACCCTGCAAAGAGCAAAGGAGAAGCAGGAAGAGAGCAGAAGCAGGTACAATGATAACAGAGTATTTGTCTAACTGCAGGTATGGATACAAAAAAATTCAACCTCACCTTACACAGTCTGCCTCAGATAGTATTTCAATGTCTAAACAGCAATTTGTTATTACATTCAAATGTAATAGAGTAATGAACTTAATAACCAGTGAAAGTGAGAACAGTCACCTTGTGTGCTTTAGGTTTGTTTCTACTTGGATTAATTCTATTTTATAACTTAATAACAAATTTCTGAAAAAACCTGATTTTCCTATCAAATTCACAGCTTTTCTTGTTTTTGTACTGACTTGATGTACCGTACCCTGACTGTATTTCTTCAAAGCTCACTACTATTAGAAGTGGTTATTACCCAAAACTAAAACAACCATTTTCCTCCGAGAATCAATATAAAATTTCAAGCTGGCTTTGGAATATTTCCCTTTATCTTGTTACAGATTTTTGTCTCCAGGTAAGCTTTTTGTAGCTTTTTCTACCAAAAAAGAACTTGGTGGAATATTGTTGTTGGAAACCAGTATCAAATTTCAAAGTAGCAGGTAACAACTTCAGGAGCTGAGAGAAAGAATCATTAGGACAACTGCAGGAACCCCAAAAATGATACAGAGCATAACAGAATACTGCAGAACATTTTAAACACAAAGATGGCAACCTGCATGTACAAGAATGAATAGAGGAAAGAGGGAAAACTACACAAACCATTTCTGCATAAGAGTTCTGACAGGATAACTGTGCCATCTATCTGCATATTGCCATTTCTGTGATGCTAACTCATCCATATTTCTAAACAAGAATACTTGTGAATTTCTAATTTTCTACATAACTGAAGTACTTATGACTTAGAGAAGTCATACCTGCTGCCAAGGATTGGCTCCCCAGAGGTTCCCAAAGCAGAATAGTCCATGCCATAGAAATTCAGTCCTAAAAGTATTTTATTCCTCCATTTTGAATCAGGATCCAGTACTTCAACACAAGCTCTTACCCAGGGAAGGGGGGAATTTGGACCAGGTCTGTCAAGTTAGCAAAAAACAAACGGGCTGTCAGAAAAAGTACCTGTTCATGCTTAGCCTTCTCTTTTTGACCAGTGCAATTGTAAAGAGCAAATTATGGCACACAAAAATCAGTAAAGATGAACCTACAAGTCTATCAAGGTTAAATGCACATTCTTTAGCAGCTTGTGCTGATACACTAAAACATGATTGCCCAATGCTTGACTTTTTGATTCCATTCTAAGGTTAAGGGGTTACTTCCTTCCTAGGGGTAAGAAAAGGTTTCCCCCTAGCACATTGTTACTGGGCATTGCACAATGCCTACACTATAATTCAATATTCTGTATGAATTCAGGTTTTTTCCTCAATGTTTTACTGCAAACTGGAAAAATCCCCTGGGACAAAATATACCATTAACTTGTAGAAGGAACTATAAAATTAGTAACTGGTAAGCAAGACAAGTTTCAATGATCATGCAACACTTTTTTATTGGAAAAAACCTAAAAAGTACCTAACAAAAAGGAACATGAAGAAAAAACCTTAAAAAGCCTTAATACACAGAGTAATTGACTTGTCATGTATACAGTGTCAGGATATCAGCTCATTCCATTCCTACCTCACTGGAGAGGAGAGCAGGCTCTCCCTCAAACATTAACATGACAAAATACACTCACTAGCATGGTAACAGGAAGAGTATAACCCAGTCTTACAAATATCAACATCTGCTACTCCTACTAATTATCTGCCTCAAAGCCTTCAGAATACCTGTGCCATTAAAACTCAACATGCTAATACAGCAGAGCAATGTTGCTGGCAACTGTGCTCATATTTAAAGGCAAATGAATTATCAATTGTTTAAAGCTAATTTGTTTGACAATGTTATTATTAGTAGATTATTAGTGTACCTATCCTGCAGAACTGTTCTAAATAACTCAAAACAAAAGAACCTGGCTTGGAAAAAGTGTCAGGTTATCCTTTTAAAAGGATGCCTTTTTAGCTGGAGTACAAAGCTTTTCATAATATCCAAACTCCAGATACATATTGCTGTTAATCAGCTTCTGGAAAAAATAATCTATTTTAATTACTAATCCAGAACTTTAGTATCATACAAGTACACTTTACTAGAAAAAATGAACCTGTAGTGTAGATTTAACAGATCTAAGTAGGAATCAGCCCCTTCAATGATCTTTCTGAAGTCAGATGGAGTCTTACCGATGTGGTGCTGAATAGTCATATGTCATGAGGCTGAAGCTGTCTATTGCTGAGGCCAACTGATCAAATTCTCTCTTTGTGAACATTCCCAGCTGGTTGGTCCTTTCAAAACAAAGCGAAACAGAAAGAGATAAATTACTACAATAACCAAGTTTATTCTCTCCTTTGGGTTTCATACCATTTGATCACACAGGAAAAATCTTTCATTCTGAGGCAGCAAAGAAAAAAGAAAGTATTTCAGTGCCATTTTGTAATAAACAGCTAAGAAAAAAAATAAATTCAATGCTATGTAGCTGGCCAGTGGGAAGAATCATACTTCCACAGCATACTTACCAAATAAACATTTCCAGCATGGCTACAATAGTGATTATAAGGGCTGTGGGTGAATCAATTGCCTTAGGTAGCAATCAATTGAACTCTAAAAGCTTTTAGAAACCCTTTAATTCCTCGGACTGTTGAACTGGTTTTGACACTTACAAAACTAAGTTCTCTGAGGCATACTTAAATAAATGGATGGGTACAGATGTTGATAGAAAAATACGAACCAAAAGTAATTTTTTTATTAACCTCAAAAAGAACAATTTTAGCTTACACTGTACTTAAGCAAGAAAACCTGTTTTCTTTAGACAAAACCAGATCCATTTCTTTCTTTGGGCAGGGGAGAAAAAAAATAAATCCATTCTATGACTTTTTCTAGACAAAAGTCTAGTTATGCCTTCAGCATATCTTGCTATGAAATATGGAAAACCATTCTTCCCCCTTTACTTGCTTACTCTTGATTTACAAAATATAGACCTGGATTAATATCTACCTTATCTTCATGGGTGAGAGGGTGAATATTTTGTCTGTTTTGGACTCAGAGAGGCTATTGACCTCCTTCATTCATTCAAGATTGAAACAATTAATTCACAAAAGTTGCCTGAAAACATTCAATCTGTTTCAAAGAGAATTTCTAATTTCAAAATAGCAGCACAAACAGCACAGCAGGTAACATTAATCACATTGCAAAGATGGGACTGGACTAAAATGGAGAAGTTACTGCCAAAAGAATCCTGTCCTCAACCAGAGGGCTCTGAAGCATGTTAACATGAGACAAACTGGTAAACAGGAAATTGTCCCAAATAACCTGGGACAGCAAGTGTACATAGGGGGACATTGAAAAGGAGAGAAAAGGGGAAAAAATGTAATTTAACAGCTACAAACTCTGTGGTGCATCTCTGCCATTTAAGAGGATTTAGAGGATTCAGAGGATACAGACTGTACAAGATTCCTCTAGAGAGCAGAGAGACTAGAGAATCCAGACTTTCTCAATAATATCAGAAACAGCTACTTGATCTAGAAATTAGAAGCCAAGCCTTGTCTAGACAAGGTATGCTTTTAAAACCACCCATGTTCCATCTTAAATGTAAAAACCAAAAGGATTTTCAGTGACAGATGCAAGTAATAAATAGAAAAATCACATATTTTGACCTTTTTCCCTTTTGGATCAGTGTGCAAATTCTACATCCAATAATATGTGCTGCATGGATCACAAGAGCATAACAGTGTTCATTTATCAGTTCACAAGGACACTTCAAGTTCCACTGCATAAAGAAAGAGGTGAACAAAATTCAGGTTACTAAGTAGGGCAGATTAAATCACATAACATGCCTGTCAGATTTTCAGAACCACTGATATATGGTCACAGGAAGGAGAAATCCCATTCTTTTCCTTCATGGGTTGCAACAAATTAAAAAAAAAAAATCTTCACTTCTGGAACCTACTGGTGGACCTTAATTTTTTTTATAGTTATCTGCTTGTGATGTACTGCAATTGCAAACTACAATTGTTCTACAAGAAATAAATAATAAATACATCTTTGAAACAATGCCATGGCAACTTGGATGTCTGTAGGCAAAGCAATTTCTAAATGCAAACTCCAGCAAAACACATTTTCAGTAAATTGATTGTGATTACTCCTGAGGGGAAAAACATAAAAAGTAATTATAATGTGTATTAGATATTAGGGCAAGTTGGATTGCTTTATGGATTTAGCCAGGTAGTACTTTAATGAAATTTGCGTGTGTAACTTAAGAAGAAACCCACAGGTTAAAATGGATATTGTCATAATTTTCTCCAAAGCAATATTGTAACTCAAATACTTCTGTTACAAAGGAATGCCATCTGAGTGGCAAGGGCACAAATTTCCAACTTGGAATAAACCCAGCAGCAATGAGTATACTTTGTCCATTAATGTATAGTGTTAAAACAGCAGCACTCTTCAAAAAAAACAAGCACCACTCACCAGTTCAATGAGTACCACCAGTCAACTCTGCTCTAGTCAAGCACTTTGGGAAATTCCACTGGAACCAAACCAGGACTATTTGATTCATGCCTTTAGAATTGTTCTGAGTCAAGAAAACTGGCACTCAAGGATAAAACCTAAATATTTTTTCGACAGCTATTATACTTCAAATCAGAGGTTTTCCAATCATTCTGATATTTATGTAAAGTTAATTCAAGGGCAGATATGTTCTTCTGACCTCTTTGTTGAGAAATCCAGCATGGAAAGTCAGGAGATTTGGCAGAGAATATGCAAAATCCATGAAAGAAATACTTTCTAAGTCAAAAGCTTGTCATTCTTCCAAACTTTGAATACCATTTATAAACCAGTCATTGAAGTGGCAGAAGCTTCATCATTATTTATTACCTCTGTACAACATACCTAGAATCAGAGAATCATCATATATGCTAAGTTGGAAGGGAGCCACAAGGATCATCAAGTCCAACTCCTAGCCCTGCACAGGACAGCCCCGACGATCTCCCCATATAACTGAGAGCATTGTCCAAACACTTATGGAACTCTGTCAGGATTGGTGCTGTGACCACTTCCCTGGGGAGCCTGTTCAAACCACCCTCTGGGTAAAAAACCTTCTCCTAAGGTTCCAACCTAAACCTCCACAAAGACCAAAAAAAGAGCTTATATTTACAGTTACCCTAGTTTGCTAAAACACTCAAGCTTAAATTCCACTGTCTTGGAGAGAATTCAGCATAATTTACCCAGTTTGCTGAATATTTCCAGTCTCTTAAACTGGGACAGACTCCACTTTCACTGGGATTATTTTTTTAACATGGCTTGTTTAATTTTAGAACTTTATAAAGAAGATTAAGAGACACTGCAAAGGAGAGGTGAGAGTAACAACTGAGTTTGCTCTGCAAATCTGCTCTTAAAACTTCCACTGGCCTTGAGCAAGCTAGGGCTTCTCTCAAGTCCATTTGCAAAACCAGACCCAAACTTTTCTCCCAAGACACTGAAACCCCCCCAGAGCTGGGAGAAGGATAATGATGCAGGATGGCTAGAGAAGGAATGAAGACAGGATGGAAAAAGAATGCCTCAGCTAGCACAGCTGGTATGTCCAACCCCAGCCCCTCAATCCCCAGCCCTGGAGCTCCAGCCCCCCGGATTGTCCCATGCCAGGACTCGCTCCCTGGGGCAGCACTGTTCCATGGTGCAGGTGAACTGGGGAGGCCACACAAGGGATGGGCCTGGTGACACTGCCCTGACCCTACCAGAGCAAAGGGCACTGGGATGAAACCAGTTTCAGCTGTGGATATCCTCAAAGGGTTGAAATTCCCCAGCATTCCTATTAGAATCAACTATTGCTGTTCAGCACCCATGGGAGTTTTCAGTAATTTGAATTGAACAAAATACATGAATGTGAATTATAATCAACTGAAAAACTGAGCTATATAAATTGAGTCTACAACCAAGTTGGCTTCTCAGTGCATGCCCCAATGAAAGAGACACTGGGGAGAAAGGAAAGAAAAAGGCCAAGACTGATTTTTTCTGGGTTGCTGAAAAAATTGCCTTACACTATTAACAAGAACCATAATTTTTTTAATCTGAGATACTTGAGGGCTTTTTACTATTAAATGGTAAACATAAAAAAGTTTACCTTAAACTTATTCAGGCAATGCCTTACAGTTACAGGTTTAGTTTGCACTATTATTGAGAAAGCACTGGGGGTTTTAGCTCCTTTCAAAGCAGTTTCAATGTGGCAGTGCCTCAACCTATGCAACCATTATTGCATTTTTATGTCTTCTTTACCCAATATGCTTTTAATGTTTTCATGAAAGAACTTCTCTGGCAATGATAAATATTCTGGAGAAAAGCAGATGCAAAGCTAGGAAGTATTCACACTTGAGTCATCACTCAACCTACTTTTCTGATTGACAACTCAGGATCCAAAAATTCATCTTAACACTTCATGGTCTACTTTCAGTACAGGATATGTGGTTTATTTGCCTGGAAAGCACATTTCAGGGAGGGGAAATAACTAAGCAAGATTATACCAGTGCACAGTATGAAGCACATAAACAAATCTCCATAAGAAAAGACACCAAAAGTGTGACAGGTATCTGTTCTGTCACTTAAAGAGTGACTTGAAAATGCTCAGACACTGGTAATGAAGATGATATAAAATTCCACAGTAAAAGGTAAATCAAACTGTATCCTCTATCTTATATGATTAATATTTTAAACTAACACTGTGGTGAATGTGGTAGCCTTGCTATTGAAAAGGAAAAGCATCTCTCAAAGAAATGAAGCTTAATTTTTTCTTCCTTCTTGCTTGAAACAACTGTTAGTATGGAATGATATTTAGCCGATATTTTTCAATTTTCTGTTTTCTAGAAAAATCTGCAGGATTATATTTCTAAAATACCAGCCAAATGTAAACACTCAAATTCCTTGGACCAATAAGACTTCCTAATGGATATAGTATCTGTTTTTATGGTATTTTAAAGTATTTATTAACATGTGTAAGAAATATGGATTTAGGCTGTAAAAATACATATCTGGAATTAATCTTAAAAGTGTCTGTCACTCCTGCTCAACATTTAAGGGACAAGGCACCACACAGCAAATTCAGAGAGGTGGTTTTCTACAAAATCTCTACAAAAATATCTACAAGTAGAAATCAGTGCAGGCAAACAATTAACACCAAGGACAGAAAAGAGGGTATGGGACTGCTGGGTGTGCAGAGAAGGGGTAGAAGAACAAAAACACACTGCAAAGAGAAGAAGAGAGTTTTCCTTTCCAGGTCATTGCTATTTTACCTTACGTGGACATTTTTTATTCTGTGACTCTATTTTCCTTTTAACAAACAGTAAAGAAGCTGCCTTATGCAACATCCACAGAAATCCTCCCTGTAAAAAGCCTGAAGAATACAACGTAATCTTTACATGTTCTCCCCTTCAAGTAAGAGAGCAATGGCAACCTGGCAGAACTCACAGAAGGATGATTCCCCTGAGAGTATAAGTCTTATTTGCACACTGAGAATTTGTCAACATTTCCCAATGGCACACTGCCATATGTATATAAAAAAATCCCCATTATTGGGACAACATCACAGACTTAGAAGAAACCACCTGTTTTCCTTGGTATTTCTACATACACAGCTTAGAATTCCACAGTATCTTTTTACTATTCTATTTTCCCATGTCTAAAAAAACTGCAGGGGGGTGGGTTTCACAGCCTAGAAGGTTTATTACTTGAATTTTCCAAATTACATACAGTCATATGTATCAAAATTCCCACTAATGCTTTACTGGGAAGTATTTTTGTAAGATTCTGAGTTGGTAGTATTTCATATTGAAAGACTAGAAAAACATATTTTCACAATTAAAACTGCTTTCATTTATTTTCAAATGAATGTCTCAACTACTTCTTGTCTCACTACAATTACTTTCAAAATGAAATATGGAGAAAAAAGGTCTTTTAACTGACATTCCCTGCAAGATCAAACTGCATTCTTGCAGGGTTACCTCACCTTCACTCTCCTTTATAACAGAGAAGTTTCCTGTGTCCTCATCTTTGAATAGCTTGCATTATGGAAAACTGATTGATTTTCTGTTTCCACTATGATTCTATTTCAGAAGTAAGCCTCTCAGTAATGCCTTAATTTTCTTGTCATGTATAATTTTCTGTAAAGCAACTGTTTGCAAATCTTTCTTCACCATGAGATATTATTGGTTTTCATAGCTCATTGCAGATAGGAGCATTACAATATAATGCTACTGCATTTTATGAACACAGACCACTGAATTCAGTTAATGCACAATCACTTAATAAAAATTCACTGTTTCTTCCTGCATGAAGTCTGTTCAATAGAAAATAGAAGAAAGAGCTAAATGTCTACCCTGTTCATCACACAATTATAGGCATTGATAATGAAACAGTCAAATGTGCAACCAAGTTCAATCTGAAACCATTTCCTTTTCCAAAAAAATCCTCTTGACAGTTTTGTAACTACCCCTTCTCATTTTAGGCTTTTCAAAACTCTCAAGATGACAGCTCACTGAAGTAATTTTCCACTATCAGTACTTAGAGAATAATTCTACATGGATCCCGGTTTCCATGGATGTTTTGCAACTGGACTTCTGGCGTCCTATAGATGTTTCCTTTACAATGCCCCCTTACAGCTGGGTTGTGGGAAAAAAATGATTTTTTATTCTTCATCTGTCCAGCTACATATTTTCATGAAGTAACAGGAACCTGACATTAAAATTCTATGTCAATTTGGCTTGAAACTGGTCAAATGCCAAAGAAGCTATAGCAGAGAGATGAAAAATGTGTGAGAGAAAGCCTACAGACACCTTGTTACCCCAGAAATCAGGCTAAAAACAGAATTAAGGTCTGTCTACAACAGCACTGTATGAAGCAGCCAAGTCAGCAACAGGACCTTGAAACAATACTGCTGTTCAAAGCCATGAACAATAATTACAGATCTAATCCCTGCTGTAAAAGAACATGACCTAACTGAATGTTTGAGCAGCAAAACAAAAGAGAGATCCTCAGGTAGACAAAAACAGATTACTACATAGTGGTGGGCGAATTCCATGCAGCTGAATGGAGATTGTAAAAAGCACAGCACATTCTCCATCTCTGACCTCTCTGCACAGATGCACACATCCTCAGTGCACACATCCTCCCAGAAAACAGATCAAGGCTTTTGCACAGATGCATGTACTTAGGCATTTCAGAAAATGCACATGCTTACTCTAAATTCAAATATCATCACCAGCCTTCAAAATACAGATTACTTTTTCTCTAATTCCTTTCTAAGGACAAAATCTTGCAAGAGGTGGAGCATGATCTAAACACAGTATCTGATCTTGTAGCCTACAAACCCAGATCAACATGACAAATCCGGAACTGTCCATTTCAAATTCCAAAAATGTCCATTGAACCACACTGTTCATTTCAGGAGAAACAAATAACACAAATGTCAAGTTAGTATAAATTTCTCCTCTCCACTTTTTTATGTATTTAGCAATCTCTGTACAAAGTTTTATTCCTCTTAAAATAGAATTAAAAGTCAAACTGAAAGGTTATTCCATAAAACCAGTGCAATCACCTCTGGTCACATACTTTTCCAGCCATGGTTATTCATCTGGGTCTTCTCAGAGGACATCCTCCCAGTTTCACACACTAAAGTGCTGGAACAGATGAAGGCAGAAACAAAAGCAGGAGGTTCCCCTCCCTTCCCATCTAAAGTCCATTTTAACATCTCCAAATCACCTTTTACATAATTTAAAAGGACACCTTATTGTTAATAAAGTCAGAGAAACGTTGTCCCAAGAGACACAAATTATAAAAGAATGAGCAAATGAAAAAGGAGAATTTTAATGGAAACACAACAGTTTAGTATTCATTTGTAATGAGTTGGAGAAGTCTGAATATCTCAAGATAATTGCTTTAGCAAACCTGGGTTAGGCATCAGGGAGAACCTTCTAAAGGTGTAGGTGGTCTGAGATTTCTGATGTCCACTCATTTGTAGATTTTAAGAGTTTGCTAGATAAACTTCTAGAAAAAGTAATGTAGTTATAGTTTATTTTGAAAATTTTTTATTATTATTTGCACCTTCCAATACTATACTCTACTACTATTCTGAATAGTAGCTTAAATTTCTAAGTAAAAACCTGCAACCCTACTTGTGCACTTTGTCTGGTGCACTTATTTCATGACAGTAATGTTGACACTCAGATGCCTTCAGAACATAAGGGCTATCTGTCCCTTGTCCACAGAAAAAGTCACAATTAAAAATAAACAAACATCTCTACTGAAAACCATAAATCACATTACTGACTGCTCAAATTTTCTCAATGGCAAAAATCTCTTTACCAAATTCTTAGATAGGAAAGATTAAGACAGGTATTTTAAAACCAAGAAAACCTAGACAGCTCAACCATTAAGAAAATTATAACAGAGTGCTACAGATTCACAACACAAAAGTCCTGGGAGTGGTTCCTTCATACACTCAGAGTGCTTCATATCACTGGGGGACTGTGAATTTTAACAGATTGACAAGAGAAAAACTTGCTATATTTTTATCAGGAAGCAGAATGGTATCTCTGTACCTAATGAATTTTTTGCAGAACATTATGGGCTGGCACTCTTCTTTAATACACATATCCCATCCCAGCTGTTGCCTTTGCAGTCCTTGCTCTCCAAATAGGGAGAAGCACAGGATCTGTTCTTGCCATGGAGTAGCCTATTAGTTTTCATGAAGCCAAACTAATTACCTGCGGCCCATCTGGTTTAAACCAGTAACAGAAATCAAGGAGGGGAAACATGCCAAGCAATATATGTCCTGAAAAGAAAGCATGAAATCTCAGCAGACGGCTAGTGACAAATAAGCCTGGAAACTATTGTCCTCAGAGCTGAGGCATGCTGAAGGACCAGTCACTTACAAATTCTTAAGTTACTTGAAAAATACAGTGTATCTAAAACTCTGAAGTTAACATTAAAAAAAAACATTTGACAAAGCCAGACAATGTGACCACCAAAGAAGAAAAAATAATTTTGACATTTGTATTTATCAGCTCCATTTTGGGGAAGGTCAACTGCTCTCCTTTCACGCTGCTTCTGTTACGTTGTTTCAGTCTCTTCATAGAAGCCATTTAAGAAGGACTGTGCACAAATGAACATCCACTGTGTCACCATTTGCTTCCCCTAATTTCCAAACTATTCTAGTGCCTTTCGTGCCAGGGCTTAATGCCCAGGCAAGCCATGCTCCAATAGCAGAACATCATGAAAACAAGCTTGTACTCTGGAGCATATGAGCCTAATTTAAAAACTCTAACACACCAAATGTAGCCTTAATTCCTCCTTGCATAAAATGCTCACCATTTTTCTTCTCTTTGTTTTTTGGAAAGTTTTCCAACTTGATACTGAAACTTATGTAGTAATTGCTCTACACCAGCTGCCTCAGAATTGGTAGAGCTACAAATGATAGATATGCAGAGGAATACATTCCACCTTTCTTCTCTTTAACTGTTTGCTGACCTACAGATTATTTTAATGATTCTCCCTAGTGGGAACTCAAAACCAGGTGTGTGCACTTGCTCCTGAAGATGTCAGTAGAGTCAGACCTTTGTTGCATTGATTTTATATTGTAAGGTATAGTCTTTAAAAGAGCCAGTTCTAAGAATAGATTTGTTCCTCTTGAGTCCTTTCTGAATTTATGCAAAATGCATGGAACATCTCATGGCTGCAGTCAGAGCCACGCTGTACTGCACTAGCAGCCCAGCAAACAGCAGCAAAACCAGGGAAGTAATCAGCAAGGGAAACATGTAGTTTAAAGGCATTAAAAAGCATCCAGATTTACTGTAGCTAACAGAATTCACTTTAAAAAGAGATGTAACTGACAGACCTGTACTTTGAGCCCTTATACAGAGAAAAACATGAGCCCAGTAGCATGACTCTGAGAAGGATTTAATAGCATCACTATATTTTGATATAGTGCTCCAGTAACCGTTACTCAGAAGTAGACAGAAATAATTTCCTACTGAGTTTTCTGTTCCCCTCAGTATAAACTCATATCTCAAGCTGCATCTTGTGATCCAAAGCAAACATATTAAACAGGCTCTCTGTATGTCCAATACAAATGACTATATCAGTCAGTTAGCCTAGACAGCCCTCTTAAGAGCGATTCTGTGCTTTCTTGAGTGCTGAACTTCATGCACAGGGCCCAATTACAAAATCTCTTGATATGTAACTGTACTCCCCATATTCCTGACAGTCTCTTTGTTTTCAGGATACTCACAGGAAGATGGAAAACTATGGGAACAATGGAGGCCAAAGTGTTATTAACAACTAGGCACAACAAATATGAAGCTGTGCATAGTTAGCTTTCAGATTTTCCTTCCCAAGTCCCATTTTCTGTATATTGACTGCCCAAAGAGATTGTCTTCCAGCATCACATTTCCGTATCAGCAATAGCAAGCATGCAGAGCATATTTGGTATATAGTTAATAATTCTACAAGAAATAAATACTTATCATTTTTAGAATTGCTTGCTTTTCTGTGAACCCATTTGTCACATTGGAAGGAAAAGTAAGAAAGATTAGGCATGTGGAAAGCTCAGAAAAAGTCAGCAACAGTATTAGTGATTCCAGAAAAGTATGATTATTATGACCAGGTTTCTCACAAAACCTGGTCATAATTTTAAGTACATATCTTGGCAAAGCAGAATCCTATTTAATAAATAAATAAGTATTCTACGAAGTTGTTTTTATAATACACTGTTATTTGACATAATCTGATAATTGGAAACTTTGTCTGAAAACAAGCAGTATATTTCCTGCTGGTTTGATCCCTGTTATTCTTTACTTACCAAAAGTTCAAGGCTCTGCACTCTGTTCCCCATAGTCCTTCCTGAGAATGATGTTAAAAGTGACAGTTCCCATTTCACTCCAAAACAGACACGTTAGAAGCTGCTTATACTTCATTGAATTTGTTTACCATACATTATCATAAAAATTACCCTGCTTATGAGAATAAGCTTGCATATTCTTGCATCAGAACTTGCATATTCTACATCAGAATTGCTAGTTGCTAGAAATACTTCTAAGGAAAACAGTGTGTATATATACACCAGAATAGTAAACCAACAAACATGTCATTCTGTATATACAAAGTTATGGCAAGGCAATTGAACCCGCAGCAGCTTCTAAAGATGACAGATTACTGACATGAAACAAAAAAAAAATTACAAATATCTGCTCATAATCAGTTTTTAAAAGACCAAAGCATCTATTTCCTTTATCATATATGCAAAATACTGGTCAATTGCAGCACCATTAGGCTGAGCAAGTGTGAAGTCAATGAGCAGTTATTCATCGTGTGCTTTTCCTACTTTTCAGTCAAACATGCATATATATTTATAGGAAAGGCAGAAAAGACATACATGACAGCAAAAAGTAAGAGGCGGGATGAGGTATCTACCCTCCTGCCAATCTTTCCAAGAGGCAGAGCAGCAAAACTAAGTTGGTATTGATTGCTACTGGATAGCAATAATGAAGACTGCGTAGATTCTGGTAATTTTCATTGCACAGCAGCTCTACAAAGAAAAGGCTGAAGATACTTAACACAGTACTTCACATCCACAATGTTTTTGCAGCAAGAATAAACTGAGTAGCTAAAATGTAAATCTGGAAGAAGTGGATGTTTAGTGCTGGAAAATACTGATAATACATACCTATAGAAGTTTTAAGTAACAGGAAGGAAAGCTGTCCTTACATATGCAAATATGAAATTCAGAGTTGGGGATGCTTGCTGTATTTTGGTGAGACAAGAACATACATAATGTTCAAATGTTTGAAGAGAGAAAGTGGTTTGGGCTCCTGTAGCTTTAAAATTAAAGCAGCTGCACTACAGCTGTGCATCTCAAGAAGTCAACAAAGACATAAATTTCTCTAGAAGCTGTGAGGCTAAGTGTACCTTTTATCAAGGAAAAAGGCTTGGTTTTAATTTAAATACTGCTTTGATATATGCTATCAGAAAGTAGATAGGAGATAACAAATTATTCTAGCTAAACTGTATGCAATTTGCCAATAGTAGCATTTTTGAGAATGTCACGAGGACAGTGATAGCTCCAGTGGTTTGTTTACAATGTACTTCACTCTTACTAATAATCCCCAAAACCACATCCCACATTCAACCACAAGGTTGAATGAAACCGTCCTGTTCACTGACCTCTGCTTTGTACTGGCAGGCACATTATTAAAAGATGCTAAGAGCAGCAGCTATTTTGCATACAATTACTTAAATCAAGGATCAAGGTTTGACATAGTTATTATTAGGCTAGACTTGATAAAATTACTGAAAAGTATTAAGCTACTTTGTGTTAGTTGAGGCTTCTTAAACAATGGAAACAATCTCTTTCTAACACCATCCTCTATGCATTTTAATTATGATCTTCTTTCTCGGAAATGCAGCAGTAGCTACATCTGTAATTCTAAAACATTTAATAGTGACAAAGTGGGGAAGGTGGGGAAATGACAGAGGAGATGCAACAGCTGCAACAGGCAGGAACTTGTCACTCTTGCCCCCTCTATCCCTTAAGTCACACATTCAGTCAGGTGGAAAGATGACAGGGCATCTTCTGTGTCATGTGCTCTGTTTGCCTAGAAGTTTGCTACCAGGGAAGGTAGGGTGTGTTTCCTGTAATCCATTTCTCTCTTGGACTCCTGGATACTCCTCAACCAATTCATCTCCTCATGGAGTTCCCTGAGGGCTTTCCAGTTCAGGAAACCCACCCTGGGCAGCACATTAGAGTGGTCCACCACAGATCATTCTGAGAGAGTAGCCTCTCCCCTCAGCACTTGAGTTTACTTGTTTACTCAGTTTACTCCCAGTTTATTTTCTCTCATTTACAGATTCTGTATAACATCAAGAGATAAAGAATCATCTGTTATTCAAGGAGCAGGTACTGTCTTGTAGCCTTAAGAGAGATGTGTTAAAAGGACACCCATCACAGAGGACAAACTGCCTAGTTCATGTCCTAACCATCAAAATGTCAATAAAGAGTATAGTATTATATCATGAAGTGACACAAACAATGCCATTTTTATTTCTATTTTGTCCAAAGGATTATACTTCAGGGGATGATAAAAGTCCAAGAAAAGCAATCACTAACAACCTAAATACAGAGTTATTTAACACTGTGTTTAACGAAATTAACAGCTTTTAATGACTGTATACTGAGACTTAACATATTTATATCTTATGTCTAAAGTCTGTAATTAATTACAAATGCCAGGAAGGCAATGGCTTTGCAATCATGGATAGATTGAGAACCCTTATGAAGACAACACTGTACCTACAGCTTCCAGGAATATTTTGTCTTTGTTCTTTCTCAGGACAGCAAGAAACTCCCTCCAATGATAGCTTATGCAAATAAACTCAATTTTATTTACTCATTGTTTTCTTGACAGTAATTGGGAAACACAGTGGATAAATAGGTTTCTGAACCTAGACAAAACATGCAGTAATCTAGTCAGATGAAATTCAATTTACTTGCAGACAGGAAAGAGTTTTACAAAGACTCATTTTTTTGTTTTGAGAATACATTCCTAATATTATAAATAATTTACGTACAGAGAAACAAAATAACCGACCCCATACCTATGACTTATGAGAACAGGTACAACCAAATTTCATGGTCCATTTGCCATATTTATTTTTCCCCCTGCAACGTAGTTATGCACGTGCATATTTAGGCATAAAGGTAGTTCACTCCAGCACAGCTATCCTATTTGGAAAGAGGCTTGTGAAATCAGCATAAAAAAAATCCAAACATCTTTCCTTAGTATAACTTCTGCAGCACAATAAAATACTGAATTGCATATATTTAAGGCAAGAATTTAATCAAGCCCAGGACTAATAGGACCAATGGAGTTACCATCAGCAATGAACAGAATATGCCTGGCTACCCACTGACCTTATAGAAATGGTACCCACAGTTTATACATTCATCAATGTCCATGCAAGTTAAAAATAGTAAAATTCAAACTTCTTTAGACATTCTGTTGAAAGACAAAGTGGAAGTCTTTAACAAACCATCTGCTCTAGCAACCACTTACACACCACTGCAACCCTTGCATGTCTCTTCAGACATCTGCGACTGCAAGATTCCAATCCACAAGGGAGAATTACACACTCACACTTCATACAGAATAGCTTTTGGCTCCTACCGTTCCTTTCTCTTCTAAATTATTTACATTGGCAGGAAAATCAGTCAATTCCTAGACATCAGGTGGATGAAAACATTATCTCAGTCTCTGTTTTCCACCATGGGAGCTCTACATGCATTCTCTGTGACAGTAAAGCTTGCTAGAGAGATTCCTGCCTTCCAATCAGCATCCAAGCATATTCTCAACACTTGATTACTCTTGATTATGCCAGTTCAATTGCCTCTGGTTAATGTTGTAAAAAGCTATAAAATGTGTGGATTTAAAGAAAGTGAAGTTTTCTTTTAGTCCAGAACATTTTATAAGCAAACCAAAACCCAAAGGCACCACTAGAACCTTCAAGTTACTAAAGCAATGTTCAATAGAGGATCTGCCTCACTTAGTTTTTGTTGCAAAAGTTGAATTTGATAAGTTAAACAGATGATCCAACATGTTTTCTTCCTGCATCCCACACTAGATGTCATGTGCAGTGCTGCATTTTCCAGACGGGTTTTCCCTCAGCAAACTAGTATTTTTAGCTCTTAAATGTCTCCTTTCAGATAGCATTTGCTGACAGACTGCTTTGATCTTAATGCATATCCAAAGAGTCTAAGTTACAAATTCCTAAATAAACTGCTTACATTTGACTATGCTCTCTTTAAATTTTAATCAGGGTGGAACACAAAAGGGACAATGTTTCAGCTCCTAACATCCCAGTTGGGTAGAATGCTCCACATACAGCTCATGTCTCCTTTATCAGTCCATTGCCAGCTGCTGAACTCTGATATATTATTTGATTCTTGATGGTATTTATTTCCATGCCTCTTGCTGTATTTTTGATTAAAAGTCTACAGCGATTCCAAAAACTAAAGAATGTAAGATGTATTAAAGCAGACTTTCAACCATGTGGAAGTGTTAAAATCCAAAGTGAATTTCAAGACATGAGATATTTAATACAAAGTAGGAGGCACATTCAGTTCAAGCCTTGCATCCTATAAATCAAATATTTTCAAGTACATCTGCAATCCAAAAAGTCAGGATACCAAGTAAGGTAGAAAGAAAATTGAAGAATTCTGATTATTGTTATCATTAAATCCAATATATTTCTAAGTTTTAAAGTATACATGGACATTGTGTTTTAAGATGTTTCTGTAAGTTATGAATCTATTTGCAATAACCTATTTACTCAAAAACTTAAAGTGTTTTTTCTAGTTAATGCAATAAGAACACATACATGGAAGACACAGACAGGTGGCTTACATAAGATTATTGATTGAAGAGAATGTGATTATTGAATTCTCCTGAGCCATAAAGGTTTATAGATAAATCCCAAAAACTTTAGGAATGCATAAAGATATATATATATAATTGGTTTAGAGGAATGAGACTTTCAGATCCTTTTATATAAGCTACAGCTGTTATTTCTTTCAGCTCCTCTACAAAAAGGCCATTTAGCAACAGCCATGTAAAACTTATTTCAGGTTAAACATTGCACTTTAGATAGGCATCTCTTTCCAGCTTTAACAGTGCATCCCTAAATCCAAGTTCAGAAAGGTTTCAGAACTGTGGCCTCAAAATCGTGTCAATATGCAGGACAGCAGGAGGCAGCAATGACAACAGAAGATCCAAACTTCAGTGCGGCGTTCAACAGAGAAACAGTCCTTACAGATAGTGATGCCTTGGGCTTTTGGGTTTTCTATTCTGCAGTGGTGTGTGGTTTTTGTTCAGGGTGCTGAGATCCTTTCACAGGGTGAAGAAGACATAACAATCCTACTCTGATTGGAACTCAAGGACACATTTCCCAAACTTCAGGCTCAAAGTGAAACAACGTGAAAGGAAGAGGGCAGGCAAATGAAGATCCTGTATGCAAATGAACCCAAATATACATAAAGAGTGTGGTCTTGGGACTGGCCCCCCTCTCCCTTTGGCCTCCATCTTTGAAGCCATCCAGACAGAGCCTGATTTGTAACACTGGTGCTGCCTGGGGGTGACCTCTCAATAAATATATTTTATTCCCCTAACTCTGTCTAGCCTCTGTTCCAGCTCTTCCAGGCATCAATAGTTACCTTAAAAATGCAAATTCTGGTCCACACAAAACACATTTATGAATACAGAGGTTTTATAGAGGCTCCAACTCTTGTTTAGGGATTTATTAAAAACAGACTGTAGAGCCCCAATGACTTACAGAAACAAAACATATTTAGGTCGCTCTGGCTGACCTTAGTAACATCAATAGGTATCACAATGAACAGGAATGTTGAGGTTTGTGCTATTCTCCACTTTCTCCTTACAACCAAAAGCACAAATGCAGTTCAACTGCAAACACTGTTTATAGCAATCACTTAAATTCTAACAGAACATGCATTAGCATTTTAAAAAGCATCTGTGTAATGCAGTGACAAGATATTTTAGAAAAATATTTTAAAATGTTCTCTTTTGCTTTACTCTAATAGACTAAAATTAATAGCAACAGACAATTACTTTTTGAAGTAACTATCAATTGGGATGAGAAGTAGGACAGAAGAGGGTAGCATGAAAGATTGGAATAAATGACAGACGGGAGATAAGACATAATAATTTTGCATTATTTTTGATTTAACCAAATCAGAAGAAACTCAAAGTACTTGTTAGCACCACTGAGAAATCATGTGATGCAAAGGCATGCCAGCCCACAGTTTTCCAGAGAAATCTGAAAGAAATCAGAGGATTAATGATCCAGAGACAAGGTGAAAGCACAGTTGCTTCAGGGATAGGAAGGAATCTCCTCAAAATGCAGCTAGGCCTTTAAATAAAGGGCTCTGCACAGGTAATATTTTACAAAACTGTCTACTTCACCAATTTACATGGAATTTATTAGGTGTTTTTTGCCACAGTCTTCAACACATTGTTTCTCTCTCTCTCTGCCTATCAAAATTGGATGGCCAGCCCCACATGGAAGCAGAAAATTTTTTGCATTAAACTAGCTACTTCTTATAAGGATATAAATCAGTTATAGCATGCAACAGAGGAAAATATAAAGAAACAAGAAATACCTTCAAGTACATTCTTTACAGAAAACAAACTGCAATCAGATTTCAGGCAGCTATCAAAGAACAAAATTAGGTAGATACTGTTCTGGGCTTACAGTCTTAAGATGGTAGAAGTACCTATATTCAGGAATTGGTTTGGATGGGGTTACAGTACTAATCTACAGAAGAGGTGACACCAGTTATAGGACAGATGCTAACTGATCTCAGCACACAGACAACCTTTAGTCACCTACTACAGGATCCCTGAATCTTTTCAGCCAAATGTATTTAAGTCTGCACAGATAGCTTTAAGCAGAAATGCTCTATTGGAAATAACACACTACAGAACCTCCTCACAGAACGCAACAAAAACTTGAGGTCATTGTAGAGTAAAGTTGAGCCCCAGAAGCAACATTTACCAGACTGCTCAGGCTTTCCATTTTCTCAGTCTTTTTGGCACTTTGAAAATTAATGTACACTGAAAGATGTGAAAGCCTACAAGAAATTTAGGAGGCTGTACAACACTGTCCTGAAACTGCGCTGTTAAACTGTCATAATCTGTATTGGCTGTGAGCCTATCCATACTGCTGTACAGCTCAAGGTGAGAAAAATAAGAAATTGTCATATTTTTCATTGCTGTCTACTGACTCTCATTTGAGAAAGTACCTAACAATGCCTCTCTGTTTGACTTACATTACTGAGTTTTCATATGCAGGCAAGCTTGCTGAACTGCTTAAAGGAATAAAGAAAACTTGAGGGGGAAAAAAAAAATCTTACATTGCCAACTATGCAATTTTTAACCAACTGTGCACTTGCACCTGGGAAAGCCAACCACATCCTGGGCACACCAAGGGAAGCATGGCCAAAAGGTCATAGGAGGGGATTCTGTCCCTCTACTCTGTTCTCATGATAGCCCAGCTGGAATGTGGGGGAGAACAAGGTCCAGCATAGCATCTCTCCTTGTTGGCTCCTCGATCACACCAAAAATTAGGAGATACATATGAGTGCACATAGTTACCAAGACTATTCAGTGAAACATGCATGGAAAAAGGACTACCAATGAAACCCAAATAATTTCTTCTTCTATTAAACTGCACAGCTTTAAAGAAAGTTTTGAACTTACTGTTTAGCAGACAAGAAAGTATTTCTCACCTGGAAACTTCCATCTAAGTAGGAATACTCACCCTGCTGCAACTGCAGGAGGGATGACCAGTATGAGTTTAAGCTGTGCTTCATGCAGAGCTTCAGAGAGGTGAGTGAGCAAGTGAATCAACTCCCTGAAATATAAATATACTTTTAGAGGGAAAGAAAGGAAAACTGCTGCTATATATTGACAAGAGCAAGTAACAGTAGTAATAACTGAAAAGATCCAGCTAACAAGAGAGATGATCACAATTTGTTGCAAATGATCATAGCAGAAAAAAAAGCAATTAGGAAGACTGATTAGGTTTACGTTTTTTAAGGACTACAAACACTGCACTCCTTGAGACAATCTTGCTTTTATTTGAACTGGTGATCACCCTGGGGTTCTAAGTTTTTCTTAGATTTATTTTAATCTAACTATGCATTGTTAGCATGTAAAACAAGCCAGTATATCTTATTAGAGGAGGTCACCTCTTGAGGTCATTTCTGGTGAAAAGAATCATATCAGTAGAAAGCCAAACACTGTTCTGAAGAAGCAGCTTTTGAAGAGATTAAAGTTGTCACTATGTTGCTACACACAAGAATTTGTGAAGATGTTTTTACAGCAAAGCATGCACTCTTCAAGGGATGTTTCCTTGAACAATGAGGCCTGTGATTAGAAACATTTCTTCTGCTGTTTTTTCCTGAATAAATAATTATTTTGTTTCTCCATACTTCACTGTATACCTACAAAATACATGTTTGACAATTTCATATCTAGAAATAGCATCTTCTGTCTGCATCATTTAAATAAAGACTTCCATAAAAGCTTATTTTCATATCCATGTTCTTGGTATTTAAATAGGAAAATAAACTTAAAAATTTTTATGCAAACTGGTTTTAGCACTCCTAACTGGAAGGGTGATATTAATAGAAAACTCTTCAATCTGCAGAAACAAAATTTAATGTCATCTTAAGAGGAATCAAATATTACATTAAATTTGCACTACTCTGAGCGCTTTTCTTAAGTTGTTTGATTTTTCAGAACAAAGTTAACTCCTATTTTTCAGCTGGCCAGAAGGATCCACAAACACAATCAGATGATATTAGTAAAGAACCCTAGATCTGTTTAGGACTACACTTACACCAGAACCAAATACAAAGCAACTTCATCCATTCCAGGAGGCTAAAAGTGCTTAAACAGGAAAGGCAGAATAGACAAAAGCCATCATACAAGCTGTTTGCTCCACTTAAATTGGATTAGACTGAACTGGAACTCTCAGAAAAACATCTTAGAACTGTCATGCCATTCACGGCAGTACAGTCCTAGAGATAGTCTCCTGAAGCTATTGTTCTTCCTATATAATTATCCATCACTGTGATTATGCTTGATTTTCACAATGTAGACACTATCCAAAGGTAACCAAGTACTTCTATTTTCCCTGAAATGGTTTGATGCTTGATGAAAACTTCCTAGGGCCTATAAAAGCCATTACTCTCAAAAATCCTGGCAAACAAACAAAGCACCTTTTATCACCTTCCCAACAATATTTTGTGCTCACAATTTGAGAGCTAGCTGTGCTGAACAGCCCTTAACAATGAACTATCACACTGCCACCTATATTTCTCTGGAGGAAGACATGGGATTACAGAAATAAGCTTTTGGTCTGTCTGCAGCATGTATGTCTATCATTCTTGCTCTGGGAAACCAACAGCTTTCCCTCCTGTTACTTTAACACGTTCATTACACATTAGGAGTGCCACTATTCAGACAAAACAATTAGAACATAGAAGAATCCTTTCCCATAGGAACACATTAAAAAATTATAACACTAAGCTATACAAACATTTATTGACACAAATATACACATCTATCAGAACTCCCACATGACACAATCTTATCAAAAACTATAATCACTGTTAAAACTAGGTAAGCAAGCTTCCACTGATTTCTGTCTTGTGGCTTAATGACATTTTTAACTAATTATGCCCAAACTACTGTATGACTCAACCTTTATTAGACATCAGAGATGCTATATATAAGAGAAATTTGACCAAAGAATCAACTCCTCTCATACTGAGATTATTCTACAGTTTTCATCAGCAGGGATCTCTTTTCTGCTTGGCTGCCTTTGTTAGCTGTAGGAGCTTTGAGAACTCTTCACCATGCAAAACATGTGCTGACTTTAACTATTTAGAATATGAGGGGATAAAAAGAAGGGCAGTATAGGACAAATACCTAGCATAGGTATAGAACAAGATAACATCTTTTTAATTTAGAAACAAGGTTAACACCCTGACTCCCATTCTGCAGAGGCAAAAACTGATCACAAGTAGTGATATACCCACAAAAAAAATTCATATTTTGAAACATTCAAGTGTAGAAACATAACCTACAACTGTAAACACAGGACAGATTTGTGGTCTGAAAAAGGGGCAGGAATGCAGTTTGAATTGTTGGTGCACTCAGGACTCTAAAACAGGCTACATCTAAACAGCCACTTCCTACCCTCTGCCAACAAAATTCAATCACTATTGATCTGGCTGAAAAATAATTACTTTCAACTTGAAGGAGGTCAAGAGGGAAAAGGACAGATGGACAATTGCAGATTTTTGCTCAAGAAACCCAGATTAATATCTATTCACTAAACTGTCAAGCCAGGGTTCTGAGCCCTGAAAACTTTCTGGCAAATCAGGCAGGATTAATGGCGAAAGACTTAATTTAGGCTCACTTCCATGTGCTGGCCAAGACAGATGAAGTAAATCAAGTGTGCACTCTTCCCTCTCCTCCAAAGAGCAATAGCAGAATGTTCATTTATTGTGTTATAAATTAAAACTTTACTGTGCCTCAACAGTGTTTTCCAGTGTTTTAAATGCAATATTCTCCAATGTTACTATTGGCAATTTTGAAAGAAAAGCTACTGACATTTTAAACATTATAATGAGGTACAAGAAAGCAAGAATATAATCAATCTTTCTAAAAAAGCTTCATTAAATATTAACTAGACACTTCACTATAGTCAGCTTCAGAGTAGCTACTGAAATACCGGCAGCTTTAAGATTCTACCCTGAGATAAGTAAGGTCTACTTCATTCACACTGTTTCAAGCCTTCTCTTATCACTACTTTTTGGTAGGTCAATTTTCCAAGTGTTTATGATTTCAAAGGCCTTTGTACCCTATAAAGTATGCAGATCTCCAAATTTTCATCACCCATAGTTTGTGGCAAGCTTATTTTTCAAAAAAATCACTTTTTCCAGCATTCCTGGTCTACTGCATTTTGGACACCTTGTAGAACAGTTTACTTCAGTGCACAAGAGTGGGATGTAAATGCATTTGAAAGGTCTTGCAGAAGATATGAAAGGTTTTCATATCCTTCCCTTCATTTACACCACCCTTGAAAGCTCTGCAACTTTCCAACTTCAGTCACCTTTCAGCACAAATTGGGAGTCACTGCTCCCTAAAATTTATGCCTTGTCAAGAAAATTGGACAAAATAAAGCTGTCTACTTGAAGAAGAAATTGCCCTTTTGTGCCATTTCACTGCCTATTTAATACCAAGAAACTGGAGTGAATTATGACAAATCTTTGATTAATAGATTAATTTTTCAGGGACTAACATGAAGGATACAACTACTAGAAGAGTTTTTCCTCCTATACTACTACTAACACTAATAAGATGCCTGAAGGTCATCTTCTACATAGAGTGAAAAAAAAAATCACGTTTCTTCAGATTGATTCTGTGTGATGGCAGTGCCATCTGTCAAGTAATGCTGGACTGATCAGAATATTGTGTGTATTTTTATGTATCCTGTGAGAGTATTATGAGTATATTACATCTTTTTCACAACATATCCAGGTCTCTGGAGAAAAATAAACCCGCCCAGTAAACCCACAATTGAGATCAGTAAGTGAGACATGGTCATGTCTAGCTGTTAACTAAATAAGCAGGAGAACCTTTGTTGGATCAGGTCTCTCAATAATTCTTCCATGTACATTTCTAAACTTAAATGCCATGAGATTAATAACTTGGAATATTTTATTGCAAAATCAGGCAAGAAAGATTTAGAAAAAAAAACCCCCAGAAGTAGGTCTAAATTATAGGAAGCAGCAAATCAGATTAGAATTGAGGTATAATCTGCACAGGATGTCTCAGCTCGATTAGATTTCTATTAGGAGACTACTTTCCTGTGTGCTACAGTAAGAGGTGGGCAGCTGAACCCTTCTTCTCTGTGCAATGATTGTTAGCATGAAAGGAAGCAGCATCAGTTAGATGCTTTCATCTCCAGTTAAATTTGATGCCACTGTGATTTGTATATTAATAATTCTATTTCCAGAAAATATGGGGAAGAAGTAGGTACCAGGACTACAGAGGGTACTTCGAAGTGTCTCTATTAAATATCTGCAAGATCCTGAAATGGTCAGTATAAACCCCCCAAAACAGGCCCACACACATGTATCAAAGCAATTCAGGTTCTTCAGATGGAGAAGGCATTATTTCTAAAATTAAGAACCTAAATAGAAGACTCTAATGCCATTTTATACATGTGAAAGTATACAAAGCATACATACAGCATTGCTGTATAAGACTCGAGGCACCAAGGCTCCTACATGACCAATCAGAGAAGAGGCTGCTCAGGATATCTAACATAAAAGTAGGCAGATACATTCAGGCACATAATTCTCTTATAAAAATTGATTATGTTGATAAATCAACATTTAATGAATATACAAAATACTGTAGCAGCAGAAAGGATTTATATAATGTAATACTTTAGTCTACTAAGCATTAGAGAACAATTCTATAACCCCAAACCAGAACGATTGAAAAATTTTTTGTTCTTGAAAAAATCCAAACTAATTTGAGATAGTTCTGCTTAAGTAGACATAAAACAGAAGATATTTAGTCAGCCTGAAACCACAGAATTTCATGTCTTAGTGGATGCCAGCAACATAGCTTCTCAGCAACATTTTACCTCATCTGTGATGCCAGCTAGAATAAACAGGAAACTGAAGACTCTTCTTAGATAACTCCTTGGGCTTCAAAGGAAAAATTTTCACTAATTTCTAAAGTTGACTTGAGTACTCCAAAAAATAAAGGTTTTCTAGAAACATGCAAAGAGTGGAGAGAGAATGGTCTAAGTTTATCTAATTTTAAAAATGATCAGTGATTACAGGTTCTTAAAGAGACTGGTCACAGGATTTATGTGTTACTGAAGAGCTAGTATGGTTACCTTGTTACAAGAAGATTCTTACATCATTTAATTATCACAAAGCTTTCTGGTAATTTTTAAGCCTGAACATCAAAAGAGAGCATGTGTTATGAAAATGCCCATCTAATATTAGGTTCAGGTATTGAAAAGAGGTACCTCATGGGGACACCTGCTCAGCTGAGGTCAACTGAGATCTTCAGCTGCAATTAATCCAGCTTTCTGATATATGAAGTAGTTTTTAAATCATAGTCCATTTTATTGGTGAGTTAGGACACCAATTTGCAGGTTTTAAGATTCCTTTGCAGACTCACCTGCTTCTGGGTGCATTTGGCTAGACAGTATCACTGCACCTTGTCTTTAGAGAGTGGATGCTGATCTTGTAGCTGAAACATCATATCAGGCACAAATGTTTCATAAGCAAATCCCCCTGTTGTCATTTTAAGCTGCATAAAGAAATCTGTGCTGTATCAAGGGTTCCTGCAACACTGAGGCAGCACATTGGATGGGATCACAGATCTTTTCCATAACAGTTAAAAATATCACAGGAGTAATTTCGGTAGCTTTTCCCTCAACACAGACATAGGAAATAGAATAATTGAGTGCCATTTATTAATTTAATAGGTATGCACTTCATTTAGGTTTTGAAAAATGAAAACTATAATGATTCTCAGTGAAATATTTTTCCCTAGATCAACACCACTGCTCTAACACTGCATAAAGCAAGCTGGCAGCTGCAGCATATACCCATACATTTTTATGCACCTGTGTTGAGCTTCAATAACCTGTTGCTATCTGCTTATGTGAGATTATTCCTTGTATGTCAGGAAAAAAAGGTGGTTTTTTTTAAATTTTATTTTTAAACTAAAACATGTTCACATTAAATAACTTAAATAAACTGTATCAGCTAGGCAGGTCTCCTTGTATTGTCAGACTGCTCTGAAAGCAGTTTGAACACAAAATACCTGTTCCCATGAGCATCATTAGGATCTTTTGTCCCTTTAACTAGAAGCAGGTTAAGCTACTTCCAGGCATTTGACCTTGAAGGATCTGAACCAGTAAAGCCTACACTGCACCTAACAGTTACGACAGATGCTTTATTTGGAGCACACACAAATACCATCCTACAAACACTTCACCTCCCCAAAGGATGAGGGTTCATCTCTGTGCTGATATCACCTGCAAACTAATCCCCACCTTTCCAAGGTTAAGAACTTGCTCTAATATCGGCGTTTGCCATTTCCACAAGATGAGGGAAGACCAGGTGTAACTCACGTTACAATATTGCCACGTTGTGGGCTAGAGGAGGCACTGCACTGCTCCAACTCATCCAATAGCAAGTGAAGCAGAAGACCACCCATGCTTACCGAGAAAAAACTTTGCTCTGCTACCCAAAATTAAATTAACTGATCCCAAAGTAACAGCACTCAAAGTGCAATAAAAATACAGGCTTGCCAATGTAATAAATTAACTTAATTTTTCCCCTTAAGTTCTGTTAGTTAGTTAGTTAAGTTAGAACCCTCTGTTCTAAGAGGCTGTTCTCTCCAAAAAACATTATTAGGGAACACTCCAGGGGCACTGGATAGCCAAGCCATCAAGCTTCTAAGCAAGTGATAGAAAAACATAATCTCAAAATGAAGACACCAGTCCCACAACTTAGAGGCATCATGAGACAACATTTCCACGTAATGATGTGAGTCTCCTACATTCACAAAACAGCTGTAACTGCACACTGAGCCCAGCTTCAGCTTTCTGTCTCAATTGGCATCATTTAGAACGCTGCAAGCCCAACCCAAACACCCTAACCATTTCCACGGACACGGCAATAAAAGGAGGAAAAACCCACAATGAAGCACTTAAATCAGATCAGCTCTTGAAATGGAGGAAAATCTGCAGCTCCTAACTTCTGTTTCCCTTTATGCTTTTGTGAGAAACAGATAAACTGTGCCATGGAAAGGGCCCTAGGGGTCCTGGTCTATGGGAAGCTGGAAGCAGCAGTGCCCTGGAAGCCAGGAGTGCCAACCCTGTCCTGGGGGCATCAGGCTCAGCATTGCCAGCCAAGCATGGGAGGGGTTGTCCCACTCTGCTCTACTCTGGGGCAGCCTCACCTCCAGGGCTGGGGGCAGTTTGGATGCCACAACATAAAAAAGACATAAAGCCATTAGAGAGTGTCCAAAGAGGGGCACTAGGATGGTGAAGGGCCTTGAGGGGAAGCTGAGGTTAAAGAGCAGCTGAGGTTACCTGGTCTGTTCATCCCAGAGGAGACTGAGGGGAGACTTCATTGCAGCTACAACATCCTCCTGAGGGGAAGAGGAGGGGCAGGCACTGATCTCCTCTCTAGTAAACAATTGCATCAGGGGAGGTTTGGGTTGGATATTAGAAAAAGGGCTTCCACCCAGATGGTGCTTGAGCACTTGAACAGGCTCCCCAGGGAAGTGGCCACAGCACCAGCCTGGTGGAATTCAGGAAGCCTTTAGACAATATACTTAGGCACACAGTTTGACTCTTGGGGATGATGCTGTGCAGGGATAGAAGCTGGATTTGATGATCCTTGTGGGTTCCCTCCAACTCAGCCTATTCTGTGATTCTATGAACCTGTTTTAAACCAACATTACTCCTGGAAGAGAGCAGTATTTTTACCATGCCACAGATAAACTCACCCTGGAGCTAATAGAAAAGTATGCTTTGCTCATGTGTTTCATTTGCAATACAGCCCTTTCATGCCAGTGTGTTTAAAATGATCTTCAGTGAGTCTTACTTACAATGAGAGTTACAGAGTCTGTCTTATATCTGTGTTAACTAATAGGAAAACTATTGATTTTACTTATATACAGTAAGCACAGTAAATAAAATGACCACTATCACCCTGACTGGCAGTTACTAATTGCTTCAGTCACCTTCTTGGCTACCTTATTAAGATATTGCACTACATTCAGAGCTCAGGATACAGATAAGCTCTTAGGAAAAACACAGCAAATTACCTAATTATAAGCACGAGCATATAGTTGAAGGATTACTCATTGCAAGGAAATTTATGAAGCCCTTTACAAAGCTAAAAAGATTCTGCAGTTACAATTTTTTTGTTCTCAAGTGTTAATTTTATAGGAAAAAGGTAGGATTGATAATAGTACAATGAGTTTGAGAAGTAACTAATTTATGCCACTAGTCAGCAGCATTTGCCCTAATCAGAATAACCTGAAGTAACCATTTTTTGAAAGGTGAAAGCCTTCCCTATTGAACTCTGCATTCTGTGTAGCTTCTTGAAACATTGTGGGCAACAGAGATCTGTAAGAAACACTGCACTTTAGAGAAAGAGATGCCTGAATTTCCTGAGAAATTAACACAAAATCTTCAGATTCCTGCACT
Organism: Anthoscopus minutus; assembly: GCA_013399455.1. NCBI lineage: Eukaryota > Metazoa > Chordata > Aves > Passeriformes > Paridae > Anthoscopus > Anthoscopus minutus. The sequence goes on from VWYI01010655.1 coordinate 38,908, forward strand.
GAATCATTAATTGCACCACCATATTCTGACTTTTCCTCATGAAGCAGAAGCTAGGCATTTGCCTTAGGTCTTGAAAGTATCACACAGTTCCAAGCTTCAGCCAGTAACCTAAACCAAGCAATGTTATGATAAAGGCCAGTACCAACATGGCAGCAAGTGTGCACCTGCTACCTCTACAAGGTAGCCTCTACATCCTTGTACAAGTTACATCATGCAAAACTCAAGTATGAAAGACTAATGTGACCGACTAAACCCATTGTGAAGATCATTATGTAATCTTTGATCTCATGTAGAGTGAGGTAAATCCTTCTACTTCATTGCAAGACAAGCAGAACAACCTGTAGCTGTTCTATAATGAAGTGTATTTATTTATAAAGACATATTCAAATCCACATGGACAAACTAAAACATTGTTTTAAAAGAGCTGATTCTTAGGAATTGCATCCTAGAGATTTATACTCACGTTTGCTTTTGATTTCCCAGCTGACTCCAAACTTCAACTACAAAGCCATCAAAATGTTCATTCTAAATAAAAAGAATTTTCAACAACACACAGTTAATCACAATGTAGTTATTTTTCTTGTACTATTATAGATTGAATACGCTTTGTATTCATACATCAGATTCATCTTTAACACTTCATGGAGAAGTCCAAGAGAAACTTAAATAATTTAATAAACACAAACGTGCAAAAGTTGAAAATCTCTTTTAGTTATTCATGATATCTACTCTTACAGAATAAACAAATATTGTATTAGGAAAATTCAGACACAAATGAAAGGTGGTTGTTAAGCAAATAATTTACTTGTATATCAGGGAAAAAGTTCATTATCTCTTGAGTCTAAAGATGTAAATGCTAATTCAGCATAGACATGATTCCAAATATCTCCCACAATTAGCCTCTCTTTTGATAATTTATTCTTACAATGATCAAGGATACTGTTACACTTTAGCTGACCTTAAGAGGTCAAATGTTACTGAGGAGCTAAAATTGATGTATTGGTTACAAGTTTTAAGAAATTACTCAGTTTAGCTCTACGTCCAGCTTCCTCCATAATACTGTAAGATTTCTTTACGTCACATAGCGAGAACTCCTATTCTGACAATAAATAAACAGGCTGCCATAAATCAACCACCAATACTGAATGTCTTTTGGGTGCAACTTGTCTAGGCCCACACATGGGATAGCTGTAAAGCCATTAGGAAAAAGCTGGCCAGAAACCTTAGAAAAATTACTCTTCTCCTCTTCCTAGCCTCTTAACATTTTGAGGAAACTGGTTGATCAGTCCTGAGCAAAACTGTCCAGTAACACATATCCAGCGAGTGATTCTTAGTATTAAAAGGGGTTCCTTAGCTTTACCACACTGAGCCTGAATGTATTCCTGTGCAGAAAACAGCACTCATTGCTCCCATGACCCTTTTTCTGCTCATCTGAAAATACCACTAAGCAGTTTAGCCACAGCTAAGTAATTATATTTTTAATAGAAACGTAAAAGAAATTTAAAGCATGCAAAAATCACAAGCGCAGCTGCCAGTGACAATGTTATGTTGATCATACTGATACAGTCTCACATTAGACTCATAGTAATTTGCACTTAAATGTTGCTACATTTCATATTTACAGGAACTGGACACATACTAAGACACACTATTAAGAATCCTGCCTCATTATTGTTTTGAGCCAATTCTATTTTGTAGAATACAAAATCACAAGAAATGAAAAAACATCTATTACAAAAGGAAGCAAGTATCATGTCACCCTATTTTATAAGCATCGTAAATAGTTTTTTTACCTTGGCTAGCAGAACCATGTTCTTGGAAAGCTCCTCTATCTCATCTTCACTGCCAAAAACACTCTCAAAGTCTTGGTAAGTCCATCCATCAAACAAAATTCGAGGCACTATCAGGCAAAGTTGTCAATCAGTAGTGAAAATTAAGAATTTACTATATACACTGGAATGTTTCTGCAGAAACAGAATACAGCAGATACAAGCAGAGATGCCACTAAAAATCGTATCCCATGACTGAGATCATTGCTTTTTCACTCTGACCAACTTCAGCAGCATAAATTGACACTGTAGAACATTCTTCTTCATTTTAAGTGTAGCTAATGATCAGCATTGACACAAGTTTTAAGCAAAGACACCTTCAATTTGATTGAACGATCTTAAGTGAACTACTACTCAGGGCCTCAAACAGAGTCCTAAACCAGCAACAACACAAGACACCAGTCTTTAAGTTGTGCATCTCTTCTATCACAATAATGAGGTAGAAAAGATCACCTCAGACTTATTTACTCCATACACAGCCCTATACTACCTCATTCCTCGACTCAACTCAATGCCTTACGACAAATTTTTACTTTTGGAAAGCACTTGAGCTTGTGTAATTTCTTTTTCTAAAACCACAAAACATTAGAAACATAGACAGGAAAACTGCAATTGGAAGAGTCAACAATCATGCCCAAAGGAAAAGACAATGGATTTTATGGAGCTATGTCTAAGCCCCTTCTAAATACCATGGTTGTAAAAGAGCATTTTAGAAGAGTATAGAGAGATTTCAAAGGCTTTGTCCTTTGGCAGCTGAAGTACATTAAAATATCTGACTGAGCATTCAATTTTTCTAATACATTTAAAATTTCATACTCCCTTCTGAATCAAGAAGCATTTCACAGTTCCACATAATTCTTGCTATAGACAAATAAAAGAAGTCTAGCACAGCAGAATCTCTACAGCAATGTCTGTGATTTTCCCTAAAGACACACACTATAGCACATCCCATGAGTTCCCAGCTTCAAGGGAGAAGAGACAAAGCAGGACTTTTCTACTATCATGCAGGAAAGTCTGACTGACTGACCCAGATTTTTATTTATTTTTTTCTTTTTAACTATATTGAATCCTAAGCAACAAGTTTGAGGACTTCTTTCCCCTGGGAGGCACACAGTGTTATATACTAGAATCCCTCCAGGGAGGGCACTGTAACCCAGGATTTATTCAGAGACAAGAAGCTAAGGCAAAACACAAAGTCATCAAGAGGGTCAACACTTCAGTTACTTAACTATTTACAGTTAACTGCTTTAATTTTTCTTCTCAGACATCTTCTTCATACAGCTGTGTTAAAGTAATCTTCCTTCCTCCCATACACATCTGGAAGAAAGCCTTCCTTTCCTCTCCAAGCAGCTAAAGAAGATAAAAAGCAAGCAAACAAACATAAACCAGAGGCTCACCTATTTTGATGTTTTTGGAGGCTTTTCTCACATCTTTCATCCAGCCTGTCAAACAGTATCAAGTAAGAAAGCTGATAAAATATAAATTATGTTGACAATGATAACATATTTTCAAGCATTCTTCAAATGAAGTAGCATAGTTTCATAATACACATCTTCCTGCCACAGACTAGCAATTCATAATCCACCCAGGCAGAACATCCTGTGATGCACAGAATCTGAAACCATGAACCTGCACCACAGCATTCACTACAGCCTTACAATAGTCCCCACCCAGCCCCTCCCTGCTTAGCTCTGCCTCATTATGGAAACAACACTTCTGCAGCCACCTGGGAGGAATCTTTGATTTTTTTCAGATAGTACCTTGAAGTGTCCCATCCACTCCTCTTGGCAGTCATTGCACAAGGATGAATTTGTTAGTAGGCACTAACACGGTAAGAATTATAGCTATTTCAAATGAAATTTCACATTCAATCAACTTCAAAACCATGAACTAGTATATACTAGCTGATAAACTCACTTTCCTTGCAGTGAAGGGAAAAAATTCTCTTCAAATTAAATTTATCTTCCCTTTCTAAAACAACTTAGCCTAAAGGTTTTTTTTTTAATTAAAAAATCCAAAACCCATAACAGGTAAACAACTGCACGGTGCAACACTAAAGACTGTGTTTCCCTGTACAGGATCTTTGCCCTCTCCTTTTTTAAGAGGAGCTTTGTGGATAGAATGGTGGAAAAACCAATCTTCCTACTTACATTTTTTTTAAAATCAACTATGTACACGTGTGGAAGCAGGTGAGGACAGAAAGAAGTTCAGTCTGAAGAAAACCCAAAAAAATGGAGTCGATGAAAGTACTTCACCATGAGGCAGAGCCAGCAAAACCCACCTAGCATGCCAAGCCTACCCAGTCCACAATAATATTGCAATTCATTTTTGAAGAAAAACAAAGTAACACCTTGGTCAGCATCATGTAGCCCAGTGAACTGGAACCTTTCCTTCCCTCTCCTTTTCACTTGCAACCAAACCGGTGAGATTAGTGTAAATTTGTTTCCAAATATTTTAGCAATATCATAACCACGGTTGTTCCACTTGAAAAACAAAGGAGAGAAAAAATGTGAGAGACTTAGAAGCAAGATATACAGTTCACTTCACTTTTGACCAATATAAATTCTTTAACAGAAATGTAATCATCTGCTAGATCCCTCTTTGTTCATTTGAGGAAACCTTGTTTCTTTATGGGATATTGCTTTCATTTAAATAAGAAAGTACTCTGGAAGCTCTGATAGCTACATGAAAGGCAATCTTCAAATTGTGCTAATTCATCTGAACTACAGAAATTTGCTTGTAGATTCCCACACAGTTTTGAATTTACAGATGCTAAATTTTGTTCAAGAGAACTTGAGGAAGGTGAAAATTTATAGGACACATTGTCTTTTGAGCAGTGTAAGACAAAAACAAGTGAAAAGTATCCTCTAAAAAAAAGGATTAAACATTTATAATTCAAGGAAGAATGCCTTCAAGGAGACAGGATAGCAAAAGACATCAGCCTACAATTGTTACTGTTGATTTAGCAGGTTTGAGTTGCAGCCCTCCTGTTCTGACTTCACTGCAACTTCGCTTGTCCCACCACTGACAGGAGAATACTCTCATCCCTATTAAAACCAGGGTAAAGGAAGCTTCCCTGTCTGACCATCCACGAGCCACTTTGGCAGTCACACTCCCACCACTCCAAACTTTCACTGCTGAGGGTGACTCCAGTGGCCCCATGGGTGCCCCTCTTGGCTCCCTGCACATCCCACACTTACACAGACAAGGTTTCCTTACTGGCTCAGCCCTGGGTCTCCCATGGCATAGTCCCAGATGTCTGGATCCTTAAAGCAATTTAATTGTGGTGCAGTAACACAGACACAGCTGGAGCTGGTCCATCTGGGGAGGGATCTCCAACAAAGGAATCCCCAGGTTTTGCACCCTCCATGCCTGGGATAGTCTGGGATCTTTTTGCTGAGCCCTTGGCTCCTGCTGTGTCCGAGTGTCCGGTCCCCTGGCCAGTGCCACAGGTCCCTGTGCCCTTTGCTGTCTGAAGGGTCAGCACCAGGTCACAGCCTCTTCCCTAAGGCTCCCACCCAGGGCACAAACCTGCAGCTCCCACTGTAGCTGCACACCCAGTACCTGCTCTAACTATTGCTCAGCACCAGGGAGAAGAAAAACAATATGACCTAGACATCCTCCAGGAGATAGATGGGAGAACAAGGGTTTGAGAACACCTGAACCCCCAGTGAAGTCTCAAATATTTCTCTGCCTATTTGACTGTATTTGACCTGCAGCCCCCATTACTATAAAAGTACTTTTGAAGCAGGGATGCAGACTTGCAGTTTAGTACAGTCTGCTGAATATTCATTCAAAGCACTAATTTTATTCATTGTATCAACTTACAGGAGTAACATATCCCAGAACATCTCCTGAGAAATATCGTTCCTTCATCTTCTTGGAGCAATAACTTTTATGTTCCAATATAATATCCTTTGCTTTTGGATCCACAACAACCAATCCCCGGTCCTGAACATTTTTATCAGAATGCAGCTTCTGCAGAGAGAAGACTGTTATTAGAACCAGTTATATGAAAGAGCCACTTTCAATGGTGAGAGTCCTTAAAAACAACAGCAAAACAAATCACTTCATCAAACTCTGAGCCCTCTTTTTAAATTATGCAGAGCATTTTGATTTAGAACTGAAATACACAAGTCCTCAGAAATTATTTGTCATCATCAGTAAACTTTGTTTGGAAGGCAAAAACAAAAGCCAAAACCAAGACATTATAGGAGTAGAGAACATAATTTATGACAGTTGATGGTGCTCTGTTTTGTAACCAATGCTTTCTGCCATGTTACCCCCAAAATAATATAAAGGGGTTAAGAGTTCTTACCAAGAATTTGCAGACAGCTTTTAAACTGGATTTATTTTAGTCTGAGAATGCTGCACTGTGGTTACTGAAGGTCAAGATTTTAAACACCCTTCTTCAGGGAAGATGCTTCAACTGATCCAGCAGATAAAAATAGGAGAAATTCTAATAAGATGTGCATGGTGGGTATGCAGAAGCTGTCTATTGATTCATTGTAAGGAATTTAGGGATATGGCCTGCCATAATACCTCATATTACCCTCACTACCTGCAGATGAGATTTGTTTCCTGGTAGATGTTGAGCAAGTAATACAAACAGTGACAGATGTATATGCATAATGTCAGGAAACAATAACATGCTCAGTAATTGAAGGGACACTTCAGCATGCTGGCTCTGCTTGCTCTGATTACTGTGGGACTCTGAATCATTTCTGCCTGCAAAAGAACTACTGGTTAGAAGGCTCTTCAAACTCTTTCATCAGGATACAGCCTTCCCATTGGCAAGGCTCCATTCCACCAGTAAATGACCTAGAGCTCTTGGCCCAAACTGCTGTTCCCCACCCAGGTTTCCAAAGGGATGGAAGTGTGTTCCCTGAGGGGACAAAAATTTCCTGCTTCTGCAACTTGCATAGAAGATAAACCTCCAGAAGTCTATATCATATGTTTCAAGAAGTGACACACAGAAAAGCTGAAGGAAAGGACAGTTTAATCTATGAGTATAAGCTTCAGTAAAAATGCATTAACACTGTTTTAACAGAGGCATAGGCCATTTACCAAAGTTCATTCACTGCATATGTTAGATAAGACAAGAATTTCAGTTATTTCCTTTACCTTTTCCTCCAGTTTTTTTGCAGCACCTTTCTTTGCATCTGTTTTTGACAGGGTACCTTCAGCTAGCCAGCATATCATGGCAAGAGAAAGTGAAGCACAGAGAAGCCTCATGGTGTTTTTCCCCATGTCAAGTTTCTCTTCTCCTTAGAACATAACAGTTTGAATCACTGTGAACAGAGGAATATAACAGTTTCATTCAGTTTTCTTGTCTAAAAAAAAAAAAAAAAAATTTTTCTTACCCTCTCCCATTTAGAGTCAGACTTATTAAGGCAGTTCTGTTTTAACAGTGCTTTTGCTCTGGCAACAAAAGCAGAACATTGTAAGAGATTATTTCTAGTCTCAACCACTTTTTTTTTTGTCCCTTGTTTTAACAGCTGTATCATAGCTGTAGTGGGTTGGACTCTTGCAGCTTCCTTTTTAAAGAATCTCCCTAAAGAAGTACAACTGTTTACAGCTGAAACTGAGATAAATACCTGTTGCACAGAACAGTTATTATACCACCTTACCTTTTCTATAGCAAATAAGAGATAGCATTTGTTTCTGTTCCTATCTAGCCTGGTCAATGTGTCATAAATTAATTAACAGATATAAAGAATTATAGCTATATGCTTACAGCTCTGTGCCTTTACTATAACAGGTGAAACCTTTGCTTTAAATTCCTTGCCAAGTCACTGACATAGAAGAAAAAAAGGAGAGGGAGAGGGGAATATCCTTTCTGTTTAAAAGAATAACTTCGACAGTTTGTCCTAGCTCCAGGTAAAGGAATTGAAAATCAGGAGTCAACAATTCTGTTGTGTGCTAATCACACCTTGTATCTACAGGAAGACTTAAAAAAAAAAATAAAATACAGAGTTTGTTTTCCAGCCTCTCCCCATTTAGAAGTCACACTGATTTCCCAGCCTGGCTGACAGTAGTGAATAAGAAAACTGAGAAAAAAATATTTGACATTTGGGGAACCAGGGCTCTAGATCTGTATCAAGCTGCTTCTCATAAATATGAGATCCTGATGGAGAAGAAAATAGGTTCTTTCCAATATTCTGAATTTCTGTTGAACTTTAAAAACTATCTCGCTTTCTATATTACTCTATCACTCTGAAGACCTACAAGCTCATTTCTACACATCATAGTTACAATATTTGTTCTACTGGCACTGATAACAAGCGCTGCTCAAAGTTTGAGTACTTTGTTTCTGTACAAAACATCATGTGAGGGATCCCACAACACCAGAATGAGGCTCTGACTACTGTGACAGAAGGAACCTTAAAGCTTCAATGGAAATGTACTTCATGAAACAGACATGAAATCAAAAAACTTACTAGTATTTGGATGTGTCTGGCTTAGCAGTGAGGTTTTAAAAACCAGATGTATTTACTGTAGGATTTAGGCATTCTGCAGGAAAAAAGAGGAATATGTGATAAGGCAACAAAGTAGAAGGATGATGGCAGAGGTGCTTGAAAAAAACAATTCCAGTATCACCAAAAAACATAAAAAAATCTTCATGTACAAAATTATTTGAAGATTTTAGTCAAGTCTTTTCTAAACTGCAAAATAAAAGCAAAAAGCCTTCTAATATTTCTTGGATCCAGAGAGTGTGGTAAAAGCTAAGTTGTTATACTTCTTGAAATTCACTATTATAAATAATTAAGGTCTTATGCTTCTACTTTGACTTCAAGGTCACTGGTAACCCCCTTGGTTTCCACATTCTAAAAATGAGACAAAGCAGGTTGTTTTTGATAGTATGTCTTATGTTCCATCTAGCTTGGCAAGATCTATAAACTACTGCAGAGAGGAGCAATTGAGAGCCTGAACAGTCAATACAAGTCTTAACTATTTGGACAGGATATCAATTCTCCTAGTAGCTCATATATCGATTTGGAGGTGTTTGATTTCACTTTCAGAAACAATCAGCAACAGTGTTCACTTCCCTGAAGATATTATCTAACAGCTGAAGAACAGAAGCTTAAAAAGCCATCACAGAACTCTAATTAGACATCAAAACGTGCTCATTTCCTCGACAGGATTGTACCCATCTGTCAATTATTGTTAAGTCAACATCCACTCCTAGATTTATGGGAAGCACTGAGCCTGTGGCAAAATGGTTTCTGCTATTGACAGTCCAAAATAAGCTCTTGGTTGGACACTTATTTTAATAGTTTGTTCTGAAACTGAAACATCACTGAAAATTTAAGTAGATGGTATCATTGTAACACAGAAGATGAATCACTCAAACTTTAAATGCTCTTTACGGAAAACATAAGCATGCATTTTGCAAGCTTTACAAAACTAAATCCTCATCAAACATTTTTTCTACAAACTCTCCACCATTTTTTAACACTTCTCAAATTAGCTGAACTCAGTAGAACCGTCTGTTTATCTCCTCTATCACTGCAAAATGCAAACAGAATTGAAGACTGCCTCTATGTCCTTGTCCAACTGATACTATGGACAATTTAAAGCTTAAAACATCATTTGACAAACTGATCTGAAGCCCAGGTTTCTCTCTTAGCCAGGTCATAGGTGTAGCTTAACCTTAGCCTCCACATGAGGTAACATGCAAAATTTTGGTCAACTGTTCTAAACTTATCTTTATTTTTAAAAGCGAATAAAGCTTGCACAGATTTAGACTGTCCAAAATAAGCAAGCAAAGAAACTAAATGTATGGTATACAATACTGAGTAAATCTTTATAGTGTATTTATAAAGAAGAAACGAGATTCTAACTACATTTGCAGAAAGAGCCAGTATCGCTTAGTAAAAGAACACCAAGGAGCATACTGCTGATACATTTTTCAATGAATGCAGTAAAAGCTATAATGGGGAGTGAAGAGTGAGAATAAATCTGTTTCTATCCTGTGCAAACACTAAACCTTCCCCTTTTGTAAACTGCTCCACTTTGACGTTCGGAATTCCCTCCCACACTCGCCGGACTCTCGAGATACCAAAGCTCGCCAGAGAGCCCGCACGCCTTCCATGGCATCAGCGCCCCAGCGCCAGCCCCGCCGCGGCCTCCCCGAGCTCGGACCCGGCGGGGCAGCCCCGGGCTCCCCCGGCTGCCGCGTTNNNNCTCCGGGCAGCGCCGGGCGGGCGCCGGCCGCGCCAACATGGCGGGGCGGGAGAGGAGGCGGTGGTGGCCGCGGCTCCCTGTGCTCCGGGCCGGCCCGAGCCGCTGCTTTGGGGCTCATCAGTAGCTGAAGAAAGGAAATGCTAATCATGGTGTGATTCTAAATGCCCATGAAGGGCCTCTTGGTTTAGCCCGAGCTATAGCGAATTGATACAGCTCCGGGTCTAGCCTGGATAAGAGGAGGTTCAGGGCTGATCTTAACGCTCGCTGCAATTGCCCGAAAATAGGCTGTAGCTAGGTTGGGATCAGCCTCTTACAGACCACCAGCAACTGAAGAGGAAATGTCCTTAAGCTGTGCCAGGGGAGATTCAGGTTGGACATTAGGAGGAATTCCTTCAGAGAAGGTGATGAGAGTTGGGAGGGGCTGCCCAGGTAGGTAGGTGGTGGAGTCACTGTCTCAGGAGGTGTCTAAGAAAAACTTAGAGCCATGATCTAGTTGACATAGTGATGCTTGATCACAGGTTGGACTCGATGATCTCCGAGGTCTTTTCGAAACAGATTGTTTGTGTGATTCAGAGAAGTAGTGTAGGTAAATCAGGAGCTTGGGCTAAAATGCACACACTGGCCTGGAGGCAAAATGATTGTTTAGGTAAGGCTGCGGAGAGTCTGCAGGAAATACTGCTGACTCTGGGTGTGCAGAAAGGAGGGGTCAAATTCAGACAGCTTTTAACAGGCTCTAAAATAAAAGACTGAGTTTTTTATTTTCTTCTGTTTTGACCTTCTACGGTTTGTGTTCTTGTGTGCAGCATGGTTTGTGCTACTGCTATTTTTACTGCAGCAGAAGTTTTGGTCTAACCCTGTTATTTCACAGGCTACTTTGCAGGGACTAAATACTCTGTCAAAAGACTTGATAAAAAAATGAATGTGTTGCATCACGATGTAGTGGCAAGGCCAGCATATCCTAGCAGTGTGCTTCCCAACAGAAGCCTTCCTGTGACCTGCTTCTGTCTTGGTCAGTTCGGTGCAACCTCCTAGAAGCTGAACTGGAAGGATGCCTTATTCTGCTGAACTACCCTCTTCTTTCATTCCCTCTTGTGTAATGAAGATCTTCATGAGCATTCTTCAGCACTGAAAAGAAAAAGGGAAATGTTTTTCTTCTGAACAAAAGTCCTGCCAGTAAAGCAGATGCATGATCTTCTATGCCCAGATCCATCTCAAATTTCTGTAAATTTAGAGTTTTGTTATAATGTTGCTATACTAACTTTGTGTTTTGTAGTGTTGAAAGCAGCACATCTGATAATCTGGCATGGCAGAAGGCATTGTGCTCTCTGTTAAGGGATAATGAATGTTAGATGTCAAGTACAGAAACATGGTTGTGTATGCATGGTGGAGCCACTGATTCTCTTTAGTCCTGATTTCTTATTGCTTCCAGTAATGGCTAGAATGATCATGAGCAGCAAAAGAAAACAATAGCTGGTGAGACAAATGTGAGAGAAGTAACAGAGGAAAAGGAACAATTCCTTTTTTGTAGTTCCCACCGCTGGATCCTCACCAGCTGAAAATATTCAGATGAATGGTAGTAGTTTTATGAAGGTCAGTGCAATCAGTAAAGCCTTTATACCAAAGTGCAATGAAATCCTGAAAAAAAATTCAAACTAACTCCCATATAAAATGGGAAAGAGGGGACCAACATTGTGAGCTTGTTGGCAAACAAATGTGATGCCAAACCTTTTATGTAATAGGAAAATATTTCTTACTACTAGCTCCCCTTTAATGTTGATTTTACAGTAATTATAAAGATCTTAAATAATCATAACATCTTATGATGGATAGAGCCACTTATGTTTGTTTTTAGGTGTCCTGTTTTTTTACAGATGTTAGGCTTAAACCAAAATTTCTTACAGAATTACCATCTCGGTGTGCTTGGGAAGGGTTGTTCCTGGTGGGAGCTCTGTGCTGAGTTCACATTACAATGTTTCTTTCAGCCAGGATGCATTTAGAGAGCGTTACAGACTCTCTTTCCTCTAGCTGCCTATTACTCACATAAAATTTCTACCTTGTCCCTACCAAGACATCTGAACGGCACTACTAAGTTCTAAGTTCTGAGGCAGTAAGGACAGACATGCCTACACATTTGTCCTGATTGCACAGGCCTTTGTTGAGGCAAAAAGACAGGGAACAAGGTGAATATTGTGAAGCCTCAAAAGCCAGTCGAAAGAGATTGACGTTAAATAATCAGGGTATGTGACTGCATACTGAGCCCCTTTAAATGAAACTTTTAGCAGTATAGTTAGAAAACTAGAGGCATCCACATGTGTTAACCACTTGGATATTTTCCCAGTGCTCGAGAAGAATTTGCAACTCATGCTTAGCTTGGTGCTACCACAGCTATGCTGCTGGCAGTATTTAAGCCGCTGCTGAAAAGGCAGTCGGATACCTGCATGACTTGCAGTATTGACAGGAATACAGCCAGACAGGACTGAGCCTTTAGGTGTCACTGTGCTCTTAAGAGTAGAAATTATCTCAACATTTTGGCTAGCTCAAAAGGAATTTTTTTTTTCCTGATCGCAGAAAAGGCCTCATTTGATGACACGGGAAGTTTTCATCTTCAAAGGTGCATGGAAATTATTATTAAGCATCGAAATCTATTTGTAAAGCTGTGCACAAGGAGAGTGTTCTTAATGAAAGCCTACAAATAATCTGAGTTGAATAATAGACTAATTGTGCACGACTGCCTGTAATTGCACTTGGTCAACAAAATGCATCCAGGGACAAAGGGATAATGACTACCACGTGCTGTCACCCTGCCTTTCTCATGGATACTTTCACAACTAAAAACCATTCACTTAACAATGTATCCTGAAAACACCCAGAAGAGACCCTGAGAGGTGACCTGATGTGTATAGCTACTGTCATAGACAGAGGGTATCAAATATTATGTAGATCTTTATGTGAGAAAATTATATCTCAAAATTAAAGGCACTGGAGCTTGATGAATCTAAACAAGATGTAAACTCTAAACAAGGAGAATTAACCATGGGAGCAAACTATCCAGGGCAACACTGAATTTGATTGTGTCAGAGCAAGACTGAGTGCCTTTCTGGAAGATAGACTGTATCTAAAAGCTAGATTTTTGGCTCAGTTCAGGAAAAACAGACAAATAAACAACCAGACCAAACTAAACAAAACAAACAAAATCCAGATTAAATGAAATGTCTTCAAGTATGCTGAAATAGAGAGGAAATCACTGATTAATTTCCAGTAGTCCTAAATCCTATGAATCTACAAATCATTATTCTCCACTAAACATACTAATCCCTTGCACCATGACTGAAGGCCCCAGCATACTTTTGGCTAGGCAGTCTAGGTCAGTTTTGAGACCCTTTGAAATTATTTTCAGCTGAAGACATTAAATGCTCTGCACAGTCCCACCTCTTCAGCATGTTTAAGACAGTTTAACCCTGATTTGTTTTTAGTCTCAGGAGCAGATGCAGAGTGGGACTGTGTCACTCTGCATGTTTACAGCCATCAGGAGGAACAAGTGGCCCTGGGTTTGCACGCCTGTGTGCCAGGGAGTCGGGGAGTGGGAATCTCTACGTGAACACCGAGCAACTGCGCCACTCACAAGGGATGGCAGGCTCACGAGGGGGATGTGCCAAAGGATGGAGCTGCACACAGCAGCCTCCGCTCTTGTCAGTGCTCGCAGGGACTGTGCAGGGTACGTGCAGTAGATCCCGCGCACTTTTTTGGAGTCCCTTTGGAGGAGGAGGACCAAGGCACAGCCTCTGCAGTCCGCCCTGTGGAAAGCATGCTCTTACTGACTATACCACTGATCGTCTCTACCTTGCTAATCACATTTTAGAAATAACATTCCGGATCAATAGTCTGTTCAAAGTTTAGCGATGAAATGAAATTTCCCAGTATCGCGATCGGCCGTCCCTTTCCTTCTCCCTCAGCAGTTACATCCTCTGAGATGCCTGTGAAGCCCGGTATTTCACCTTCAAAAACCATCAAACTTCTCGGCCATTAGGGTCACGAGGAGAGGAAGAGATTAGGCTGCTCCCGAGCAGGGAGAGAGCAGTGAATTCACCCACGGTGACACCGCCCTGCCGCCCCTCACCTCGGCCCGGGCCCGTTTGCCCTCACGGGCGGTGACTGGAAATCGCGTCCCAGCAGCGGCACGGCCGATCCCCGGGGCCCGGCCTCCAGCAAGCCGGCCAGCCCTTTTGGGACGCAGAGTCTCACGAGGCACGCCCGGCAGAGGGGGCACATCCCGGGGCACGTCCCGGGGGACGGGCGGGGACCGCGCCCGCCGCGGCTGCGGCACCGGGAGGCGCAGAGGGCCCGNCCAGTGGTCCCCTCTTCCCCCTGATCCCCGCAGCGGGCAGCTCGGAGCGCTCCTGTCTCACGAAATGGCGACGCGCTCCGGGGGGGGGGCGGCGCGGCGGGGAGGGGGGGCAGCATGAAGCATTTGCCCGTGGGTTTGTGCGTTTTGGGTGGGTGGGTTTCGGGTGTTTCCCTCCCTCCTCGCCACCCCTGTCACCCCCCTCCCCCGTCCTTGAGTGTCGCGGTGGCCGCCCCGGTGGAGGGGGTGCCGGGGGTCGGTGCCGCCGTTGCTCGCGATGCGCCGGAGCGGTGCCGGTGCGCGGGTGGGAGTGCGGCGGGGCAGGGAGAGGCGTCCCTGGGCTCCTTCCAGATCCCTGAGCGGCTCTCGGTTCATCACGTCACTGATGGAAAACAGGCCTCTGTGGGCGCCTGGGAGCAGGGCCCTCGGTGCGTATGCCTAGGCTTGGCTTAAATTGGCTTTAAGATTCTGCTTTGGCGGAAATCAGCGCTTGGGATCAGTGTAACTAAAAACGGGATGGAGGGGGGTGCGAGGAAGTGCCCCCTCACCCGAGAGAGTGTCTGTGCAGCGGGAGAGGAGGACTACAAATCTTCTGCTGCTTGGTGTGGGAGGAAGGGGTATGTATGGGTATGTACACCTCAGTGCTCAGTCTTCCTTTTTGTCTGAAAATTGCATACGATAGTTTAATATTAATCAGAGTTAGAGATCTAAGTGTGTGATGTGGCAGGAATTGCCTGGGGAAGGGCTAAGGTCGCTGTGGCTGGTGTGATGAAACAGCTCTATTTTGTCCACCTGTGTGTTTCTGTAGATTACTTGAGGCTATTTTAAAAGCAGTGGAGGAATGGCAGTGAGGTCTTCTCTGTAAAGATATAAATAGATTAAGACAATTTTTAAATGCAAATGATGTTGTTCTAACTGGGCTTGTGTTGGGAATATTGAACCACACTAGCTTGGAAAACTCCGTATTAATGACTTCTAAATCAAAAATCCTGTCGAGGAATTAGACTGGTAAAATGAGACCATTTAAATACAGTGTCTTTAAAATCAGGTGATGTGGACTTCCAGGTATGTGAACAGGGGCTTTATATGTAAAATTCAAGGTTGATAATCTTCCTTAAAGCAGAAGCTGTTTGAATGGGGTGGTTTTTCTTATTCAAAACAAAGTTGAGGGTCCTTAGGTTGCCTTAGAATTCACTTTGGTGTGTGTAGTAGATAGCTTATAAAATGTGTGGTGTAGCAGTTCAGTATTTATACAAATGCTCTTGTGCTTTGTCTGGTTGGCCTTGCTCTTTAGTGAGCATTTTCCAGTGTCCTGGTGTTCTGTGCAAGCTACGTGTGTTCTGAAGTTCCGCTTGATGTCATAGCAGTTAAGACTTGCTGTTGTAGCTAGCCAATACAATTCACCATGATTTTTTTAATCATTGTTTTCATTGATTTAGCTAGAAGCAGTATGACTTGATTCACCAGTGTCTTGTGTCTTGTGGTTTGGTTAACTTTGTCCACTCTTGTTTTCAGTGGAATTAGCTAGAAGTATATACAAGAGAAACATTCAGGCTCTTAGGTTTGAAACCTGTGTTCAGGGATGTGGATTAACAAAATTTAAAGTTGTGGGATTTAACAAATTAGGTTTTATTTCCTCACAAGGCAGCGTGGGAACAGAGTTGAAGCTACCTTGGTCCAGATGGGACAACAAACCTCCCATACTCTCCTTATCTGCAGGAGACACAAAGATGTAACTTACTGGTGATACAAATAAAATGTTAACATTTTGACTCTTTAAACAAATAGTGGTGTATCTCAAATATTTTGTCTCTGTCCAGACAGATGTTTGGGAGCTGCAATTACTTGTGCATCTTTCTTGTCTTCATAATGAAAAAAGTAGCAGCATCTTCTAACACATCTTCTCTGTGCAAGAGCTGGTATTCCCATTAGCAGGTGATGTATGAAAATTCCAAATAGCTGTGAATGGCATTTGAGCCTTTCCTTTACCTGAGCTCTGAGTGCTGCCAGCTCACCATGGGCTCTTGTACACAGATAAGATTCACAAAAATACTTCCTGAAGTATTCACAAAAGTACTCTCTGGAGACTCTGGGCTTTCATGTACTGCTATTGGCAAAAGCTCCCTCTTCACCTCTTTAGTGAGGCACTGGGTATTGTCAAGAACAAAAAGTAGAAGCTGTTAAGGCGAACAACATCTTTCGACTAAGCAAAGAAAGCAAGTGTTCCTTTTCTGGGAAGGGGGGGAAGCTAGACACCATGTGCAGCTCTTGACATCTCTTTCTAGCCTTAAAAATGGACTAAATATCTGGTAGTTGCAGTGACCTGCAAAGTACTGCTGGCATTCTTAATTTCAATCCAAATTTTGGCTTTGTTGGACTCTTGTATCTATTTTTAATGCTGCCACAGAGGCTTGGCACTTTTAGTTTGTCAATAGCCTTTCCAGATTGAGTAATGGTGAAACATGGTGTATATGGGGGTTATTCTGAAAGATTCTGCACAGATAAGGATTCTACTTTATAGATCCTGCTGAAAAATGAAATTGTAGTTGTTGTGTGCTGACTGTGCTCAGGTGGATGCACAGCATGTGATTTCAAATAATTAAAGTAACCTGAAGTTCTGGGGGGTACTTATGTAAATTTTGACTGTCTGCCTTTGGAAATGCTTGATCTCCTTGCATCAAGATTTATTTTTTGGACATTTGTATCTACAATGTCTGCAGCACTAAATAATGCAGGATTCTCTTACAGGTTGGATATATTGCTGATTTGGGAGTGATGCCTGCCTTGCCTCTCTTTATTTCAGTCTGTTACAGGCTTCACTAGTCTTACTTGATAGCAGTTTTCAGTGTTTACAACTGTAGCTGATTGTGAACAAGCAGCTAGCTCTACCAGCCTGTCTTTAATACTGAAAAGCTTGGTTGTCACTTCTGTGTTGTTTAGACATATTTTTGGCACGTAGTTTATTAAACTTCTTGATTTTTATTAAATACTTCTGTGTTTGATGTAATTTTTAAAGTACACTGATTTCTCAAAAGTCTGTGATGTTTTTAATTTTAAAAACAGTTGGCATACTACTTGTAGCAACAATTGTAAAATATTTCAAGGCCAAGAGAGGCTTCTTAGCACTAGTCTCTGTGCAGCTGTCATACTGAGTGTCTTCTTTCAAAATGAAATGTTCTTTATTCTTACAAAGACCAAGTGAATTTTCAAAATATGATAATGCAAGAAAATGAATTATCCTTCAGTTCCTTATAGCTCTCCAGAATTTTGTTTCAGAGCCACTTATTGTAAGCTCTGCATATTGCATATGGAGGTCCTAGTGCAAATGGCAGATAAAAATGTTTTTTAGAAAATAACGCTTTTAGATGTCTATCAATTTGCCAGTAGGTGTATGGACTTTTCTAGAGACTTGCTCATTTGGGTTGTTTTGTAACATATATGAATTACTACAGTAAGTAGGTTTTTAGCTTATCATTCATTGACACCAGGGAAGAGACAAGAAGACTGCAGGTTGAAAGCCAAACTGCACTACTTGATTAGTATAGCCCAGTTAATTAGTGCTTGGTTGGTGTGGCTGAGAAAATAGTTAGGTGTGGCTGTGCTGTACAAAAAGATTGTGATGGAGTAGAGCTGAAAGCTGTGAACCTTGTGGTTTGGTGAAATGCTATTCAAACTTCGGAGTTCAGGTCAGGAGGAGCCCTTGCCACTGCTTGGATTATGTGCCTCATGAACTCAAACCTAACAAGATCTGCATGAGTTAAAAGCGTATGGACTCCTGCAAGAAATATTTATTCTTAAATAGTATGTTAAGTCTTTTCTTATGTATGTACTGCAGAGCTGCTGAAGCAATTTGGCTTATGCAAGACGGTGCTTTATAAACTCTCCAGCTGATACATCATCAGGAGTCTGTTTTAATTTTTTTGAGTACAGCTTTATGCTTATCTTTCAATGAAATACTTTTAAGTCATTTGTCACTCAACTTATTCTGCTGCAGGAACAGTGCTATCTACTGTTCACCCTGAAAACCAGGAAAGCTTGCTTTTCTCCTTTCACTTGCAGGCTGTAATTTAGAAATAGTTCCTATTGCAGTATTAAATGTGGTACTGGTAACCCCCTGCTCCACAGTAAAACTGGGAATCCAGTTCCTCTTGGGTTGATGAAATGTGTCTACATAGTGCTTTTGTCAGAGGTTTGGAGGATGAGACAGTTCTTAATTTCCCTTGCTAAGTAACTGTCTTATCTTTTCAGTTTTGCCCCAAAAGTTGGACAGACTGAGGAAGGATTCCTTTGTTTGTTCTCCAAATGTTTCTCTGTATGTTTTCTTCTGTTACTGCTTCTTTTTCCTCAGGCCATATTTCTTCCATAAAGAAAATGCAACAAATATAGTAAACAAAGGTCTATCTCTTCTCAGAGAACTTAATGCATTAAATTTTCATTGTACTGCCAAGAGATAGTGTCCCAAAGCTGAACCTCCCAAAATGTGTTGGGACTGGTGTATCAGCAAGTGGGGGCTGAAAAAAGGTGGCTCATTAAATTCATCATATGATGATCACCTGTTTGAATGGATGGTAGGTTATGAAGCACCTTGCAGGTGCAGGTGGGAGAGACATGTGCATGGATTAAATGACTACATGAGTATGTATAGAGTTATTTGTAAGAACAGCAACCCAGTGAAACAAACTTCACATACAGCGAGTTGAGCAAGTACAGCTTAGTTTAGTTGCTTGTAAGTAATTATTATATGTCAGTAATAAGCTTTCACTGTGTAGGCTGAAGCTACTGCATTGCTCCTCTGAGATGTGGGTTCTTGTCTGCATGCAGGGCTAAAGTAGGACTTGAAATACTTCTCTAGACAGAGACTTTTTTTTCATGTATTCTTAGATTAGTTACCTTTTTGAAGAAATTGGAAGGCAAGGCATCTTGGTTTGTTCTCCTATTGCTTTTGCAAGGCTGTGGCAGCACATCTAATATGGTCAGTTCCTGGCTTGGAAAAACAGCCCTAGGAACGTGCAGCTTAGAGCTATAATAAGCACTAAGTCTTGCATCACTTGCTACTATTTGCAGGAGAGTGATTTAAGGAAAACACAGTTAGCATGAGATTAGTCTGAGGAGGATCACTAGAACAAAACTGCTGTTCTTCCAATGGTTTCTCTGTCTTGGCTTGCTCCTGGTCATTTCAAAGAGCTCTCAGGGACTGGGATTTTTCTGGTTTTTTATGCTTGTTTAATTTGTGCATGTTTGGCTTAGGGGAGAATAATTGGAGGAAAGATAGTAAAGAGCTAGAATCTTTCATGAGACATCCAACCTCTCCATTAGATAGCGTGGCTATCTAATCCTTTGGATAAAAACTGCCCATCAGAACTGATCAGAGGAAATGAAGGACTATTGCAGAGACTATTACATATCTGCATTAATTAATGAGCTCAAAAGGATTTTAAGGTCCCTGAAACATTAGTTTATGAGTGATAGCTAAACTAGGATAGGCCTCAAACTGTTCTTCTATTTGAACATGAACTAAGGTAGAAGAGAAGCCACAGTGGCTTGCAGCAAATAATTGCAAATGCTGCCTTATCTTGAAGGGAGTGTAGCTCTACAGTGTGCAAAGACTGGTCAAGGAAATGACTACTTGGATGCTTCTCAGTCGAGGAAGGAGGAAGAGCTACTTTATGTACAAGCCTAACCCTGCACTTACTATTTGCATAGCTTCTTGGCTTAAAGCTTCTCTTTTCTTAAGAGTCAATGTTGTTTTGCCACCCAAACCACCAGATAGATGTTCTGTATGTCACAAAGCCACTTGGAGATGAACTTCCAGTATGCTTTCAGTTATTTGGGGAAAGATCTGTTCTTAAGCTAGGTGCTATTACCTGGTTACTTCTCAAATTTTCTCTTAACTTGTGGTGCTTAGTTAGAAAAAAAATAGCATCTAAAATCATTAAACTTGTATTAAATTGTTTCAATTTATTACATCTGGATTGGAAAGCTGCTTTTGTGCAGCTTCTCTTCTCTTATGAGGACAAGGAGTTAATGGATTAGTGGATTACAGTAAAGCCTGTGACTCCCTGCTGTTCCCTGAGAAGTTACAGGGGCAAATCTTTAGTGGCATAGTGGAGGAAGAAGTCAGTTTTGTGGACAGTAGTTCACTTACTGTGCAGAATATTAGAAAATGTACTCTACTAAATTCTAAAATGTCAGTAGGTGACTTCTCTCTGTCTCTAGATATCTAATAACAGCAGGATGTCCCAAAACACAACACTCCTAAACTGCCTTTGTGCCATTCATGATCTTCAACATGACAGACAGGCAGTTCTTTCTTCTGATCAAACAGATCTTGTGGAAGGACAGCATGCATTCCTGTTTTTGTTCACAACAAGATGTTAGCATGTCAGTAAATGAAAAGATTCTTGTTCTGCAGCCTTGAACAGGTTGATTTGTGAACGAAAGTGGAGCCATACTAAAATTTTTTAAGGTATTCAGTATTTTATTGTAGTATCTTTGGATTAGTTGTGCAATGTGTTTGTAAACAATGGCACCAACAAGCTCCTTCAGCCTACTGAGGTGGAGCTGGAGCTAGCGCCTCTTGTAGCACCTTAGATAGTTTAACCAAATGAAGGAATTTATGTAGACAGACTGACAATGTGAGGAGGGGCAAACAGACCACTCTATAATGTATTGCTGTGCAACCTGTCTCCCTTTCTTTTGCCCTCTTTCCTGCGGTGCTTAAGAGTCAGCTGAGAGATTAGTTAGATGCTAGAGGATAGATTTGGTGTTTTACTTCTTGAGGATCATGATCTGCATAGCAAATGGCTAATCTATCCTGTAGAGGTGTAACATGAGTATCTGTCCTGCTGGCAGGTAAAAGTAGTGCTTTAATTTACTGATATGAACAAGTATTTTAAGTACTGTAAAAGCTCTTTCACAAAGGCAAGAATGGAGGCACTGATTAACTTTACATGTATATTTTCCTCTATCTCTACCATTTTGACAATAGAGATGCTAGTATTTGTTTTGATTTTTTCCTTGTCTTTCAACCAGTTTCTTCCTCTGTTTCCTAAGCCAGGTTCAAGAATGTAGTGTAGTCTTTACATCATGCTTACAGGCTGTTTTAGCAATAGAAAAGGCAAGTGGGTCATTTGATTGCTTTATGCTAACTAAAGTGTGTTTAGACAGTGAATGGGTGAACTTGCTCTGTACCTGGTAATGTCTTCTGCTGGTACTATCACTTGTGGTAAAGCTGGCATGACTTAGCCTTTGGATAAACCCATCTTGCTTTTGGCTGTTTGGCTCCCAACTGACCTGCAGCAATACAAGGTAGTAGCAGGAATGTGTGTGCCAGGGTGAGGGCAGTGTTTAGGAGCTGCTTGTAGCTGTCTCTTAAGAATCATAGTCTTGAATCAAACTAACTCTCAAACTATCAATGTTTTGCTGAAGGAAAGCTGGGTAGCAGTTTGGCTGTGTTGTCTCTCCCACCAAAGTGGCCAATCAGCTTGGATGCTCCTAATGTGGAGGCTAAGGAAAACATAACCAGAAGCATTCTTATGTTTGGAAAACAATGACTCGCAGCTCTCAGGGGAGATGTCCAACATCACCTTTAAAGCGGAGAGTTTGTCTGAGAACTGTGTTCTTCCCAAGTGTTCCTAGCTGTTAAGGAACTCGGAGAAGTTCCTGCTTCTAACCTTGGTAGTATTTGTATTGTCTCTCCAGAACAGAAAAGCATACTTCTCTTTCTTCAAGGCCTTTTTGGTAATTGAATGTGAACAGGGTTCATGTTATATTGTGGCATGATAGTGCCACAAAAAGTCAATTACACTACTTCTTGGCCTTCAAGAAGCATGACAGAATTGCGGCAGGATTTTTCCTTGTGCTAGCAGAGTATCCTACCCTCTGCTTTATAGTTATTCATGCCAGCAGTGGTGCATCTGTTATCATAAATTGTCAGATGGCCATAAGGCAGGTAAGGCTGAGAGGTAACACAGTGTAGCAGTTCTCACCTGTACATGAATTCAAAACAAATGAATTACAGGCTGGGCTCAGTTACACTGGCTGGTGGCCATAAGCATATTGGAGCCAGATGGGTACTGGGAATATCTAAACTTTTTGGAAGTGATTTATTTGTTTACTGCTTTATATGTTGACAATATGCCTGTGTCTCAAGGCCTTGCCTGCAGAAGTCTGCTCTGCTCAGTATTTGTGTAGTTGCTAATGGAAAAAACACTTCTCTGTTCCTTTGGGAAGTAAATATGTAGGCTTGGTCAGAAATATATCAAGTGGTTTGTATGAAATTTAAGAAGTAGTAGCAGTTCTCGTTAGCACAGGTGGATTGTCTGCCTTAAACAGTCAGCAGTTAGTATAGCAACGAGTTAATCCTGATGGAGCAGGTCACTGGCTGAGTGAGCCAAAGCAACCCACTAATTCTGACCTTGAAGCACTTACTTAACCTTGCATCCCTGCTTCCAAGTTACTATTAAGATCTGTCAGGTGCTCTTTTCAACTCCCTTTCAAATCCCTTTCCTGTAACCTGTTTTCTCATTCTTTAGTTGTAATGCAGAGCTACAAACAGGAATGGAGGTGTATTTATGCAGCACTGAAGTACTGACTGTAGCCTGGACCACTGGGAAATACAAGAGTAGTAGTTGGTTCTTTGATGAGTTGCATGACTTATGATGCTCCCTACTCTGTGTTAAACAAGATGGTAATTAAAGATAATACTGCTCTGAAGACTAAATTTACCTTGTCAAATGAAGGCAGTAGGCAGCATGATGGAGTCTGAAGCCTGACAAACTGCCAAATATGAAGTAATCACCCATAAGTGCCTTGGACTGTGTTGTGGCTGGATACCTGTGTGCTCAGTACTCATCCTGGAGAAGATGAGCAGCACTCGTAGAGTAGGGCTGTAAGGCTACAAACACTGCATGTCTGCCGCAAAACAACAACCCAAAGCTTACTGACTTGCACTCACCTCTTTTAATAACTTATTACAGATATTTAATGATGTTTTGTTAAAATGGTAGAAGTCTGAATGAGTGAAAGTGAGAAAGATGCGACCGGAACTCGTATGGAACAATAGTCTTGTGCTCTGGCCTAACTACTGTCCTACCCAGCAGTCTGTATGCATGACATGACCTTTATTAAAGCCTCTCCAAGCTGAATGGTGTGGTTACAGAACCTTTTGTTGGTGTACAGCTCTGATAATCTCATGAGACTGGGAGCTGAGTAACAGCCTGAAAGTGTGGCAAAGCAATTGCCTTTGTTAGCTCTGAAATGTATGCCTCTATTCCTGCAGCACAGCACTCCTTCAACTATCATCATCTTCCTTTTTACTGTCTACTAAAGACTACTTGAGTGTTTCTAGTGATGGTAAAAATAAAATCTGCATATAGAAATGATTTAGTGAGTGTTGGCAAGTCAGAGTAATGTGATTAAAACTTCTCAGCTAATCAAACACATTTTAACAGTGCCCTCACTTCCACACTTAGATCTAGCTAGAAATTAGTCCTTGGTTTATGATGTTTCTATTTTCTTTATCTTTTACAATGGAAGCTGCCTTCCACTGTGTAGTTTTGTTTTGCTTTGTCATCGCCCAGTATAAGCAGTTAATCATGTTTGGATCAGGTTACCATACAGTGTAACTGCTGGGGTTGAGGAAATTTGGGGTTAGATACTTCATTCTGGTTTTTGTGAGTTGTCCTCAGCATTGTGTGATTGCCCTCAGTGACACTTAACACTTGGTGTGCTGGTATTCTTCTTTAAAACTACAATTGCAGGCTTGCATAGACTGTAATTAGTAATAAGGTGAAAACTTAATTATTCAATGTGATCTCCAGTATATGGAGTTAAACTTTTTATCACCTGCTAATTGCTATGCTGATTATGTTTGGTCACAGTGTGGATGAGATCATATACTGCCTTCAAAATAGGACAGCCTGAGGGAATTATTCGAAAAAGTCTTTTGTTTATATGCTAAGCAAGATTTAAAATTTGAAACAATAAACCTTCAGATGTGACTCTGGGTGTTCCTGTCATCTCGCTGCTACAGCTGTGTGCATAGGGGTGGGATTTCCATGTTTATGTTGCTGAGCCTGCAGACTATTTCTACCAAAGGTGCTGACTTCACAAATTCCTGAAGTATTTTAGTCAGGCTTCGCTTAATGCTCTATTGCTTGCTTAGGACACTAATAATGAAATTTCTAGCAGTAACTGGTAATATGTGAGTGTAGCAGGTAAATAATGCAGCTTGAAAGGTTTGCCAGGAGGTTTTGGTGGTTTTTAAAAAGTAAAAGATGGCCTTGATTTCATCTTGGGATAAAAAAAGTTAGCTGATATGTATTACTGTTTCCCTTACCTCACCCATTTGTAACATTTTAAAATTGTGTTTGTTACCACTCTTGCTGAGGTTAGAGAAACAGTTGCTAATGATTCAAATTAAATATTGCAATTCCCTTTCCTTACAAACATAAGTTAAAGATACAGAGCAAAGACCTAGTTTCTAAATTTGTATAACTAAATATCCTGCTCAGGCTAGCAGTGTCCCAGACTGAAGTCTGTATTCTCTGCCCTGTTAATGTAAATTAAGTACAAATCTCCAGACTCTGTGGTTATGTCTTAATGAGATGTGCTCTTCCCATGGTAAAAGGAAAAATAAACGAATAGCTTTAGGAGATTAAAGTTTTCATCAGAAGCAGATGCATGGCTGAAAATAAGGGACGTGTTTTCAAGTCTTTAAAAAGAAATATCTTACAAAATTGGAGTGTTGTTTATTTACATAAACATTTGCACCCTTTTGGGGTATGTTACTGTGGCCCCTGTTCTCAGAGGATGGACCCTGGAGCAAATGATTTGCCTCAGTCTAGTAAGTAATGAACTCCTAATGCTAGCAAGTGCCCTAGAAGCAAACACTTGAGTGTCTCTGATGTGTGCACAGGACA
Source organism: Anthoscopus minutus (assembly GCA_013399455.1). NCBI lineage: Eukaryota > Metazoa > Chordata > Aves > Passeriformes > Paridae > Anthoscopus > Anthoscopus minutus. The sequence continues at coordinate 64,188 of VWYI01010655.1, forward strand.
AATAATCCAAGACAAATCTAAAATCTATAAAGGAAGACACTCCTTTCTTTAGAATTGTACAAAAGATTGTACCACATTTAGATTGTATGACTTGCTGCTCAGTTATGCAGTAAATAATGTTTATACTTTAAAACCAGCTTTCTTTAGGTTGACAAGTTAAGTTAGAACAAAACTCATTATGTGTTGCATGATTTATTAGTGAAAACTGGTTAAACTTTGACTCCAACAGATGTATCTTTATAAACTCAGGGAACTATACTATGTTCCCTAGCTTTGTCATCCTAGAAGTTAATTGGAATTTCTAGGTTAAATTAAAACTGTAGACATTACCTTCTGCTTTATCTGGAAATCAAGATGCATGCAGATAGCAACTATGATTTGTTTCAGAACGGGTATTGTAAATCATTGCGCTCTGAAAGTTGTGGGTTGTTTTTTTCCCAGTGGAGTGCCTGCCAAGGCACCCTGCACTTCAATCTTTGGAGCAGTGGCCCTTACAAAACACTGTCACAGAATGGAAAAATTCCATTTTCAGCAAATATGTGGGGTCTGTAGGTATTTTGTTAAAAGGACAAAGCAAACTGAAGTACTTGCTTCTGTTTTGGGCCTAACATTTCCGTTTGTACAGGGTACTGTTGCTGCTCCATGTTTGTTCTCTTGTGGCCATTGTTAGAGGCAGATTAATACAAACTTGTTCTCTGCATCTTATGCAAGAGTTGGTTACAGAAGTGCTTAACTTCAGTTTATTTTTTTGAGTCTTAGTCAAGAAATTACAAAATCTAGATTCATTTGTACTTGGCAAGTACAAATACTTGCCTTATACTTTGCTCTTCAGCTGTCCTAAGACACTTCTTTCCTTGAGTGACTTAGTCTTCTCCTGTTATAGGCCCTGCTATAAGATCCCCAAAGGCATTGTAAAGGGAGGATTAACAGTCATAGGGTAACACAGGCTTTTGGACATGCAGTTGTAGTGGGATATTTAAATATTGTGAGGTGTTTCTGTTGAAGAGAGGGGTAAGATTAGAGGTGCTTTGGAATGCTGGTCATGATCTGCTCTTCAAGCCTTGTCCTATCCCCTGTTTGCACATTCATGGCTCTAGCTGTGGTCCCAGTGGTGTGGGGAAATGTGTGGGGTGAATGCAGGGCACGTGATCTCCACCACTCATAAGGTTGCAGATACAACAACTCATAAGGGTAGGAGACTTTTACTCATAATTTTGTAGCAAATATATGTGATGAAGAGGGAAAGAAGCTGTCATTGTTGATTGGAACACTTAAAACTGCTTGAAACTTTTGGGAAATAGACAAAAGTTTTAGACTCATTCAGAGTTTGAATAGGTACGGGTCTGAATGAACAACAGAACTAAATGGCCAGTTCTGCATCGCTGAAATGTACTTCACTTGCTTCTGTCAAATGAAAGGCAGCTGATCATGCAGGAGACAGTGGACCCAGGTGTCTGTGGAATCTTTGCCATGAAAAACTAAAATGCTAAAGAGTAATAAGCTATTTTGATTTGGACTATGCAAATATTACTTGAATAAGTTTGCATTATCAGAATATAAGCTGCAGCTGTTTCTCTATGTAACTTGAATTGGTACTAGAAATCCCAATACCTATACTTGGAATCAAAAGTTGATATGAAATACTGATGGTGCTGAGAAGCATAAGGTTGCCAAGTCATCTAATAACTTGAATTGGTACTAGAAATCCCAATACCTATACTTGGAATCAAAAGTTGATATGAAATACTGATGGTGCTGAGAAGCATAAGGTTGCCAAGTCATCTAATAACTTGAATTGGTACTAGAAATCCCAATACCTATACTTGGAATCAAAAGTTGATATGAAATACTGATGGTGCTGAGAAGCATAAGGTTGCCAAGTCATCTAATAAAGTGTGAATTTTAAATATTTCTAGTTTTCAAATTACTTTCATGAGGTACATTGAAAATCTGAACTTGTATCCTAAGTGTGTGAAGTCTTGAGTCTTTGGACTCCTTGTGAGTTTACTGTGTTTCCTCTTTAGTCTGTTAAGAGTGTTTTTAAAGCTATTGAACTGAATGACTGTTCAACAGAGAAACAATAAATTGGCTTGTCCTTAAGGCGAGGAATAACACGAGCTGCTTGTTTATAAGATTGTGCTTAGGAGATTCACTCCTGCAAAGCACTGTCAACTTAGTAATCACATAGGAAGTAAAATTCAGTTTTCTCTGGGCAGTTTCAGGAATGGAAAAACTGGAGCATTTGTGGAAGATAGCAGTCAGTTGCAGCTCAGGTTATATGCAAGTGACACTGTCTAGAGTCTGCAAAGCTTGTTGAAACAGGGAGGCCCTTAGAGCTTCTCAAATTCCTGTATAAATTCCTGATGCTTAAGTTACCTCTGTTTGCCCTTAATTCCAGCAATGGAAATGGAGAGTAATAACTCCTCCTGATGTTTGTATATTCACAAATGTATGTTTCTCTTTGGGTGAAAAGATGGTTGGGGTGGCAGAGCGATGTCCAAAGCACTGTGTCCTGATACATGTTCTTTTCATTTCAGGCAAAAGTAAAGAGGCAGAGATAAAAAGGATAAATAAAGAACTAGCAAACATTCGGTCAAAATTTAAAGGTAAGTGACTTCATCATGCTACACGATATATATTTCTGTATGACATTCTTTTATGGGGTTTTGTTTTTACATGCTTGGGATTTTTGTCAACTGCTGACTCGAGCAAAATGCTAGAGCAGTCTGTTAGAATAATTGTTGAAAATGTTCTCTTAACTACAGAACCTTCTGACAGTCCTGTGAATCTTGGCCATAACAGAAGCAAACTCTCTCCACTATCAAAGAATTGGGCTACTGGTCAGAAACTGTTTCTAATACTTGGCCTCCTAACTACGTGACTGCTCAGCCTGTTTGCTTCTAGAAGGTTGTGAGGCTGTGAATAGTTTGAAGGAACATTGGTCGACGTGATTATTTCCAGTAAAACAACATCTGTTTGAACTTTTCTTCCTTCCTCCTTCTTCAGCCCTGAGCCCTTTATGGAAGTAATGGGTTAGGGTGTCTTCTGGCAGAATTAAGATTAAAGTGTGTAGTTGCTGAAGCTATACATCTTGACCACAAGTAAGAGCTCAGCAGTACAAATTATTCATATGAAACAAAGGATATGCAATAACTAATTCCAAGAGGTAGCAATTAATTTTAAACAACACAAGGTGAAACTCATGATGTTAGCTGTATTCAAGTTGTGTACGTGATTTCAAAGTTTGAAAATTCTAAGGGCAGTTGGGATGTTTTTAAATGGAGTTCTAACAGTAGTGGCTGTGGCAAGTTCTGTTTAAATAGTTATGGTGCAGTGTGTGTACATAGGTAAGGCATTGCAATGTGGAGATCATATATGTGTGCTCAGAATTTGCTGGATTTGTAGTAAATTAATTTACTTTAGTTGGCTGTCCTGGCTTAGTTGGCGTATCTGTTTGGAATACATGATGCTTTAACAAATAACTTTCCTGGACTTTGTATGATCTGTGGCTACATTTGAAGTAGTATCTCTCTTAAGGGACTATGAAGACCTTTAGAAACCTGAGTGTCATCAACATCTTAGAAGGGAAAAGTTAACCACGGTATAAGACTCTCAAGAAATCCTTCCCAATTAGAAGCCATCATATGCCTCTGTGTTTACATTTTTCTCTTAGAAAAAATAGGTTAAAGTACATGAACAGTTAATTATTCTCAGCTTACTTGTGAAATGGGGGAGAAATTATCATAGGAATCTCTGGCTATGTAGAACCATAAATCGGGTGATGATCAGAGAATAGAGGTGCTTTCAGCAAAGTAGTGTCATAACTTTAGCCTTCATACCTTGTGTGGCAACCTTTAAGCACTATTTAAATAGCTTTGAATAAAGGTCAGTATATGCTCATTCATTAGCTTGAGTGGAAGATGGCTAAACCTTCTTGTAGCTGATCTTCATTATGGTTTATTACTGAATCTGTATGGATTTTGGGTGGAAAATTTTAATTTCCACAATAATTGATGAAGCATGACAAAAATATAAATGTCACAATTTGGAAAAAACTGTGTTTAGACAACTTGTATAACTGTTTGAGGCCTTGAGAGTGTGAGGAGCTGATAGCTATGTTATCTTTCTGCTGCAGGAGTCGCACATGGACTTCATGCTGTGTGGTTCTTCCTTGCAGAAGGGCTATATAAAAATTAAGAGACCTTTATATGCATTTCAGTTTTGGTTTAAGTGGTGATTACTTGGTTTAGCCCAGTTTCTTTTCATGTAGCTCTGACCTTAAAATGTTTTTAAATAGTTTGGATTAAGACGAATGTGTGATTGTGAGTTTAAGATGAAGTCCCTTGCTAAATAACTGTGGTGAATATTGGTGTCCTGAGTTACTGGCCCTTCCTGGCCAAAGATGCAGCTTTTGGATTGGCTGCATGGCTGTAATCAGGGAAGGGTCCAAGAAACAAGACCTCTTGAATAGAGTAGTTCTTGCTTGACACGAGTGTAGGAGTCTGGTCTACCTCTGGGCCTTTGTATGCTTCAGCACATGCTGTTGCAGTATGTGGGCACCCATCCCATGTGACTTGCAAGGTGTATTCTTACTCTGTTGCAGACAGAACCTCCTGCAAGTAGCTGTCAAGCCTGATACCTGCCTTATGTTTGGGTAACTTGATGTTTAAAATACCCTTGTATTTAACGGGCTGGGATAAGGTTTCACATCTCTGTACAAGCAACTGATGGAACTTGTGCTATTGGCTGGGTTCTGATCCAGCTTTTGTGCACCAAGCTTAGCAGGAATTTAGAATGTCTGTACTTAAGATGACTGGGTCTCTTGTCTAAGCACGAGGAAACTCCATTGCTGAGGTCACTGTGTCCTTGACAGTTGCTTTAAATGCTTCTGTATTAACTGAGATAAAAGGAATGTAGTAGAAAGAAACTACACCAATGTGATAAAGGAGAAGTTGTAAGAGTAAAGTGTGCAGAGGTGCTATACCTTTGTTTTACATGTTCAGACTGTAAGCTGACTTTACTCCCATGCTTGAACAAAACTGGAAGTCTCAGTGTCAGAGCAGTAACTGCTTTGGGAGTGAAAAAATACTTGGTTTATTAAATTGTTGTATCACTTTGATCTCTCAAACCAGAATTTGTGTATTCATGAAGCTGCCCACAAATCTATAATCTGTATCCATGGTCAGAGGCACTTTGTTCTCTGCTTGATTTTTTTCAGACTTGTTTTTTTCCTGCTCTGGCATTAGAATTTAGTTTTGTTCTGATGGCTTAGTAGGGTTTGTGTTGCAAGAGTGGCTGCTAGGTTTCAGACATGCTTGTGTATCTTCTCAGCTCATGCAAAAGTGCCCCAATGTCAGTTGTTAATTGTTGCTTTTTCTTTTTTCCTTTTTTAAATTCTGCTGACTTGGTTTTCCATATTTGAGCAAATCTTCTCCTTTTTCCCAAAATACACAGTAACCCTTCGGAGGAAGTTAAGGCTCTAAATACCTGTTTTAAACTGAAACTATGTAACAGCAAACTGCCTTCCTGGCAGGCTGTGAAAGCATAGGCTTTATGTTTAGGGTGGGCCTGCTTAGTCACACTGTCTTCTGATCACGTGTGAAGACAATCATACAGTAAAATCATAACATATCTTCAGTGACAAACTGTATTGTTGGAAGTAAAATCAGGCTTCAAATGTGACCTGAGTTGTATGGCTGTTATTTTTTCTGGTGCTAGTAGTATGGTAAATAAATACCAGTTTATGAATTTGTATGGGTTGTTTGGCACAGATATTCACTGTTTGATGAGGAGGGTTTGAACTGGAACTCCTACAGAAATACAGATCTTGTCCCAAAGTGTAGCTACATTCATAAAAATCAAATTCAGTTTTCTTAGCCTCTAAGCTAGTAGTGGCCTTCTGATACTGTATACCCCTGGATTGCTGCCAACTGCATGAACTGAGGTCAGTGTAGGAAGGAAGCAAAGAAACAGTGTTGTCCATTCTGTTTTGCAAAAGCCATTACTGTGGTTTTAAAAGCAAAGATTTTAAGGTAGCAATCAGCCATGTGGAAGCTAGGGAGATTAAACTTGTCAGGCTTCCTTCTCTACCTCCAGTGAACATCCCAAGGACTAAACTGCTTTCCTCACTCCTCTCCCTGATAGCAGGTTCAGTAATAGTGCAGCACACTGGCTTTTAGGTACACTGAGTACCTAAAAAAGGAAAAGCAAAGAAACCAAAAAAATTGAAAAGCAGGTGCTATTTTTTTAAGTTACGTTCCAAACTAGAGCTGGAAGCTGCTGCCTGAGAACCAAAGGATCTTACAATACTTTCTTTCCTTACTTCTTTCTTTTCAGAGGGCTCTGTGAAAGATATGTATGAGCAATGAAAACCAAAACTTGTGTATTGAAATGCTAGGGAGATGATACACAGAAATTTGGAAGCAGTAATTATTTCTTAATAGTATTCATTGTTAATCAGCCGTTAATTTCTTTTTTAGCAAAATAACTAATCAATTTTTCAGGGAAAGCAAGTAGCCTTTGAAATGTCCACTGTGCTCAAAACCTGCTGACATGTGTTGTGAATCCTTCCTGTTTCTGCTGACTTGATTTACAGCACTTGCAAATGTTCCCAAAAGCATTTGAAAATGAGCTGAGTTAAAAGAAATGATTGTGTATTGCCACAAAGATAACAGAACATGTGACACTTCCTTCTGCTCTTGTTCGGATGTTTGCTTGGGACTGGGGGAAGCTGTACTATTTTGGCACATACTTAAGCAATGAGACTTGTTATTAATGTTTAAAATAGAACCTTAAGAACTCTTCATGAATGTAACAGGGAAAGGAGAGGAATAGTTAAAATGTCAATAAGAATCAGAGTTACAGACTTCTTCAGAACAAAGCTGGAGTTAGACAACTATCGTGAAACCTTTGACTGAAGTGTTCTTTTTTCAAATTGCTCAGATAATTAAATAATAAAAATTTTTAAAACCTCCAATATTCTGTTATTGCTGGGAACTAAAAAGACTTTGAAGAAGAGCTGTAGTAAGTCTAACTTGGCCTAGTTTATAAGCTTGCCTGAGAACTGACACACAGCCTTCAGTTCTGTATACAAGGAACAGGAGCTTTTGAATGCACTTGGTGTAGCATTTTTTCTGTCTTTGGAAAAGGTGTTTCAGGTACTGATTTTACAATATTTTTCTTTGATACCACGTGATGGAGAAGGAAGCTGCTTGTTAGTAGGATGGTGATAGGTTTTGTGCTTGATTGCGTGGTGTAGCTTCTATCAAAAATTCTTCAAATACCCTGAGATCCAAGGAGCTTGCTAATCTGAGCTCTTAAAATACTGGTATCTTGGAAGGATATAATGTTTTAAATAGCTGGATCCTAAATCTAAAAAAGGAATTGCCAAACTCTGACAAACAGTTTGTTGTGAAAGTTGCTGTGGTTCAAAGTATATATATTTTCATGCACTTAAGTTCTTCGTTAAGCAGTTGGATTGCAGCATTCTGTACTCCCTCTTTCCTTCTGCCATCACAAAGTCAACACCAGTCATTTGAGAATATAAGGGATTAGATTTAGTACTTCTGACTTTTGTATATTGCTGATGGAATGTACACTAACAGGCAGCTGGAGATCAGCACCTTGGCCTGCTGGGATTTTGATCTTGGAGACTGGTTGGGGTGTCTTCTTCACTTGTGGTAAAGCTCATGTGAAAGCTGCTTTCTGATGTCTTCTGGTGTATCTGAATCTCAAAGCACATTAATGCTATCCAATACCATAGTAAGTATCAATTATGTAGGGCTTGGCCACTAGAGTTAGACTGACTAAAATGGATTCAGTTTATTTAATGCCCCCTGCTGTGACTCATAATAGTATCTGTTAATGGTATTGAGCATCACCATTCCTTTCATTGGTCTCCTAGAATAGCTGGCTTGTCAGGAGTTGGAATGGTTTTTGTTGCTAGGTAATGTAAAGCCCCACTGGTTCATTCACTGATTATTTCTTTTTCCTCTGGATTGGTCATGTAGATGACTGATTAAAATCAAATCTTAAGAGTTTGTAGAAACTCTTCCTAAGCAGTTGAAAAAATACTAGAAAACTAAAGCTGTCACTGTCTTGTCTTGTGTTTTGTTTTTGCAGTTTTTTCCTTGCCTCTCCTAAGGGAAGGTATCTTTGATCTGCATCTCCCTTCCATGGCAGGATAGGAAGAAGCTTCTGCTCTTGAGTGCCATTTTATTGGGAAAATAGTATAACAGGAAGTATTTATGCAGAATACTCCATTGCTACTTATGATATAGTTTGAAGGTCACAGCAGGTGGGCAGACATGGTTGAATATCTTTTCCTCTGGCCATATTGCTTCCAAAGAAGGAAAAAAAAAATTCCCGCCGGATGTTTCACTCAGATTCTTCTGACAGTAATTCTGATGTCTAGGAGAGCAAAATTCCCTACATTTGTTTGCTGACTCTGTAGGAAAAGAGCCTTATGGCAGCAAACTGTAAAAGTGGCTTGAAGAAAACATGTCTTTAGGCAGCTTTCTGCAGAGCTAGCTGTTGTCAGATGATGTTGATAGGATCCAGTATAGCAGGATTTCACTGCCATGGGTATTTTCAGTAGTGCTGCTTCCTGTACTGAAGTAAAATGTGATGTATCTTGGCTTCTGTAGTTTGGACCTGAAGACGACTCCTCTTTGCACTACATAAAAATAGCTTTAAGGTGAAGCTTTTTGTGGGCAGCTGATGCCCTGTCTGTGCCAGTTAAAAAAAATCAATGGGTACCTAAAAACCCAAATTAGAAGGGTATCATTGTCTGCATTAAAATAGCAATGGTTTGCTTAAATTTATCTCAGTTGAAATAAGATTAATTAGAAGAATTTTTAGGGTCAAAATAGAAAGCAACCCTCAAAATGCATAGTTGCAACCTGTAGACCTAACCTTTTAGCATTGTGTACTTCAGTGGGCTAGCTTTCTATTGGTTCACTGTTACATGTCTTCACACATAGATGGTAGTATTAATTCCTTCACTAACTGTAAGTTTAATAGTGGTAAGATTTCCTTGGTTTTTATCCATTCTGTGAATGTAGTGTGAAATCCATAGGAGCTGTAGATCCATGTGGCCTGGAAAATTTAATATACCTTTGTGTTAGTTCATGAGAAGGAAGAAGGAGCAACTTCTGTACTATTAAGATTCTTTTTCAACTTCAGATTTATGTAATAGGCAGCTAAATATAAAATAAAAAGACAGCTTAGAGCTTTTATTGGCAAGGGCAGGGAGCAAGGGATATCTTATTGAAGCTTTAGTGTGTGCTGTTCTGGCTGAACTTGCCCGTCACTGAGGAATACACACTTGATATGACATATCAGTTTTGGGCCCAGAATGCTGAGATGAAGGAGCTTATAGCCTTTTAGGCAGCAGTATATATCAGAATTTTGCTACCCTGACTGGACTATCCAGCAGTCAGTCTTGCCTGATTTACTGGATACCCTTTTATTTCCTGATTTGAGGTAGGGAGAGAATGTAACACAGAAAATGTTACATACATATGTAGCTCTTCCCTTCAGGAAAAGCAATGGTCTCTCCATGAACTGGCAGCTGCACTGCTCCATGTTGCTTCTGCAAGCTAAAATCAACAGTACTGCAACATAAGCCAAACCTATTTAGGGTGCATTTTTCTTCTAAAACTGGAACAGTTGTGAATACTTTTCATTTTACAAAAACTTTAAAGTTCTCAAGAACTCACATATTAATCTCTTTTCATGTGTTTCTTTGAGTCTTTGGGATAGACCATTGATGCCTGATCTTTCTAAAACAGCTTGCTGGGTTGTTTTTTTGTTTGTTGCCGCTGAGTTCTCTACAGTGGTGCACTTGGAAAAGTATGATAACACTTTTACTGAGATAAAGGATTGATAATTGGTTTAAGAGGAAAATGTACATGGGAGGCATAAATGCTCTTAACTGAAGTGAGAAAATCAAAATGGAGTGAACATGGATGTGCTGCCTCTTAGTAAGAGCATTCTCTAAGGACACTGCAGGATACTTCAAGGACTAGATGATAGCATTATTTCCTAACCATCCTTTCATCGCCATCCTTTAGGATATAGATAATGGTAGATGGAATTACCACTAGGTAACCAGGTAAAAGCTCAACATAGACTTAATTGTTTGTTTCCTTGCTTTTCAGGTGACAAGGCTCTGGATGGTTACAGTAAGAAAAAATATGTCTGCAAACTGCTCTTCATCTTTCTGCTGGGGCATGACATTGACTTCGGTCACATGGAGGCTGTAAACCTGCTCAGTTCCAATCGATATACAGAGAAACAAATTGTGAGTAACCTGTGCTCTATAAAAAGGCTGGCCTGTCTAATATCCTGCCTCAGCTGTGGAGTCTGTAAAGAATTTTGCATCATTCCCCCTGCCCTGGCTTAAAACCTTATTTTGGCTCTAGGAATGATTCTGAAATCTAAACACCTTTGCACAGCGAGTCTCAGACTCAGTGTAAAACTCAAACTCATTTTACTCAACTTGTAAAAAATGTGCATTCTGCATAAAATTATTGCTCTTGTTAAGAAATATCCTCAAGTCCTGCATTAAAAGGTAAGTAACCTTTTAATTTTCTGAATATATTTTTCCATCTCCCTAGATAAAGTTCTATTTATCAAGTGCATGTAACTTACTAGTATTTGAATAATAAGGCAAAATCTTGATTGATCCCCTTTCATCTAAAATGATCTTTTGAGTATGTGCCAGAATAGGTGGAGAAAACTTAAAACCAAATAATTAGAGTAACACTGAACTTTCTCATTTTTGTTTAAATCACTTAATCTTTCTAGCCTTTGCTCTGTCTAAATACCCATTTCTACCCATATGGTATTGGAGAGAAGTGTGTATGTTAAAGAAATCGTGTTTCCTGTTAATGCCACAATGAATGAAGTCAGCTAAAATAATTTTCCTTGTTGTAACTCACAGGGCTATCTGTTCATCTCCGTGCTGGTGAACTCTAACAGCGAGCTCATTCGCCTGATAAACAACGCCATCAAGAACGACCTGGCCAGCCGCAACCCCACCTTCATGGGCCTTGCTCTGCACTGCATTGCCAACGTGGGCAGCCGAGAGATGGCAGAAGCATTTGCTGGAGAAATTCCCAAAATTCTTGTGGCTGGGTAGGTGTGACATGCCTCTTTCATATACACCACCAATAAACTTTTCAGCGACTTGATTCCATTGCAGTACCTTAATTCATGTTTGGGCTATACAGCCCTGGGCTTGCAGTCTAATGACAGTTTCAATAGCTGCAGGTGCTTTCACTTGCCTGAGTGTGGAGTTGCTTGTAGGAGTGTAAGCCTCCATGGAAATTAAGACTTTTGGCATCTTGAATAAGCTTTTACAGCCTTGTGATCTGGCTTTTGTTTTGGAGAAATCTGTGGTACTGAATGCCACTGAAATGTGTATGTTTTACTGTCCTTATCTCTTCTGATGAAAAAAGAAATAAATGAACCTAAATAGATGTTTATACTACAAATTTTGTTATAAACTGAACTGACTTCATAAGGAATATGATAATATTGATTTGTGGGTTTTCTTCCTCTACTAGCCATGTAAACAGCAATTCATGTAAATGGCAAATAGTCATCACCAACTTTCTTACTTGGTATAGCTAAAAGTTTCTAAGCAGACCTGGAAGATGTCTGAAACTGTGTAGTTAAGTCAATGTAAAATTAGACCTGTAATTGTAGGGCTAATTTATTTTGAAACTTAAAATATCCAAGTGCAAACAGCGCATTTAAACTCTTACAGATATGAAATGTTTTATAATATGCATGAATCTTTTTATAACAAGTAACTGTTTTACATTGATATAAAAAGTGGCATGTGGTGTTAGAACTGTATTAATACTCTAAATGTCAGGTCACTGCCCTTGCCAGGTGCTGTTTTCCATATAGCCTAGTGGAGATAATACTGCAGTGATGAGTCATGGGCTTTTAATAAGATAACCTTAAAAACTTCCAAAAATTTCACTTGGTGTCACTAATCCCAAACAGAGAACAGCACCTTCAGGTCAGACTTGTTTAAACTTCAAGCTGTGTTTATGTTTTCTGAGATCACTCTTCAGGGTCTCATTCCTTCTGCATTTCTAAGATAATATAGATGAAATATGTTTGTGTGCCTGTCCTGTCTAAGTGACCTGGGCAGAATGAGCGTTGTCAGTTACATCTGCAAATTCAGCATAGCTCTCTTGGCTTAAATATGAATTAGAGACAGGGAGGAATAGGTTCGTGGTTTATGTTTTGTGGTTTTTAACTGAGGTACAACTTGATCTCATGGAAAACTGATAAATTCATTAAGAATAGCTGGGCTGCATTTCCACTGGGGATATAGAGGTTTATGAACATTTAACCAAGATTGCACATTATAAGCTGCCTCTTAAAACTTTCACTGGTAGTGCTCTGTACATTTTATAGCTGTTGTCTGTGCATCCCACAAAATGCTTAATCAACTGCTTTGTGAAAAGGAGTTCACTGAACTAGAATAGTTGCGTGCCACTCTTAAAATAGTACATTTCTGTGCCAGCAGCAGGGATGGCAAGGTGAATAGATTTGTGGGTTGTGTGCTTGCTGACAGCCACTTTACATTCTAGCTTGTAGGTGCTGAAGCTGTTGAGTAGTTCATGATTTCTGTCTGACATGCAGGGCCTATCAGGAGATCCAGCTTTGGTCACATTGATAAGGTAGTGTGTCTGATTTCAGTCAGCCTGGAAGAAGCTTGTTCTTGTGATCAGATGAGATGAACCTTCAATTCTCATAAAAAATATGAAGTGTCACTCCAAGTTGTAAATAATCATTACATATGTCTCGTAGCCTCTATAATAGTTGAAAACTTGACTAATTAAACTTACTGGAAAAATTAAGAAGAACAAATACTTCAGCATAAGAAGACTTGAGTGAACTTCTGTTGAAAAGATGCAGCCTGGCCAAGGATGCTGAGTCAGTGTGAAATCTGGCATAAAGCTGTCCTGCAGGTATTGCTGTGCCTTAACCACTGTATTTTAAATCAGTATGTATGTCTTGCAGGGACACTATGGATAGTGTGAAGCAAAGTGCTGCTTTATGCTTGCTGCGTTTGTACAGAACTTCTCCTGACCTTGTTCCCATGGGAGACTGGACATCTCGAGTGGTGCATCTCCTCAATGACCAGCACTTGGTAAATCAGCTTCATTATGCTTCTTGGGCCTAGTGTGTCTAGGGAATGATGTGACTTTTACTGGTAAATACACAATTTATTTCTTCTTGAGTCTTTCAAGCAAGTGGCTTGCTGTTATCTTCAGGCTTTAGGAAGAAAATGGAAGGAGCTGCCCTTTTTTAGTTGCTGTATATATTAATTTTTAATAAAGCTTTGTTTATTTTTTCACTGTAGATATAAGAATAGTATGTACAAGTTCTTCTTTTCCTCTGGCTGTAAATTAATTAATCTTGTGCCTTGTTACACTAATCACATTGCATAGGTATAATATGAATTCTCCTAGAACTTTTAAGATTAGATCTGCACTAAAAATTCAAGATACGATTTGCTTAGACTTCCTTGTCCTGTGGTGTCCATGTCATTCTTACTTTGATGCTTAAGAAACCCTATTACTCTAGAAAGGAGACCCTGTTTTTTTCTCCCAGTTACTTTATGAAAATAAATACTATGCTTCAACAGTAATAAGTGCTTTAGTCTGCAGTAGTAGTATCCAGCTCTTGTGTTAGACAAAGCCCCCTCTTCATGTTGGTTTGTAAGAACTCTTTCCTGGATGATCTCCTGCATTGAATTTCTTCTGCTCATGCTTCTCTTGTATAATAAGACAATTTGCATCCAGGCTTAATTTTAATACAGCTCTCTTATTTTAGATGTACTATCCAAACACAAGACAAAACTAATACAAAAAATAGCCTAAAATGCTCTGCAAGCATGGCAGTATCATGTTGTTGAAAATTCTCTTGGACTCTGCAGGTCTGTAATTAGTCCAGCTGCTAGCCAAATACAAGATTTTTTAATGCAGGGCTTTGTAATGGGGATAAACTTTTTTTTTTGTATATTAAAAAACAGTTGATTTGCAAGGTGTTAATGGGCAGCATCGTAAACTGATACAAAATTGAACATGTGGTTTTTTGTGTTTTGTTTTTTTCCTAGGGTGTGGTTACTGCAGCTACAAGTCTGATCACCACTTTGGCACAGAAGAACCCGGAAGAATTTAAGACTTCAGTCTCCTTGGCAGTGTCTAGACTAAGCAGAGTGAGTCCAGTGATGACCCTGATAATAACTGTTGATTAATTTATTCAGCTTTCTAGATCAGACTAGCTTCCTGTTCAGCTTTCTAGGGTCAGCTTTCTAGGGTTTACAGTACCATTAAATGTGGAAATGATTCAGTGTCACTTCATGTGGGCACTTCGGGTAATCTCTTCAAATGCTTGTTGCTTACCAGGACAGAAGGCTCTATTGGCTTGCCCAAACCTGGTTTAATCCCTGTGCTCCAAGTAGTAATCCTCACTTTGTTACTGTAATACCAAATAACAGTTGGATGAAAAACTGATTCTACAGATTTAACACAAACCCCTCAAAAATATAGACTGTAGCTTTAACTTTATCTAAGCTTCTTACAAGACAAATTGCCTTCCTATTCCTTCTTTTGAGCTTGGTGCTAAGTTAGTAATCAGAAGCATCTGATAGTCTGTAAATGATGTAGGGTGTTAAGCAGGGCAGGGAGAAGTGGAGGGACATGTCTGTCGTAGTGGAGTTAACATTTCTGTGCTGGAAAACTGATGTCACTGTTTTGTTTGATTTTGTTTTCCCCCTCCTTTTGGAAGTTGTGCAAGACTAGGGATGCTACTACTTCACAAATGTGTTTTACACCCAATTTTATGCAGTCTTACACCCAAATTACTTGTAGGTCACAGTTTACTTTTTTCCAAATACGAAGATTTTTTCTAATGCCTAAAAGCAATGAGGTGCTGAGGGAATTGAAAGGCTGTTCTGTAATGGAGCAGTAAGAATTAAGCAGAATTATTTTGAGGAAGGCTAGTGCCAAACTCATGGTAACCCTAGAATAAAAGGGGTAGAAGAAATCTATGAAGAGGGATGATTAATCTAATCTGTATCACATTTCATTATGCATATAAACCTCTTCTGTGAATGCTATCTCTTTTCTGCTTTGCTGTATGGATATTACTGAAGGTGTTAGTTGGTCCTTCTGCTTTAGGTCAGTCTATCATAGCATCTTGTACTTGAATTGCAGGCTCACCTATCAGCAGCCACCAAACTGTTGGCTGAATCTGTGAATTGCTGGAACAGAGAAAGTCAAGCTTCTGGTTAAACATTTTGATGTTACAAAATGGTTGTCTTCATTCTTTAAAAAAACAAGTAGGCTTTCAGAAGAGACTTCCTAGACTACTGTATCTGCAAAACTGGATTTCCATTACTAGCATTTTCTGGGTTATACTCACAGTGTGGCATATTAATCTACTGAACTAGACATTGCTAGTGACAAGAGTTTAAGCTTCTGTCAGAGGTGACCCCTACAGTGTTCTTTGGGTCCTTTTCACAATTGTGAATCAATTAACTTCAGCAGCTGACGTGCTGGCTGTTTGTTTTACAGATTGTAACTTCTGCATCAACAGACCTTCAGGACTACACATACTACTTTGTTCCTGCTCCCTGGCTATCTGTGAAACTTCTGAGGCTGTTACAGTGCTATCCACCTCCAGGTAATGCACAAATCACAGCACTGATCATCTCTCTTCTGCAGTACACTGGCTCCAAAGGGCTACTGCACTGCAGTGTTACCATAGCTTGGAGTGCAAGCACACTGTCTTAAGGCAAAGATACTGAAGTTTGTACTCATGGGTGTTTCTGGTAGCTTTAAGCTACTTGGCCTTTTGAATTATGTTGTGTTTAATTTTAACAAAATGTCTAACCAGTGTGCATCTTACAAATCATTGGCAGCTGCCATTTTAACCATTCATTAATATTATCCACTATATTAAAGCCTCAAAATATGTTGTAGTGCAGATTATATTTGGCTTTTGTTCTCACCCAGAAGGATTGTGGCTTGGAATTCTTTTCCTGTTTGTGTTGGGGAGTGTAAATGTTTTTAATGTCTCGGAGTAGTTTAGTTAATTTGGATTTAGCCAGGGGAAAGAAACCTAAGGTAGGGGTTAGGGTTTGGAGCAAAATGAAGTTGTCCAATGGATCATTCTTCTCCAGAAGACCCTGCGGTACGTGGCCGTCTGACAGAATGCCTGGAAACCATCCTCAACAAAGCACAGGAGCCACCAAAATCAAAGAAAGTGCAACACTCAAATGCGAAGAATGCTGTCCTGTTTGAGGCAATAAGCTTAATTATACATCATGACAGGTGAGCTGGGACACCACTTCTGTTATCAGAGGCGTTTTTGAAGTGAGAAGCTGGAGCTTTGTCTTGAACAGTTAATCAGATTTTAGTGGGGGAGGGAGTGGAGGGGGAAAGAATCTGAAGTTGCTTGCTAGATTGGAACACAACCACAGCAATGTAACTGTGTAGCTTTGGGTTTTGCTGCTTCTTTATTTGATGTTTTGTATTGACCTCACTGCTCTAATCCAGACAGAGATTATTTGCTCACAGTATCTGAATTTGCATTTCACCAGCAAAGCATTCTAGCAGACACTTTGAGGCATTTTAAGAATTTTCCACTGCAGAAATAGTATTCTGAATTGAGTGTTCTCAAACCTGTTGCTTTTAACCCTTTCACTTTCTCTCCTGTTCTGTGCAGTGAGCCAAACCTACTAGTCCGTGCCTGTAACCAGCTAGGTCAGTTCTTGCAGCACCGAGAAACTAATTTGCGTTACCTAGCACTGGAAAGCATGTGCACGCTTGCCAGCTCTGAATTCTCACATGAGGCTGTGAAAACACACATAGAAACAGTTATCAATGCATTGAAGGTAAATATTGAAGTGTGTGGTCTGTTTTTGAGTGCTGTCTTCTCCCCTGCCTCAATGCCCTCTCCCCCACTGTCCCTAGCTCCCCATCCCCAATTAAGGTAATACTTAGGGACCAAATGGGTTATTCTTTGAAGTCTGCTTCAGTTTTTTACCTCAATCCAGCAAAATCTTGCTGTGCTGGCAATTAGATGTCAGCTTTTGTTGATTTCTGCATCTTGCTGGTAAATCTGATACCTGTAGCTGTGTCTTCTGTAATACTGGTATCTGCTCAAGCATAGGTTTAAGATGAATAATTGTTTAAAAATGTGGAAATTCAAAATTGAGGATGCTGGGAAGAAGTTTTATTACTGTCTGGCTGGTACTGGGCACTCATCTGTCATTGTAGTAGCTTATGGGGAGTGGTAGAGCAGATCAGTTTGCATCGCAGAATTTTAAAGACCAGAAACCAGAAAGACACATTCCCAGGCCATGTTTATGTGACCAAGCAGAAGTCAAAAGAGTAAGACTTATTTGCATGTAAATTTACTTGCACACTTGGATGTTTAAATGCTTTGTTTTCTTCGAAGTTTGTGCTGCAGCATATTTATACATTTGTCTAAGTTCAAGGTATGTATTTGTTCTAGCTGCACTTCAGTTGTTACAATGCATGCTCAACCTTAAACCTGCAGGTAGCTAGATGCTCCTTGGCCTGATAACAATTTCAGCCAGTTATTGGTGCATTTATGGCCACTGGCACCAGTTAACTCAGTGCATAGTGGACCGCCGATTCAGTCACCCTACTCTGCATAATACTGAAGTGTTCTGTACAAACTGCTCCATTCTTTCAGCACTTGCACAGATTTCAGTAAGTATGCTACAGAAACAAAACCTGATGATTTGAATTTTTGTGGAAGTATTTAAAAGCAGAAAGCAGTCTGAGCCTCTACTGACCTCTTCCTAGGCGACTGAAAGTGAGAAATAGCACAAGAAACTCACAGCTTATATAAAGGGTATATCTGAATTCATTCTGCATCTGAAAAATTATGCAAATTAATTTGTTTTAATTTGACTGTGTATTATACTAAGTTTTATCTCTTAAGTTGAATGTACTTTCCAAACAAAGATGAAATAATCTTGACCTTTGACTCTCTCTTTTGCAGACTGAAAGAGATGTAAGTGTACGACAGAGAGCTGTAGATCTTCTGTATGCAATGTGTGACCGAAGCAATGCCCAGCAGATTGTGGCTGAAATGCTCAATTACTTGGAGACTGCTGATTATTCCATTAGAGAAGAAATTGTAAGCTATTGGTGTTTTTCCTAAATATTTGTTTCATAGCTGGATTTGGTACCCTAAGTGTCATTTATTGAGTGGGATGCTGCATAGTCTGTCATAGAGATTGCTTTTAATGGTAGCTTTAAAAAACAAAACATAAAACTACTAAAACAAAAAACTCCTAACTTTGTAGTCTAATAGGAAAAAATATAGGTTGAACTAATCCAGGGGGCAGGGGGAACCTTGGAAACTTCAGTATTTTAAAAGCTGATCTTGGTCTTGGGACAGTGCATATAGAAAGCAAAGTGAATTTTATATGTGACCAACACATTCTCTACCTCTGGAGGTTAGCTCCTACTCTAATCAATTGTCCAATAACTTCAAAAATTAGTGGTAAATGCTTATTTGTAGGTAGAACTTTGTATACTCTGAGAATGTTCAGTCTAAGGGTTCCCAAACCAAATAACTTATAATCAGCTAAGAGGTCTGATGTAGGTCTCCTTTCTACCAGTAGGATAAAAGTTGAAATACTTAAGTTAAACCTTTTTAGGATGGTAAACAAAACTTGTACTTAGAGTATTTATTTAGCTTAGTTGGGTGCTGAAGTCCCTTGGTTGGAGAAGTGAATGTGGAATAGTGTTGGTTGATTTACCTCTTGTGCTGTTTGCTTGCTGCTGGCAATGTCCTCTGACTTTTTTGATAGACAGTGAGAATTTTATTCTGTTCCCTCATACTGACCTGTTCTTTTAAGAGTAGTAAATGCAACTGATAATAAATTGTGTGGGGTTTCCCCTGAAGCTGATTGTTTGCTTCAGGATGCAGGAATCTGAGTATGACCTGAAAAAGTCAGTTATGCTTTGGTGACTCTCTATTTGCCTTTGCTATCTTGAGTTTCCTTTTGCCTTTTTTTGAGAAGTTTCCAATTTCCTATTTGATCCTGTCTCAGTGGTAGTTTAGATGGTGTTTATATAGCAAACAAAAATTTTCTATAAATTGCTCTTGATCAGTTAGGCACACAATTAGAAAGCCACGAAGATACAACATATTTGAAGGCATATGTGCCCGGCCACTGCTGTATTCTGGCACAGCATTTCAATGTTCACCTTTCACCTTGGCTGTGGGAACAAGTGAACAAGCTCATGCATTTGAAACTGAGGCCTCTGGGCCAGTGTGGTGTATCACCAGGTGTATACAGCTCCTAGTCAGAGCTAGCCAACCTTCTGTGTTCTCTTGTGTACTCAGGTTCTGAAGGTTGCAATTCTAGCTGAGAAGTATGCAGTGGATTACACCTGGTATGTGGATACAATCCTGAATCTGATTCGCATTGCTGGTGATTATGTCAGTGAAGAAGTGTGGTACCGAGTTATTCAGATTGTCATCAACAGGGATGATGTGCAAGGATATGCAGCAAAGACTGTTTTTGAGGTGAGAGTAACTGTTTTCAATTCTCTTTCAAAATGAGCCAAGAATTAAGGAAGCACCACATGATGTAACGGGAAACTTAAGGAGCACTACCCTTTTCAAAAGTCCACAGTGCTGCTAGGTGGGCCTAAGAGTGCACTTAATCAAGGAATACATTAGAGTCTCCTGTGAAATCATACCACTCATCGTGTGTTTCTCATAAGTGCACTGTAGTGCCTAGATCCACGGTCTGCTCTTGGAGGAAAGTAGATGAGAAAACTGGGAATGGAAGTGACAGAAAGATGTTTTCTTCCTACATTTCATATGAATGATTATTAATGTGTTGCAGGCTCTTCAGGCTCCAGCATGTCACGAGAATCTTGTAAAAGTAGGTGGCTACATCTTGGGAGAATTTGGAAATCTGATAGCAGGTGATCCAAGATCAAGGTAAAACACCTTCTAAAATACTGAATTGAAGTAGTAATGCTTTCTGTAAGAATTTAATTCCTAGCATTCTTAAAAGCTAATTCACAAGTCATTCAGCTCTTGCTAATAATGCAATAATAAGGATTATCATATCTACAAAAACTGAACAAATTATTTTTTTTCCATCTTTTAAGTCCCCTCATCCAGTTCAACTTGCTACATTCCAAGTTTCATCTATGCAGTGTTCCTACCCGAGCTCTGCTTCTGTCTACCTACATCAAGTTTGTGAACCTGTTTCCAGAAATCAAAACTACTATTCAAGATGTGCTGCGCAGTGATAGTCAGCTAAAGAATGCTGATGTTGAGCTGCAGCAGAGAGCTGTTGAGTATTTGAGGCTCAGTACTATTGCTAGTACTGATATATTGGTAGGTATAAAGGTTTATTTTCTTTATTATGTAGTACTCCACTGTCAACAAGTTAAACTCAACTAAACCTTATCTGATTGCTCAGAAATCTCAGTGCAGGATTAAGGATTACAATGTGAGTGCTGAATCTTTAGTCTCCTTAATTCTGCTGTAGTCATCTTTAATTTATAGCTAAATTCCAAGTTGTCATTGCTGTAGTGGGACATATGACCATTGAGACATGTTAATCTGGAGCAGAGAAGCCAGGGAAAGCTGCTACAATACAGGGTCCTAGAGGATTTAGATACTACAAGGCTGGGGCTTTCTTTTGAGGACTAACTTGATGGTGGGCATGAAAAGTATAATTTTTTGTTTCTTGAAGTTCAGTGATTTAACCTGGTGCTCTCAGGTCTGAGCAGAGCACTCCATGTTTGGTTTTGACATCTAGTAAATGCTTAGGTCTGAGTAGAAACTTGAGTATTCTGTTTTAAGTCTAGGTCTGCCTGACTTAAGGACCCATAGGTATGTTATAATCTAATTATTTAAATTTTCTTTTTTTATTTAATATCACTGTTTCAGAGAAGTGATATGCTCCTGTTTTTTTAACCAAGTGCTTTGGAAGGACTTCAGAAAGTTTTAAAGAATTTTTTCCTTTTAAAAAGCAATCAATCCCTCACTACAATAAACTGCATAATAATTTTCTGTGTGGGTAACTACTTCTGCTTTTGCTTTATGGAGTCTATAAGGGTGTGTCTCTTCAAAGACTCAGAAGCTGGTTTGCTTTTTTTCTGAAGTTTAACTAATACTTTTTTTTCCCTGTGGTAAGGCTACAGTGTTGGAAGAAATGCCTCCCTTTCCAGAGAGGGAATCTTCTATTTTGGCTAAACTGAAGAAGAAGAAAGGCCCAGGCACAGTTACTGACCTGGAAGAGATCAAAAAGGAGAGAACCTCTGATATGAATGGAATCACTGAACCTGCCTGTGTCAATTTCCGTGATGTTGTGAGTTTAAAAGCTGTTATTTCACTAATTTAGATGGTGTTCAAGTGAGAAAAGACTGGTTTCTTCCTGTGGTTTTTGGGGATTTAAAACCTTTCATTTGGAACTTAAGGCTGTGGGTGTTTGCTGTAAAGCAGGGGATGTACAGCTGCATTCCCCTCGCTGCATGCTTGGATGCAATTTTCCTTTGGAAATCAAATGTAAGTGGGGACGAACTGCCTGCGGCCTAAAAAATCCCTTTTAAATTGTTATTGGAAAAATAATGCTGTTCACTTTAGAAATGTGGACTTCCTTGCTGGTGAAATTGCACTGAGGGTAAGATTATAAAATTAACATATTTAAAAAGAGTTAACTTCAGAATATCAGCTGTTTCATCTGCTTTGTCTACCATGTCATTTTGCATCTTGGTTTGGGTTATTGTTTTTAATAGAAGTGGACAACACTTAGCTTCACTGGGATGTCCTTAAATCAATATAAAGTTGTCACTTTTTATTTGACCGTACTATTTGAGTTCAGTTATGCTAGACAAGTCCAAGGGTTTTTTCCTTCTGAGCTGAAACATCTCATTTTGTTGTCAGTTAAAGCTGGTAGGATCCATTTTTCCCATCATGTAATACTTCTTTCTGGTTTTAATGCCTAGAATAAGTTGTAATTAGATTTAAGATGCCGTGGAAGATTACCTAGAGAAGGAAATACTGTAGCATGCTCCCTGCCATGTTTGTTAAAGCATAATAATTTACTACTTAGTCACTGTAGTGTATACGAGTAGCTACTCCAAGTGCAACAGTTTTGACTGGACAGAAATCTCTTTCCAGTAGAAAAGTTGCAACATTTTCTTTGAATGCCAAATTGAGGTGACTGGCAGTTAATACTGCATTATGCTTTGTAAGCTTCACTTTATGGGGTGCAGCCATGTAACAGACTGCACTATGTTACCTTCACCAGTGGCTTTATCTGGTTTAGATTCAAAAAATGTTAGAAATTTGAGGTCCAACCTTTGTTTTTAGTAGGTCCTAATGATTGGCTTCTTAAAGTTTTTGGCCGGGAATTTTTCATTATACTGTGCGGAGTATATGATAACTTGGAGTTGGCTTACAAAAACAAGATTTCAGATTCATCCAAATGCATCTCATGACTCATCCTCAGATTATCTGGCATAGTGGAAGCTGCTAATGTCTAATACCATGATCATTTTGGTTAACAGTCTGTGCTTTGTTCTTGCATGGGACTTGGGCACGTGTTTGCAGCCTCTGTTGCATGATTCTGTGTACTGGCTGCTTGATTTGTTCTATTTAAGAAAAACACAGTTTAAACATCTTATCTCTTCCTCTAGTGTTTGCAGATTGAACTGGCTACAGGCTCTGCTTTTTTTTGCTGGTTGGGTTTACATTCTTTCTAAGATTTGGTAGGCTTCAGAACCCCAAGATTAAACTCATAGTTTTGAAGATGCTGTGATGACCTGTGATTTAGGTTTGTGTAAAAGCCACTTGTTTTCTTGATGGATTCTTCATGAAAGAAAAGCAACACGTGAATTTTGTTCCCTATGGTACTTACTTTCCCTTGAAACTGATGAGAAAACAGAGGGGGGAAACAGTCAACTTCATCATCTTGCTTCTGAAGAAGCACATTTTAGACAGATGAATTTTGGGGTTGTTTTTATTTAACTGTTAGATGGACATAACTCTCTTCAAAGGAAAAAAAGAAAATCACATCTGTAAATGACCTTAAGTTGAAATTCAGCATGGTAACTGCTGCATTTGTGAACACTTTTACCATCATTCAAATCTTGATTTGGGGTGGGAGAGGCACTTTACCATTGCTTGGTTGTCTGTGCAAAAACGAGACAGCTTTGTTGTGGTTTTGTTGCAGTGTAACACCAAAGTGTCTTGTCTTCCTTAGCGTACTCCTTCTCCATCGGCCGATCTGCTGGGTCTGGGTGCTGCCCCTGTCACCAGTACAGCTGCCCCACCTATTGGTAGCCTGCTCGTGGATGTATTTGCAGATTCACCTTCTGCAGTTGCACCTCTTGCTCCTGGTTCTGATGACAACTTTGCGAGGTAAATAAGTCACCCTGAAAGGAATTTGAAGGAGAATTTGTCTGTTAAAACAGGATTGAAGGAAAAACACACGTAACTTCTGGTTTTGTTCCAGCATATTGAGTGCATTCCTGGGTGGTAATTTTGCAGCAAGTGTTCTTGGACACTCTGTTGCATGTGCTGTCTTTATTGAATCTCTCTACTAATGGAAAAACTGAGTCTGTAGTACTCAGCCTGAGGAAATTTGCCATGCAGTAGTGTCTGGTTTTCATGCTGGTTTTGCTTCTTCGTTAAATTAAGCTGCTTGTACATCTCCATGCATCTTGAAGTGGGGATTATCTGTCCTGATATAAATACATTCTTATTTTCTTTTCATAAAGTATTCTTGTCTCTCCACTTATGGCAAGCTGCTGTTGAAACAGAGAGATGGATTGCATGCAGAGATACAGCTTCCCAGATTTTAATGCTACGCTTCAGTTGTTCTGCTACTGTCTGACAAAGGAGTGTGAAAAGGGGGATAAAGAACGAGTGGTTTTCTTTTTT
>VWYI01010655.1:90019-105259 GCA_013399455.1 Anthoscopus minutus
ATATTGTGGTTTCCTTCATAGTTTCTCAGACATCCTATCAAATAAAAATGCCTGTTCTTTTAGTGTCCTACAAGTGGTGGTTCTGGTTGTAAAATTGTCTTTTCTAACTCTGCAGTTTTCTGCAAAGGCCTCTCTCACAGATTGATGCATTCTAGGTTAACCGCAATCTTCATCCTCTGTGTAAACCCTGAATTTAGTGGATCTAAATATTGTTTAATGTGGCTCAATTTAAAACATGTTTTCCCTCTCTTCCCCTAGGTTTGTGTGTAAAAATAATGGAGTCTTATTTGAAAATCAGTTGCTACAAATTGGCTTGAAGTCTGAATTTCGACAGAACCTGGGTAAGATCTGTTGTGCCGTGGTTGGCTGTGTGCATTATCAATCAAAATGCCAGCATGATATTCCAGATAGGACTCACTTTTCAGCTACTGAAGAGGGAAATAATATTACAGGGCTAAGCTATTCTACAGCTCCCACTGTTGTGCATCCCTGGCTTTTGTGTGGACTTGTTTCCTTGATTTTTTGATTTTTGATCATATGAAATAGGAATGTTAAGCTCCAACACTGTAGCTCTTGCTGCCTGGTTGTATGGCTGGTGCAGCCAGGTTTATAAAGGACCATTCTTCTCAAAATTTATGTCTTGCAGTATAGCTTATTGTAATGATATGAGACAATACATTTCGGATCAGATTGAATGCACAAGGTACTGGAACCATCTAGGAAAGAGATGGGATTTGAACACAGATTAGAAACAGAATTGCTTGCTTCTCCCTTTCTGCAAAACTCTTGGTGGCATAGTAGCATCTTAACAAAATTCTCCAGAAATTGAAATACTTCCACTGATGATTTAACTGCCTGTGTGACAGCTACTGTAGGAGAGATCTAATAGCTTGGTTAATTCACTGCATTTTGAACTGTGAATGTCTTGGTGAGATAAACCATGTAAACTGTATTCTGTTCTTAAAAGTGTTTTTAAAGAAAGGTAGAAAGACAATGTGTTAGGGAATTGAAGCACGAGTAGTTCAATGTGATTACATGACCTAAAAATTCTGATGTCTTCTTCTCTTTCCAGGACGTATGTTCATATTCTATGGTAATAAGACATCAACACAGTTCTTGAATTTTACTCCAACAGTAATCTGCTCAGATGACCTGCAGTCAAATATCCTTAAATGTAGTAGCATTTGTCTGTTCTTACCAGGTTTTTGTGGTTTATTGCTGCACAATATAATAAATCTGCTGGATCAAAGCACAGTGTCCTTAAACATGAAGAAATGAGAAACTTGCTCATAGCTCTCTAAAGTTCTTGTAGGAAGAATAAGTCTTGAGCAGAGATGAAAGATTCTTTCCTTAAAGTCCTGGTTATAAACACAATTTTTACTTCTGGAATAACAAGCAATTAAGCTGAATAAATATGTACTGGAACTGTAGCTTTCACCACTGACATGAAGTAGCAGAGGTAGAAGAGTGTCCTTTGAGTACTGCATTAGCAGATAACCTAAAACTTGACATGGAGATGGAATACAGGTGTGCCAAGATAATGGTACTTTAAAATAAACTTTTAATTCATGGTTAGCCCTTAATGCTTGGTATTGCAAATTTAGGATATCTGGGAGATTAAATAATTAGGCTTGTTTGACTCAAGGCATCTCTGTCATGTTCAAAACAGTCCTGTGGCTTTTATTGTGAAGTCTCTGTGCCTCCACATCTTTCCAAGGGCATCTTTCTTTAAGACTATCCAATTAACTGAGAATTTTCAGAGTTATTGCTTGTAGATGTGTCAATAAGAAAAAACCCTAAACCCCCACAAACTATTTTCTAGTAAAAAGACTGAGCTTTAAATGTTCAGTAGCACACAGAATGAGTGAAAACATAATGCAAATTCCTCATAGAGCGTATTGGAAGATTTGCATTTTTTAAGTTATCAGTTCATTGATCTGTTTCCTTAACTACTTTTCTAAGCCTGAATCTTCAGACAAAACCTGTTGACCCCACAGTGGATGGAGGTGCACAGGTTCAGCAGGTTGTGAACATCGAATGTGTGTCAGACTTCATGGAAGCTCCAATCCTGAACATTCAGTTCAGGTAAAACAAAGGATTCAAATGTTAGTGAATTAATTAGATGAAAAATGTTAAATTTGGCATGGTCCTGTTAATGAAATATGGGTACACAAAGCTCTCTTGTGTAGACAACTTGAAAATTTGATCCAACTGAGCTTTAAGGTGCTAGGGAGAATCCACTCAGAACAATGTGGTTTAAAACCTCAGCCAAACCAAACAGTAAAGAAGCAGTTACTGATAAAATGTCTCCATGACTTCTGTCTCTGCTATCTATAACAGCAGTCTTCCTGTTTGCTTAAGAAATCTTGACAGGAATATACACAGTAACTTCTCCCTTCTGGAAACCAAGACCATTTCTGCAAATAACTTGGCCTGGAAGTGTATGAAACGAGAAGCAGAATCTTCTTCTGTCCACTCAGCATCAGCTCAGCTTTATAAAATCCTGAGTTCTGGGCTACCTGCTTTTATTCTAGCGTAAACTTTTTACTAGGATGTTTTCACAGGGATATATTTTCACCCCTTAGGGTGCTATCTAGAAGGATAAACCTATGCAAAAATGGAGAGAACCTTATCAACAGTTCTGCCAATTCATGTGCCATCTGAGCAGAGAAAATAAATTTATTTAACAGTGGATTGAAACTGTATATTATAAATATTATGTGCAATTGATGTATTTTAATCATAGAGTTCCTCAACTGCTTGGTTGATTTCTGCTGAGACACTGCTGAGGCTGCCACATGCACTGTGGTTTTTCTATTCCATCTGCAGGTACGGTGGAACATTTCAAAATCTTTCAGTAAAATTACCCATCACTCTGAATAAATTTTTCCAGCCAACAGAGATGTCTTCTCAAGACTTTTTTCAGCGTTGGAAGCAGCTGAGCAAGTAAGACTTTGCACTTGGTCTTCTTGTGGTGGGCAAGGGAAAAGAAAGGTATATTGTGAATATAGCTGGTCCAGTGCCTTATCCCGTACTCAATCCTGTAATCCATGACCTCTCCCAGTAGAATTAACTATTGGAAATGCTGTTCATAATGTATTTGTCTTGCCTTGTCTTGCAGTCCAAAACAGGAAGTACAGAATATCTTTAAAGCAAAGCACCCAATGGATGCAGAGATCACGAAAGCAAAGGTGGGTGGTGGTGTGATATTTTTAATTCATAGTGTACGGGGCAGTGGCACGTCATGTTTTAACCCCAGGTGGCAACTAAGCACCACACAGCCATTTGCTCACTCTCCCCTAGTAGGGTGGAACAGAGAATAAGAAGGGTAAAAGTGAGAAAACGTGTGGGTTGAGGTAAAGAGAGTTCAGTAGGAAAAGAAACAGCCATGCGCACAAGCAAAGCAAAGGATTAATTCAGTGTTTCCCACTGGCAGGGAGGTGTTTGCCCGTCCCCAGGGCAGCAGGGCTCCATCAGGTGTAATAGTTACTTGAGAAGGCAGAACGACCTCACTGTGAACATCCTCCCATTTTTTCTTCTCCCAACCTTACATGCTGAGCTAGGACATCTTACAGTGTGGGATATTTCATTGTTCAGTTGTCCTGGCTGTGTCCTGTCCCAGGTTTTTGTGCATCCCCAGCTTCCTCACTGACGGGGTGAGGAGCAGAAAAGATCTTGGCTCTGTGTAACCCCTGCTTAGTGGTAACTAAAACATCCCAGTGTTGGCAACTGTTTTCAGCAGAAATCCAAAATACAGCCACATACCAGTTGCTAGGAAGAAAATTAACTATATCCCAGCCCAAATTAGCACGTGGTATAAGCAAACTTTTTGCATTTTTGTTTATGTGGCAGTTGGATCATCCAGTGAAAGTGTACATGCATGCTATGCTGTCATCCTCTCCCCACATCTAAATCTTCTGGGTTTCTTTCACAGATAATTGGATTTGGATCAGCCCTGCTTGAGGAGGTAGATCCCAATCCTGCTAACTTTGTTGGTGCTGGTATCATACACACAAAAACCACTCAGATTGGATGCTTGCTGCGCCTTGAACCAAACCTCCAGGCACAGGTATCTGTGTAACTATCTCCAGTTTAGATACAAGTTCTCATTTGAACTAAGTATCTCTGTGTATCTAAAACTCCTTAATGTATTTAAAAATCACTATTGCAATAGTTGCTTATGACTGCAGACTCCAACAAGAAATTAAATTGCAGCAGCTGGTCCTGGCCCAGCTGGCTTAGCTGCCTCTTCAGAGCCATTCTCTTTCCTCCTTCCAATGATCTGGAAGAGATCACTGTAATATTCCAGACTGTCTTGTGCACTTTGGACCAGGTTAAGCATGTTTCCTTCTGCTATTTTGAATTAGTAAAAGAGTAATTTGCTAAAAGAGAAAGCATAAGCAAGTGAGTACAATGTTAAGAGTATTTTTACTAGAGCTTTTCTGACAGAGGTGTTATAGAAATTAACTTAAGGTTTAAAACAATGTTTGAGTGGTTGTGTCTTCTGTTCCCTGAAGAAGTGGTTGTCCAGGGTCTTTAGACTTTTCCACAACTTTTGCTCCTCTTTAACAGTTTCCAGACAACACCTTTCTGTTAAAGCCAAAAAATACTTGAGTAACAATAATTCTCAAAAGGGTCTGAAGATAGGGTTGGTTCAGCCAGTGGTTTGAAAAAGTTGTGTTGCTTGGTGGCTTGCTGCCTCTGAGTGTTTGGAGATTTTTACTACCAAAGCTTATGAAGCAAGTAAGTTTTCACTGTTGAATGTGCATTTCTTTAATGCCAAACTTTAAAAAGTATTATTTTTTATGTTCTTTTTCAGATGTATAGGCTCACACTACGAACAAGTAAAGAAGCTGTATCTCAGAGATTATGTGACTTGCTGTCAGAACAGTTTTAATATTAACCATGTCAGTTTTGGTTTTTCCACTTATATCACTGTCATCATACTGCAAATAAATGTCTTGTACATCACTGTCTGAGTACTGCAATGTTAACCAATACCAGCTCCCTGCCTTAATAGGACTTGACCCTTGTTTGAAATTAAGCCTATAAAATGTACAGTACAGGGAAGTGACTTTTTCCATTAAAAATGGCTTTTAGTGTGTTACACAGAGGGTGGGAGGGCTGTCTTTTGCGCTTTTTTTGCAGAGGTCAGGCTTTTAGACTTGTTGAAGGGAAATTGTTTTAGTTGTGGCAATCAAGGATTTCAGCTGAAAATAGCTCAAAAACCTTCCGCTTCAGTACCTTTGAGAGATACTTCCTCTGTTCTGAGCTGAAAGAAACCAGTGTACTGCTGCTCAGGAAGGTTACTTCCCATGTTAATGTAGAGTCAAAACTTTGTAAAGTTGAACATTGCCAAGTTGTCTACTGGATGGAAGGGCATATTTGAAGATGTGTTTGAATCTGATTAAAGTAAACATTTATGTTGTGTCACCAATCTTTGTATTTGAAAAATGCCGCAGGACCAGAGTCGTAAAAATATTAATCTTGTAATATTTTACATCTTAATGTTTTCTGATCTTTGGATTGAACACAAAAGTTATTCTTAATCCTTCTGCTTATATCCATTAATGAGGTGATCTTCTCTGGTAGGGGGTGAATGAGAATATACCAGTTCATTGTTTCTCAGTGAAGTTAAACGTTCTGTTCTATGTTTTTTCTGTTTGCCATCAGACTTCTCAAGTCCTAATGATGTGATACAGTTAACTGCAGAAACTAGTGTTGTATAAAAGAAGTGGGAAGAAATGGGCCCTTGAAGGGCTTTAAGGCATGCACTCTTAGGTGAAAATGTAATTGTAATCAATATCTTTTCCCCACTCTACATTAATGTTTAGACTCAAGAGGCTGAATAACTGATATCTAAGCACTTTCCTTCCTGTCAGTGGTAAAAATGTCCAACACGGTGAGAGAACTTCTGTTGAAACTGAAAGTATTAGACCCAAAAATTATCAGCTTTTCCAGTGGTTTTTGTAGCCAAAGTCTTTGTACCTTGTTTCACATCAAACTCTTTGCAGCCTCCCTGCAGAAGTCAGTGGACAGAAATTTTGGCTCACACTCCTCAAGCCTTGATGTGCAAGAGAGGCTGCTAAACCAAAGCAGGTGAAGTGGCCCAGTCAGAAACCCTGGGCTGGTGTCAGCAAGAGCTGCAGATCATGGTGAACAAAATCAGCTCCTGCTGACAGAAGGGAACCTCAGGTCAAGATTTCCACATGGTCATTGAAAGGAAGCCTGGGACTGCTGTATCACAACACATACAGACAAGTGTGCCCAGGAAATGAAGGTGTTGAGTCATGGTGGTGACACTGAAAATATGTTTAAATGAGATTGCTGTCTTGCTGCCCAGTGCTCAGCAGGGGACAGGATTCTCCATGATTGGGTGTGCCTTGCTTTTTGTCTTCAGTGCTTTGAGCTTAAATGATGGAACTGGGAGATTATCACTTGGTTTGGCCAAAGGCTTCTGCTTGTACTTGAAGAAAAGTGAAAAATGAGGAACAAAGGTTTGGCTGTGATGTGTGAATTTTGGGGGATATGTTTATTTTTTTTCCAGAAACGGCTGGTAACTTTGGATATTAAGGCTGAAAACTGGGCTAAAGGCCTGGTCTTTCTGCAAAAATTCTCTTGAACAATTGGCCCCTTTAAGAGCCTTTCAGATTCTTCTTACTTATGATTCTTTAATCATAAATATTATCATTGAAAACCTTGGTGAGCAGTTTCTGCAGTCAGGTTGGCAAATACTGATGGAACGCCTTTTGTTTGGGCTTCTTGATGTTCTGTGTCTCATTATTAGTCCTGTTACGTTTACTGTGCTCTTGGCTGCTGTGTTAAATCTGATGTGCTGAACTAAAGGGAGTCTTAGCAAAGACAGAGGAGGAGGTTCTCTTTTGTATTTTCCAAATCCTGTTGTATATCTGTCCCCCTGAAAAATGTTCTGTGCCCTCATTAAAGGACACCTTGAGACACTGCACTACTTTATTTCACTTTGCTTTGGTTCAAGCCGTGCTAAAATGTGCATTAAAATGTGGGAAGGAGGGGGGGAAGGGAAAGTGTCTTTTCAGTGGTGACTGTGTTAAGCTTATGACTGTTCACTCCTTGTATTAAATGTCAGCTCAATGAAGCCATGAGCAGAAAAGTGAACAAATAAAAGACAAATATTTGATTTTATTTTTTTTGTGAATGATGGTTAACTTACCAGTGATGTATCCTGTCAAGCAGACAAAGTAATTTCTGCAGTAAACAGTGTTATTGTTTTTAAGTGCAGTATTTTCAGGCATTGACATGTGAAAATAACTGAATAGCAAAACAGGTAGCATATGTTCATTCTTGACCTACACTCCAGTATGTAACATTTATGGTGATTGTCTTATTTGTATAAAACAAAGTTCTGTCAAATTAAGTGGAGAATTTTCATATAGAAGACTATATATTAGACTATATTCATCAGAAGAACATATTAAGATTAAATAAATGATTAGAACAGTGATGAAACTGTCCTTTTTTTCTGTGGGGGCATGAAGGTGTAAAAAATATTCTTATGGAATGGTTGTGGAACACAATTGCTATGATTCTTCTATGAGAAGTACTGGTGGATTTGTTCACTGGCATCTTACCTGGCCTACAGATTTCTGCTCCCCCAGTGAGTGAGTTTAATTTTGTTCTTGTTTGGTTACAAGTTACAAATAGTCTATTTTAAAAAGGCCCCAGATGTAAAATCTTTCTCCCTAGAGTGTTTAACAGCAGTAAGTACAGGAGCAGTACTTGCTGCAGTAAACTGCTCTAATAGTGGGGTAGGGATGAGGCTAAGCAGCACACACCTGTATTGCATGCAGGGATGATGGCACTGTGAAGGCTACTAAACTAAACTGCTAAACAAATGCATGTAAGCTTCAGATTCTTCTCTTTCACTTGCTAAAAGGGAAAAAAGGGTACTCAGAGCTATTGTGCAATCATACATCTTTTTCTTAAATGACTTGCAAAGTAAAGATTGTCTAGAGTGGCAGCAAGTGGAAATTGCTTGTGAGTGAACCACTTGTATCCTTTTAGCTGCCTGTGAGCTTTGATTTCTTGCAGAGAAATGCTCTTCCTGCTTTATTCCAAAGCTGCTCTGTGTGTGTTAGTTATGTTTCTAGAAATGTCCCACCACACTAAGGGTGCTTGTGGAAACCTCACCATTCACTTGGGTCATGTAGCACCTTGCTTTCCAACCCTGTCATCTGTGGATGATGAGCATGTGTGCTGTGTCCACCTTCAAAGGCAAGGAGCAGGTCACTTCCCTTCTCCCACTCACATAGTGGGCTCTTCCCCTGGTCCAAGTTGACTATAGTGAACCTAATAGACTATTTTTCAGTTAAAATAATTGGTCAAATAAGGAGAAAGAAGTTAACAAATTCAGTTCCTTCTACTTTATTTGAACATTGAATTTCTGTTACTGCCCTGTGCATGGGCCAGGTTGTAGCCTCTGGTTAAATAAATCACCCTGAGCAAGGCCAAACAGTTTCTTGTCTTCCCTCCTGATCCCCACCCTGAGCCTGCTCTTTATTTCTGTGCCTGTTCTTTCTTTCCTCTGCACCCCACTCCACTCCTGATCAAGAGTAATTTATTTGGTAACTCCATTGGTAGTCCAGGCAGCTGCTCTGGCAGCAAGGCTGTCCTGTGTAATCAGTACAAGAGAACCCAGCAATGAGCTGTGGAAGGATTAACTTGTGATCAGGGTTTAATTACAACAAATGGTATCTGCAGCCATCAGGTCTGGCTAGTGTGTGCAACTGTCCAAGTTACACACACAGCCACTAAATACAGTTATTTCTGTGGTGAGCCTTCTTCCAGGGTTATCTGGGTCTTGGCATGGTAGTTGGAATTGCTTCTTAAGAAGTTCAAGTGGCCTACAGCAGCCACATGCTGTGGTGACCATCATCTTCTCAACATCCAGCCTGTGCAGAAGGGAGGGAGAATCAGTTGGCATTTGTTTACAGCATTTTAGGCTCACAGACTTTCAAGTATATGAACTTCTTTCTTTCCTGTGGTGGGAGGTAGAGAGGAAAGAGCACAGCCCTCAGCTGAATGGTCAACTGCAGGACTCCAAACAATGTGGGAAATTATTCCATTTTAAGTTCTCTTACTGAGCCCCTGCCTTCCATTTTAGAGTAGGATGGACTTGATGATCCTTGTGTGTCCTTTCTAGCTCATGATAGTCTGTGATTGTATGATCTCATCATCTGTTAGGCCTCAGACCTCACTGGAAAACTAATAGAATTTGATTCCCCTGGTCTCTTTTCAGCCTTCTATTTGTAAAGTAACCAGGGATTAAATTTGTTAAAGCTGCACACTGGGCTACTTAGAATTTACAGGAGGTCTCTTGCAGATGCTGAATTGTGTGTGTTCCTTTTGCAGTTCACAGATGAAGGAAAATCCCTTTCTCCTTCTAAACACTTTGTGCTGGAATCTGAGGTGGTGGCTCTATGATGCCAGTTCTGGGTGTGAGGTCAGCTAACAAGGTAGAACACTTGCACATAATTGCTCAATTCACAGTAACAGAGCACAGGCAGGTGTTTAATAGGCAGGTAAGGAGTTAGTCTGTCCTTAGAGTACTGCAGTTCTTAGGCTGTTGATTCCTGACCGTGTTCAGCCTCCTGCTGGCCTTGGTTCTGCCTTCCTCTGTCAGTGGGAAACTATCAATAACAGGCCAGAACTCCGGTATGGGAAAAAGAGTTAAGGAAAAAATATCTTTTAGAAAAACTTTTGAAGCAAAGTTTTCTTGGTTTCAGTTAAAACTCGGTTTTAACCACAACTTTCTTAGCAATTGAGACAAACCTTAACTCTAAAAGTCTTCCAGGTTTCACAGCCCTTTTGTCAACTCGGGGTATAAGGTCAGTCACTCAGTTTTCAAAATGCTGGGGGACACTTGAATGGGCTTTGAAAGGAACAATTTTTAGCATCAGGATTAATTTAAATTAGTTCCTGCAAAAGCAGAACTCTTCATTGCTTTCCATTCTTGAACATTGTATTGGCTTGGATTGTTGGGAATGTAACTATTTTTCCCCCAATAACTGGACTCTAATACTGCTGCATGGTTTACTTGTATTGAAGCCTTGATTTCCTATCAAATTCTCCTAATGGGCAGCAGAACTACACAGACTCAGATAGTACCCTTGTAATTATAAATATACCTGAATTACACTATTAGGAGTGTGTTAGGAGACACCTGAAGTGACTACTTACCTTATGTGAAATTTCTTATTTTACTGTCTTAGCTATTTGAAATAGGTATTTATAGTCTGAACCAATTTTTCAGTCTTTAAAAAGCAAGCAAACAAAACCAAAACCCCAACCATCAAAACAACAAAAAAGCCCTCCCAACCTGCAGCATTGATGTCTGGCTTTTTTAAAAAACAAAACAACAAAAACTTAAGGAAGTGAGATGACCTTCTTTGATTAGATGTAAATCCCTGTGTAATTAATGACCTTATTGTTGCTATTAACTGGTTTATACAGCAACACTGTATATTGCTGGGTGGATTCTAACCACATTTTCCTCCCTGAATTATAAAGGCATAGCAGTTCATAAATTTCCCTATTTGCAGATGACCAAATAAGGAAAACAACTTCAGTACTGTATAGCCTCAGTTATCCTTACTTTGTTGAAGATGGACATGATCCTTCACATCGGCTCAAAGTGACATTTGTAGAACAGCCTTTGTAAGTTATTTTTTCTTCATACTTAACTTCTCTACAGTGCTCTGTCAATGTAAAAAGAAAAGAATTCTGCTATAAATCTTGGTCTTCTTGAGTAACCTTTGTTAGATATCAAAAGCCTCTATATTTGGTTTAATGGAAAACCATTCTTATTGCATGAGATAATTAACAAGTCACAAGTGAGTTACACAGCAAGAGAAAGTTTTAAACTGGGCACTAAAGTTGCAGGAGAGGCTTACCCTGGAGGACAACAAAAGAAAATAATAACGTTCTTTTTTAAGAAAATGTAAGTTGTTGGAATTACAAATGAGCAAAAATATCCTGTTAAGAATATAGTACACATTCAGTCCAGCATGGAAAATCTAATCCTCTGCTGAGGACACAAATATGCAAAGAGAACAACCACCTGGCTTATTTTGGTAAAATTATTTCTAGTTCACAGACTTTACTTATTTGAAAATTGCGTAATTTACCCATTTTAATCATATATTTATAAGTAGCCAGAAGTTTAAAACTTGCCTTACTAGGGAGAATGTTTAATGCTACATGTTAAGTAACAAGTCTATTTGTGTTTTCTCCTGCCTTGAAGAACCACACTAAGGACTTTATGAAGCAGAAAGCTGACTGAAAACAGAGGTTTTCCAAGGAGTTCAAATACAGTGTTTGAAGTTTATATTAAGGAAAATAAAGATGCTGAAAACTCTGAAGGCAATTCATTCACCCTCACACCTGATCTTGCACAATGACCTTTTAAGTACAGTCAGTTCCATGCTGAAAAGTTATAGATTACTGAACATTATTGCAGGGGAGGCTCACTTAAAGCTGTATTATGACTTTGGGATTTTCTAATTAGAAAATAAGACAACTACTAACTGGGCAGTAGACTAAGATGCTGTATCTACATGTGTGCAGAGTATATGAGAGCTAATAGGAAGGCTGCAGGATAATGAGGAACAGTAATCTTACTGTTCAGTAAGAGGTTTCTTACACTGCTTTTTAGGATGACTGATAAAGGTTCTGTGGCTCTCCTGAAGTGCATCCTGTCAGACTCTTTAACCCACACTTCTTAATATTTAAAATACTGAATAGCAAGGAACCCGTATGAGATCTAAGACATCAGACAATAGCTTTACAAAAAATAACTGCAGAAAGGGCAGAAATAAAAGATGGAGCCAATGGGTACAAACAGGATCATAGCCAAATGATATGTAAGGAAAATTCACACACGCCAAAAAAAGGCATTAAAAGCAAATCCACGATAAAGGATATATGGAGATACATTACCATGTGGCACTGTTGGTGGTACAACAGAGGACAGGGATGTTGAAAGTCCAGAGGTAAGAGGAGGAGATGATGTTGTGCGGGCAGTGGTCAGTGTTGTTGTTCGCAGGGAACTCCTTTCAGCTGACTCTGTAGAAGCCATAGTGATAACATGGGGTGCAAAGGTAATAGTTGTAGACAAAACAGTTGGGATCAACGCTGGCCTGGACTGAGTAGAGATACTGGTAGGCACAGCCAATGAAGATGTTTTGCCATACGGAGTCAATGTGGTGTTTTGGAAGTAAGAATGTGTAGTGCTCTCAGCAGCCCTAATTGTGGAAATAGGCATAGATACTGTGCTGATGGTTGGGGCCAAGGCAGAAGAGAATGGAGATGTGGCAGTGGATGGCAGGCGGGTGCTGAGCGGGCTGCTAGGGGCAGGCAGAGAGCTGGGATTTGGAGAGGTTTCCAGAGGCACTTCTGTGGAGACAGAGGACTTGGAGGTGCTGCTGATGGAGGTGGTGGCCGTGGTCACAGGTGGCACAGTGTGTGGCACAGTTGACTGTCCATGGCTGAAGGCTGTCAGGAGGAAGGCAAAAGTAAAATTCAGGATGCCCACCTGGCCACATCTTCACTCCGCTTATTCAGACATGGGGAGAGAATCAGAAAAGACAAAGCAGGAACACCTATGCATGTCCAGAGAGAGATAGTTTCCAGAAGTAAAGAAACTGAACACCAAATGAAAAACCACCTGTAAGATGCAAAGGCAGTCACTCGCCAGATCCCACCACTCACTCACTAGCCAGTCTATAAGCAATGGCTGCTTGGGAACAACTGTCCCAGCCAATGCACCCCCACTATACAGCTCAGCATGATGTTCTGTGCTATGCAGCGTCTCCTTGGCCACTGGCTTTGGACCAGCTCTGCTGGCTGTGTCCCTGATGGACATGTGACCAGCCCATGCCTGCTCCCTGGCTGGCAGCAGGACAAAGAGAGGAGGCCCAGTGGCTCAGCTGGTACTCCTGAGCAACCCCAAAGCACTTGTGTGCCATCAACACTGGCTGGGTCTCACATCTAAAACAGCACCAAAAAGCCTGATGGGAACTCTGATTAGCTCCATCCCTAGCAGACCCAATGCACAGGCCCAGGCTGAGCAAAGGCAGCAGGAATGGCATGGTAAGCAATGATCCACAGGTAATGTATGGGTCATAAAAAGAATGATGATGGGAGGCCAGGAGGAGCTGGGGAGAGCAGAACACCTGGGAGGAAGTATTACCAGGCTGTGAGGAGCTGAGCCCTGTTGAGGACAATGTTGAGGAGGGAGAAGAAGCAGGAGATGGCAGCAGGCTGGTCTTGGCTGTGGTAGGTGCAGAGGACTCTGTTGCAGGAGACTCCTTTGCAGCACTGGTTGTTGGGTGAGAGAGCTTGGGCCTCAGGGTTGTGGGTGTAGGCCTGGGGCTGGAGCTTGGAGCTGCTGTGGAGGAGACTGTGGAAGTGGTGGCAGGGGACGGCAGTCGGGTGCTGAGCGGGCTGCTGGGGGCAGGTGGAGAGCTGGGATGTGGAGAGGCAGTTTCCAGAGGGAATTGTGTGCTGCTGGGTGGGCTGGCCCCTGTGGAGACAGAGGTCTTGGAGGTGCTGCTGATGGAGGTGCTGGCTGTGGTCTTCTCTGTTGTCACATTTGTCGCAGCGTGTGGCATGGTCAACTGTTTGTGGGTGAAGGCTGCCAGGAGGAAAGCAGAGGTCAGTAGAGGATGAAGACAAGGAGAAAAAAAATGTGTTTGATCAGAGGTCTTAGACTGGGGATATAAACAAAAATGGCAATGCTGTGCTGCACTGAGTGTTCCTGGGAAAAAGGGAACACTTTTACTTTTGGTCTTGTCTACAAGATGCTGTCAGTTATCTCTGAGTACAGGGAAGAAAATGGATACAGTGCCTTCCAACAGGCAAGATCCAACCACCTCTTCCTGGAAGGGTAGGATAGGCATTCCTGTGTGGATATGCATGTGTCCCTTCCAGGAATAGGCAAAGCTTAACAACAGTCCCCTCAGGCACTAGCAGGTGAAGCTACATGGCAGAGTCCAGTGCCCTGGAGTCATAACACTGTAAGGGCATACTGTGTTAAAGTGCAGAAACAATGGGGATGGAGAGCAAAAATGAAAGTAATTCTGCAAGGAACATGTGTGGCTGGAAAAAATTAGTGAAAAGGGAGTGCAGGGGAAAGCACCAGGATAGATAGGAGGGAGCCTTACCAGGCTGTGAGGAGCTGAGCTCTGTTGAGGATACAGTTGAGGAGGGCAAAGCAGGAGATGGCAGCAGGCTGGTCTTGGCTGTGGTGGGTGCAGAGGACTCTGTTGCAGGAGACTCCTTTGCAGCACTGGTTGTTGGGTGAGAGGGCTTGGGCCTCAGGGTTGTAGGTGTAGGCCTGGGGCTGGAGCTTGGAGCTGCTGTGGAGGAGACTGTGGAAGTGGTGGCAGGGGACGGCAGTCGGGTGCTGAGCGGGCTGCTGGGGGCAGGTGGAGAGCTGGGATGTGGAGAGGCAGTTTCCAGAGGGAATTGTGTGCTGCTGGGTGGGCTGGCCCCTGTGGAGACAGAGGTCTTGGAGGTGCTGCTGATCGAGGTGCTGGTCGTGGACTTGTGTGTGGTCACAGCTGGCACCATGTGTGGCACAGTTGACTGTTTGTGGGTGAAGGCTGCCAGGAGGGAAGCACAGGTCAGCTGTGGATTAGCACAGGAGGGGAAAGCAAGGAAGGTTTTTCAAAGAGCCAGCCTGCAAGCATAAGGAAAATCAGAATTCCTGTATTGTAATGAGTATTCACATGTTTGAGGGAGGACCAGGACTGCGTCCTGTCCACAAGCTTCTGCTTACATCCCCCTTAAACATGCTGAAATGGACAGAGGGCCTTCCCAGGGACAAGATCTCTCTGCTTCATCGTGGAAACGTGGCCCTTTCTGAATGTTCATGTCGTTTCAAGGACTGGGAAGTGTGTATGGACTGCCCACCAAGACTGCAGGCCAGCCTGCATGGGAGAGACCTCTTCCCCAGATGCATATTAGAGAATGGCCATGCCAAAACTTAGATTAAAAAACAGAAATGGAGACCAAAATCTAAAATAATTCTGCAAGCAACCTGCTCTGCTAGAAACAAAAGAGGGAAAATGGAGAGCCTGGGGAACCACCAGCATAGATACGAGGGAGCCTTACCAGGCTGTGAGGAGCTTATCAATGTTGAAGACACAATTGAGGAGGGAGAAGAAGCAGAAGTTGGCAGCAGGCTGGTCTTGGCTGTGGTAG